>SNQJ01S0011486.1:451453-466716 GCA_010110895.2 Picea sitchensis | reverse complement strand
TCTCATCATCCAACTTCTCCTTGCCCTTCCATTCTCTCTAGAATGGCTTCCTGTCTCGATCCCTCTAGGGCACAAATGGTTTGGAGAAAGTTTTAGTCTTTGGCACTGAGTCTGCCAAATCTCGAGTGCGAAGGATGGCGTCCTGCAAAGTGGGAGGCTTGTATGCCTTCACCCATTCTCTCAAAGGCTTTGTGAGTCCTTCTGTGAATAGCATGATCAGCCTGGGCCCTGATATATCTGTCACTGCCACGGCTACCCGCTGAAACTCTGTGATGAACACCTCTGTTTTGCTAGTTTGTCTCAACTAGGCTAGATCCATGAAGTGTATCTCGGGATCCTTCCTGTCAAACCTGTCCACGAGCCTATCTGTAAACTCCGTATAGGAGGTGATGCAACTGTGACCCAATGTCACCAGTTCATGATACCACCACTCGTGTGCCTCGCCCTCCAAGTGTAAGGTCGCGAAACTGATGGCCTCTGTCTCGGTCATTTGGTTGAGCTTGTAATACGTGTCTAGCTTCTGTAACCAAGCTCTGGCGGTGTATTTGGACGATCCGTCGAAAGAAGGGATGGTGAGTTTCCCAACTTTTCGGATGAAAACGAGGTTATGCCCATGTTGTTGTTGTGGTCCTCCCCTCTGCGGCTCTCTAGGGCGGTTCTTGAGTCTGAGCCCACAATACTCGACTAAGGTCATGTCCTGATGGAAGTCATGACCCAATGCTGCGTACTCCCTCCTATACTTTGCAATGTCGTCTGCATGAGTGGGCGGCCTCTGTGCTATCGACGGTTGTGCTACTACAGGGGGTGCCCTCTGGAAGCTAGGGAACAAGGGCCTGGGAATCCTGCTCGCAGATGTGTACGTGCGAGTGGGTGACTGGGGTCGACTGCCTGCTCCTGAGTTCCCCTATGTTGTATGTGGGGCTTGTGTGCCCTGGATGTCTGCCATAGCCAATCTATCAGCTACCTGAGCCAAGGACTGTGACATGGTCCGATGACTAGCTAACATATCACCGATAACCTGCATGAAGGCTACATCTAGATCCATGGGGGCCTTACCACTGCCCTCTGGTCGCTCATATCGGTCACCTAGCCTTCTCTCTGCTTCGCGCTCTACTCTTCTCTCTGCTTCTCTGCGTGTCTCTTCCTCATCCTCTGAACTGGGAGGGAAAGGAGGAAAGTTAGGCCTAGGCCTTCTTTCCTTGTGCCTACTGTAAGTGACATATTCGTCACCTATGTGTTCACGGCCCTCTGGGTCTTCTACTGCACTCATTGTCTTTAGTCACGGGTTGGCAGGACTAAAGCTCTAATACCACTGTAATGTTCCTAACTTGGCTAGTCTAGGAAACGTTGCTAATGTGTGTGTAGGATCAATCGTTTACAGCATATAAATGGTCATACAAATAATAAATGCGACAAAGGACTGCAAAGTTTATATTATGATATCTTTGCGGATTACAAAAGGCCGAATGCGGTTGAATAAAATGACAACCCTCGACTAGATCAAAAGACAAAAGGATTTTAGCCAGAATACAAATAAACAACAAAAGATAATAACCGAAATATGTGAGCACTGCGGAATCAATGGATGCGCTGGAACTATGGCAGCTCGTGCGGTAACTGCTAGAAGTCTGGAAAGTTCGCCCTGGGAGCTATACCTCTTGGAATGACCTGGAAATTGTCCCAAATGATCCGCCCTGCTCTAGTCCTCAGTATTGGTAACTGTCGGACCCCTCTGTTGGTGGGTTTGGACCCCGGATGGATCCCCCTGGGGGAATGTGCCCCTCTTTATCTGGCAAAATGCGTCCTAGTGATTCCACTGTCGGAATTGGACGAGATGTGTCTCAAAATGACCGCCTTGGTCCACTGGGAAATGGGTCAGAAGGGTTTCCCTGAATATGGCCTGATGCTCGCTCGGGAACCCTGAATGTATCCGCCAAAAGTGTTGCACTCCCAAGTCTGGAAAATGTGCTCCAGATGATTCCTCCGTCGGAATCGGGCAAAGAACCAGGCAAAAGATGCACCTTGCCTTCCTCTCAAATGGGTCGGAGGGAAATCTCAGAATTCTCCCTGGATGGGACAAGTCGATCTCTAAACCCCCTCAGAAGATGCGCCCTCACTCTGGATGAATGCGCCCTTGATGTTGAACACTGCGTAACTGTTGTTGAACAATGATGGAAGACCTGTGTGATCTTCCCGATGACTAAGGTGTGTCTCTCAACACCTAAATCAACCAACTGGTGTCTTCCTCCTGGAATCCACTGAACTATCTCTCCTGAGATGCGCCTCTCTCCTCAATGACAAGTCATAATCTGCATAATGATGAATTAGGTTGCTGACCCTTCCTTTATTGCTTTCCAAAACCCTAAATCATTACTGAAACCCTAATTCACTGTTGAGTCTTGACTTCCAAAACCCTAAATCACTGTTGAAACCCTAATTCACTGTTGACTTCCAAAACCCTAAATCATTGTTGAAACCCTAATTCACTGTTGACTTCTATTTTTAGCTCATACTGACTTAAAAGCACTTTTTACCCTTTTTAGCTCAATGTCACTTTCCGAATATAATACCGGTGACTGAAGTGACCTCTAGTGACCCTGTTTACCCCTTTCTGGCCCTGGCTATAGTATAACGGGGCGGTTTAGACCATTAAGCCTCCTCTTTGGACCTCCTATTTGAAAAGGGACATTACAATGAATGAAATAGGGAGGGGGATAAAGACTTATAATACCTCCTAGGGTTTCAAGCAAAAACAAGGTAGCATGCAACAAATTAACCATATAGCATTTACCATCATATACCATGAACAAACACTTAAACTTGACAAAAGAAACTTACTTCAACCAAGTCGAAATGCATGAGGAAACCCTAGCTCAAGATCATCCACCAAAAATAAGATAAAGCATCCACAAAGTTCTCCTTCAAAAGGTGTGTGCTAGTTCTCCATAGCAAAAGACAAGATAAGAGAGCAATACAAGTGATATATCACAAGTGATGAGTTATGATTTGATACAATGGAGCGCTCCCTCTATTTATATGAGGTAACCAAGTACATATGCCCACAATAATGTCTAAAACAACAATGCATACATGACAAAAGTGGGACCGACCCCTCAAGTAACCTCTAACAATAACAAATCATGTTGAAACATCAAAATAAGCCCTCCTAAGCCACATGTGTGGGTGACGTCATGCTCCAAGAAGGTGCAAGAGGCCTCCAAAGGACATGCCTCATCATCAAGGTGCAAATTGGTGGAAGATGACCTCTCCTCGTCAAAGGTCATAGAAGCGGTGCCCCAATGGAAAGCAAACCCTAATCCATGATGCCATCATCCATATGCCCAATGTCCAAAGTGAAAAGGCCAGCGTCCAAGGTGGAAAGAAGGTGCATCTCGTCTCTAGAAGGTACCAATCTTGTGCTACTGCAACGTCCTCCATCCAATGCCTAACAACCTCTACAGTACAATGCCCAATGTGTGGGATTCTTTCCCATCTATGTGCTAGTGTGACTGTATATGTAATGCAAAAGCTCATATGTCCATCGTTCAAGGTCCAAGAGGTGTGAGAACCTGTATCTGAGGGTGCCAAGTCATCAAGTGACTCAATGCTCTACATCGCACGTGTTATGTCCTACATAAAGTGCACAACGTCTTGGGTGAAATCACGGGGCCATCCTCCGAAGACCATGTCAGGTGCACCCAAGTCAGTCAAAACCATGGAATCAAGTAAAACCAACAATCACAAGAGGCAATAGTCCTTAAAAGCATACAAAGTAAGCCATCTATTAATACAAAAGCCAAATGAACAACTAATGCAGACCCCCCCTTCTATCCTAAGGGTTGCGCGACAATCCCGGTCTAGGATCAATCAAGAACCTGAGTCTGACTGACTCTTCGGCCCCTCAAGAACCTCAAGTTCACTTATCAGGTCCTTTTTCCCTTAGAGTGCGGGTTATATGGAACCCGCGGCCTTCTCCTTAACGCCTTTGGAAACCTTAGCGTACTTGGGCACTAGCTCTCCCGGTTAAGCCCTCCCTTTAATGTGACCAAGGTTGTGACCAATCGCCTATTCGAAAGGCGCGTCGCAATTTCGCAGTTCGCAACTTCTACATGTGAGTCACTCGGACTCTATCGACTCCCTAAATCCCGACAGAAGCCTAGCGCGTGCTAGTCCCTCGGTTCTCCTTCACTGATGTGACCCTTCGCTGTGACCGTGGGCCAATCTTTCAAGCGCGTCGCGATTTCGCGTTTCGCGATTTCGTGACTTCGTGTCTCGTCTCAGATCATATCGCGAGTTCTTGCAACTCTTGCCTTTGATTTCTCGAGTCGCGAAATCCCGACAAGGTCAGATCTACAGTTCAGCGCCCTCCTTCGATCAATGGTTGTGATTGTTTCACGATTTCGCACTTCGCAAGTTCTTGTAGCTCGACCTTTGACTTCTTCAAGTCACGAGTCAGCGAAATGTTGAGCTCACGCCACGCATCCTCCTTGACGATGGGCGGTTCAGATCTTTTCGGCGTTTCGTGACTTTGTTCCTCCTGTGTGCTTTCAAAGCTTTAAAGTTAGTGCTCTTTACCTTGGTCGGACAGCCATGATCCGTTTACACTCAGACCGAACGGCTGAGATCTTTCTTTCTCTGCGCTTGCTCCTCGTTGTTTGGACGCTGATTGGATGGTCCAGATCTTTCCCTATGAGCTCAAGCTTTCTTCAGACTTAGAAGATTTTTCGAAAAGATTCAAAGGTTTCGACCTTTGTCCTTCCTGCGAGTCCGCTTCTTGGATCTCGTTCGCACTTCTTGGAAAGTGTTACTCCTTCTGAGCTTGATCTTCTCAAAGATTTGATCTCCCAAGCACTTCTTGCTTTTCCTGGGAAATTCGTCAAACTCAGATCCAAAGATTCTTGAAAAGAATCCTTTCTCGCCTTTCGGGCGTTCCTCTACTCTCGTTCTTCGACTTCGTTACGGAGTCGCTTCAACTCTTCGTCAAATTCCAGGTCTGTGCACTCTCTGCAACAGATCTTTACACAAGATTTTAGTTCTTGCGACGATTGTGCGCACCCTGCGGCAGTCGCTTTTTGCTTCCTGCAAAGAAAATCTTACACTATTTCTTCTGAGCTTTACAAGTCGAAACAGACCCTGTCAACGCACTCCTTGCGGACTGTGTGCACAACTTGCACCGCTCACGAAGAAAAGCGAATTAAATTCTGTGCAAACATTTCAAAGCTACATACACTCGTAGCAAGATTCATTCATTCTTGAAACAAACAACAATAACAGAGTATCATGGACAACAACAGTCTCACACATTTGGATCAATTTTCCTTTGTTATTTTCATTCAGAATCAAGAAAATGGTTACAATAGAATTCAAAGGAACAACTACTGTTCACAACTCCTACTTGCTCATAACTATCGTAACCCCCGTTTTGGGCGTACAAAACCTCTCTTTACACAAAAGGAAACAAACAAATAAACTAAATGTTATCTAATTGTGGTTACATCAAGACTAGGGTTAAACTCCCAGGTCACGCGAGCACATTTTGTCTCCACGCGCGTGATCTGTCCTCTTTTGTTTTCTATCAACTTCAAAAGATTGCAGTACCGGTCAGTGTTCGAGATTCCGAATTGGTCCTCAAGCGTTGAGTTGTCCTGCCACATGTACTTGTTAACGATGCTCCTGCATCATAGTCCCCCTGGACAAAAATTCATGGACTCTTGTCTATGAGCTCCTGTACAGACTTTCCATGCTTCTGGATATCAACTTCACTCTCTCAGTTGGCATCTTCTATTGGGTTTCCCTTCCACTTGACCAGATATTCAAAATAGGTCTTCCTCTTGGTCTTCTTACCAATCCTTTGATCAACGATCTTTTCCATCTGTGGTTTTTCTGCTATAGGCATTTGTTTCTCCCACTGAATCTTCTCTTGATCTGATGATCCCTTTGTGTCATCTTTCATGTAAGGATACAGGTCTGAGACGTTGAATATGGGCAATATGCCCACATCATCTGGCAGCTCAATCTCATAGGCGTTTGCATCAAACTTCCTCAAGATCTTACACGGTCCTATCTTCTTCATCTTTAGCTTGTTATATGTCCCCCTAGGGAACCTTTCCTTCCTGAGATGTGCCAGAACTTGATCTCCAACTTCAAATTGAAGTTCTCTACGATGTTGATCAACTTTGCGCGTGTACTCTTGGCTAAAACTCTGCATTGCTCCCTGATCTGGCTATGGAGCTTCTGCATTTCTGCAGCAAAATCTTTTGCTCCAGCGCTTCTGATCTCACTCTGTTCCAAGTCTCTCAACTCAGACACTCGTCTGGGTTGCATTCCATACAATATTTGGAACGGGCTCTTCCCAGTGCTCCTGTTTGGTGAATCGTTGTATGCAAATTCTGCTTGTGGCAGAATCCGATCCCACTGATTATGGTGCTCAGTGACAAGACTCCTCAACAAGTTCCCCAAACTTCTATTTACCACCTCAATCTGTCCATCTGTCTGAGGGTGATAAGCTAAGCTGAAGGACAAATCTGTCCCCAACTTCCTCCACAGTGTTCTCCAAAAATGACCAACAAATTTTGTGTCTCTGTCCGAGACAATTCTTCTGGGTAGGCTGTGAAGTCTTAAAACTTAAAACTTCTTTGAAAAACAGATTTGCAACATGCGTTGCATCACTAATCTTCTGACATGGGATAAAGTGTGCCATCTTTAAAAATCTATCCACCACCACAAATATGGAATCACATCCTTTTTGCGTTCTTGGTAGTCCCAACACAAAATCCATGCTTATTGCATCCCAAGGCCTCTCTGGTATGGGCAATGGTTGATACAATCCAGTGTTTTGTCTTTTTCCTTTTGCATGTTGGCAAATTCTACATCTATTCACGAATTTTATTACATCTGTTCTGATACCTGGCCAATAGTATGAACTGCTCAACTGCGCAAATGTCTTATCATGGCCGAAATGTCCAACCAATCCTCCACTATGTTTTTCCTTCAAAAGGTTATCCCTCATTGAGCATTTTGGTATGCACAATTGATTGCCCTTGAACAACAATCCCTCTTGGATCATATACTCTATCCATTGGCTCCTATCTCTCAGCACAGGATTCGTGCATGCTTCATACGCTTCCTTGAAATCTAGATCATCACTGTACATTTCCTCAAGGTGTTCAAACCCTAAGGTCCTTACCTGAAATTCCTGCAGAGTCAAACATCTCCTAGTCAATGCATCAACTACTTTGTTAGCATTTCGAGCAATATGTTTTATGACAAAAGTAAAATTCTGCATATACTCGATCCACTTCGCATGCCTCTGATTCAATTTTTCCTGTCTGGTTATGAATTGTAAAGCTTGGTTATCGCTATACAAGACAAATTCTTGTGGGACAAGGTAGTGTCTCCAATTCTTCAGGGCTTGGATTATGGCATAAAACTCTTTGTCATAGGTGGAGTATTTTTTATTAGTCTCATTCAGCTTCTCGCTAAAGTAAGCAACAGGTCTATTGTCCTGGCTCAAAACTCCTCCACGCAACTCCACTTGCATCACATCTCACCTGAAACGTCTTCTCAAAATTTGGCAAGACCAGAATTGGTCGCTCTATTACTTTCTCCTTCAGTGTATTGAAGTTCTTCTCAGCCTCCTCTGTCCATTTAAAAGACTTGTTCCTTTTTTTTACTGTATCCATCATTGGTGCACAAATTCCACTGAAATCTCTGATGAACTTCCTGTAGAAACTCATTAATCCATGGAAACTCCTTACCTCAAACATGTTCCTTGGTGATGGTCATTCTTTGATTGCTTTCACCTTCTCCAGGTCCATCTTCAGTTCATTTGAAGAGATCACAAAACCCAAATAAATGAGTTTTGTCTTCATAAAAGAGGACTTCTTCAGGTTTATCAACAACTTCTCCTGCTGTAGACTCCTCATCACTAGTGTCAGGTGCCTCAAATGCTCCTCTTTAGTCTTGCTAAAGATCAATATATTGTCTAGATACACAACCACGAACTTGCCAATGAAATCTTTTAGTATTTCATTCATCAACCTCATAAAAGTACTTGGGGCATTGGTTAAGCCAAATAGCATAACAAGCCACTCATACAAACCTTCATTTGTCTTAAAGGTTGTCTTCCACTCATCACCTTCTCTCATTCTGATCTGGTGATATCCACTTTTAAAATCTATCTTAGAAAAGAAATTTGCCCCACTTAAGCAGTCCATCAAATCATCTATTATTGGCAAAGGGAATCTATACCTGATAGTGATTTTGTTGATGGCTCTCGAGTCTGTACACATTCTCCATCCTCCATCTTTCTTTGGACTCAACACAGTTGGTACTGCGCATGGGCTCAATCTCTCTCTGACCAAACACTTGTCTAACAATTCCTGGACCTGGTTCTTTACCTCCTCATTCTCTCGAGGTGTCAGTTTGTATGTCATTTTGTCTGGCAGACTTGCTCTTGGTATCAAATCAATATGATGGTTGATACTTCTGATGGGTGGTAATGAGTTAGGCAGCTCATCCACCACTATGTCGCAAAAATTATCCAACAATCCTTGAACTCCTTCAAGCAAATCATCCATCGAAGTACTAGTAAGGATAACTCTAGGTTTCCTCACCACAGCAAACTGCATCTCTCGTTCTTTCTTAATTTCTTTTAGGAGTTCCTTCCCACTCATGAGAAGTATGCTTGTGCTAGCTTCCCTTTCACTTTCTTCTCCTCTATTGGCAGCAACATGTGTGTCCTACCATTCTTCTCCAAGGTATATGTATTATTCCTCCCATCATGAATGACATTCTTGTCAAACTGCCATGGTCTTCCCAACAAAATATGGCATACATCCATCGGAATTACATCAAACAGAATTTCATCTCTATATCCCCCTATCTTAAATTCAACCAAGCATTGTTTAGTAAACATTACCTAGTGTCCCTTTTGCAACCATGAGACTTTATATGGCTCTGGGTGTGTAGTTGTCTCCAGCTCCAATTTCTCCACCATCTTTGTGGATACTAAGTTATCAGTGCTCCCACTGTCAATTATCACCTTGCATACTCTGTCTTTAGTTTTGCAAGCTGTCCTGAATAGATTGTTCCTCTGTACTGGCTTTTTTACTTCTGCCTCTGGTTTTAAGAGAACCTTTCTCATCATCAGGGATGTTCCATCTTCGGCTCCCTCTGCTTCAACATTCCCTCTTTGTGCTTCCGAAATGTGAGCTTCTCCTCCCTCTTTCTTCTTCTCGGGGCATTCCCAAGACATGTGACCTGTCTTTCCATAGGCATAACGTCTTATTCCTCCTCTGCCTCTTCCTCTAGAAGAGTTTCTTCCACCACCCTGTCTTCCTCGGGAACTTTCGCCTCTTTCCGAGTAACTATGTGGAGTTTCAGCCTCGTCTTTGGAATTATGCGCTTTGTCATGGGAAACTCCCTTGCCTTTGTTCGGGGCTGAGATTTTACCTCTACCTCAATGGCTTTGTTTTCTGGCCAACTTCTCTTCTGCCTTCAGCGTGAACTGATAAGCATCCTCCACTATCCTTACTTACATCATGTTGATCTCATCCTGGATTTCATACCTCAGGCCATTTATATACCTGGCAACTTTTTCTTCATCCCTCTCTCTTTGTCCAGCTCTGATGTTCAGCTTGTAGAACTCTTCTGTGTATTCTTTGACTATCATACCCTTATGTCTCAGATTCTGCAGCTTCATGAATAGATTGATCTGATAATCTTTGGGCATGAATTTAGCCTTCAGCTTGACCACCATTCTATCCCAATTCTTTATCTTTTGTTTGCCTCTACTTCGCCTTTCAGCCTGCAGTTCATCCCACCATAGTGTTGCGTGTCCTTTAAGCCCGGTGACAGCATGCCTCACCCTTTTCTCCCCATCGACATCTTCATAATCGAAATATTTGTCCATGGACCTTATCCAATCCAACAGTTCCTCAGCATCCAAATTGCCTTCATACAATGAGACCTCTATCTTGGCCCTAGCTCCCAATCTAACGACTGCTCTTAGCAAGTGTTCTTTGGCAACGTGTTCTGTTGCGGCTTCTTCGGCTTCTACATCTTCGCTATTTGCATCACTGACGTCTCCAGCATCAGGTGCAGGTTATATGGAACTCGCGGCCTTCTCCTTAACGCCTTTGGAAACCTTAGCGTACTTATGTGCTAGCTCTCCCGGTTAAGCACTCCCTTTAATGTGACCAAGGCTATGACCAGTCGCCTATTCAAAAGGCGTGTCGCGATTTCGCAATTCACGATTTCGCAGTTCGCGACTTCTACATGTGAGTCACTCGGACTCTGCCGACTCCCGAAATCCCGACAGGAGCCTAGCGCGTGCTAGTCCCTCGGTTCTCCTTCACTAATGTGACCCTTCGCTGTGACCATGGGCCAATCTTTCAAGTGCATCGCGATTTCGCGTTTCGCGACTTCGCGTCTTGTCTCCCTCTAGACAATTAACGGTTCGGATCTCTCCTCGATCCGACAACTCAGATCATATCGCGATTTCGCGTATCGCGAGTTCTTGTAACTCTTGCCTCTCATTTCCCGAGTCGCGAAATCCCGACAAGGTCAGATCTACGGTTCAGCTCCCTCCTTCGATCAACGGCTGTGATCATTTCGTGATTTCGCACTTCGCGAGTTCTTGTAGCTCGACCTTTGACTTCTTCAAGTCACAAGTCCGCGAAATGCTGAGCTCACGCCAAGCGTCCTCCTTGACAATGGGCAGTTCAGATCTTTTCGACGTTTTGTGACTTTGTTCCTCCTGTGTGCTTTCAAAGCTTTAAAGTTAGTGCACTTTACCTTGGTCAGACAGCCACGATCCGTTTACGCTCAGACCGAACGGCTGAGATCTTTCTTTCTCTGCGCTTGCTCCTCGTTGTCTGGACGTTGATCGGACGGTCCAAATCTTTCCCTCTGAGCTCAAGCTTTCTTCAGACTTAGAAGATTTTTCGAAAAGATTCAAAGGTTTCAACCTTTGTCCTTCCTGCGAATCCGCTTCTTGGATCTCGTTCACACTTCTTGGAAAGTGTTACTCCTCCTGAGCTTGATCTTCTCAAAGATTTGATCTCCCAGGCACTTCTTGCTTTTCCTGGGAAATTCGTCAAACTTAGATCCAAAGATTCTTGAAAAGAATCCTTTCTCGCCTTCCTGGCGTTCCTCTGCTCTCGTTCTTCGACTTCGTTACGGAGTCGCTTCGACTCTTCATCGAATTCTAGGTCTGTGCACTCTCTGCAACAGATCTTTACACAAGATTTGAGTTCTTGCGACGACTGTGCGCACCCTGCGGCAGTTGGTTTTCGCTACCTGCAAAGAAAATCTTACGCTATTTCTTCTGAGCTTTACGAGTCGAAACAGACCCTATCAATGCACTCCTTGCGGACTGTGTGCACACCTTGCACTGCTCACGAAGAAAAGCGAATTAAATTCTATGCAAACATTTCAAAGCTACATACACTCGTAGCAAGATTCATTCATTGTTGAAACAAACAACAATAACAAAGTATCATGGACAACAACAATCTCACACATTTGGATCAATTTTCCTCGGTTATCTTCATTCAGAATCAAGAATATGGTTACAGTAAAAGGTTACAGTAAAATTCGAAGGAACAACTACTGTTCACAACTCCTACTTGCTCATAACTATCGTAACCCCCCTTTTGGGCGTACACAACCTCTCTTTATACAAAAGGAAACAAACAAATAAACTAATTGCTATGTAATTGCGGTTACATTGAGACTAGGGTTAAACTCCCAGGTCACGCGTGCTCATTTTGTCTCCACGCACGTGATCTTTCCTCTTTTGTTTTCTATCAACTTCAAAAGACTGCAGTATCGGTCAGCGTTCGAGATTCTGAATTGGTCCTCAGGCGCTAAGTTGTCCTGCCACATGTACTTGCTAACGATGCTCCTGCATCAACAACTCTCATTGGGTATCCCCTTCAAACTTCACACAAGCGCAAGACTTTATGCAATTTGGCAAGTCTAGGTATGGGAAGGCCATCAAAGGAACCTATTAGGTGTGCCAGTACCCAAGTAGAGAGATATTTCCCATAAGAACCCATCAAAGATATGTATTGAACGTGAGGTGGTCATGGGGTTTACTTCTAGGCATGGGGTCATTGACATGCAAGGCAATGTATGGGATCACCTCCATGAGTGCCTTTGTAGAGGGTGCGCTTGACGATTGAGTTACCCTTTCCTTTGCACTTTTTGCATTCTAAACCCCTTATTTGCCTTTATCTTTATTTTATTTTATTTGTGAGTCCCCTTAAAAAGGTTTCAAGCATAGCACTTCTTTTGCTTTCCATTCGGGATATATTCAAGTCCCTTTTTATTGATGAATGCCTTTATTCGCATTAGGAATATGAGGGGGTGGAGCTCAATTATGGACTATGGCTTTTAAATGTCCTCATTATCCCATTTCTTACGTTTTATCAACCTGCTGCAATCTACCTCTGGGCCTTTAGACACTTCTTCTCATAAGAGAATGAAGTACATGCCATTTTGGTGTACATGTAACCACATTACCCAAAAGGTGGGAGAATGGAAGGATCAAGGATGAAAAGGTGGTAAGTATGATCGGGAATGGTACACTACCCCTTTCAAGGAACCAACAGTAGTACCCCTTTTCCCAAAGTGACAGCACAAGACTAGGATGCCTAGGATGGCCACCAAGGTGAAACAAGGCAAAAAGCATAACTTATGAGCTCATAATTCATTATCCAACTTCAACCTATGATCATTACTCAAATGCCCAATGTATTAAATATGACACTTTATATGAAACAAGGATTAATGTACCTCATAATGTGCTAGAACACCATCTCCCAATGAGCCTTGTCGATTGAGTGTGATGAGCCATGTTGAATAGAAGAGGCATCTAAGGGGCCTCCTAGGTTGTTCTGTGGACATGTTGATCATCATCATCGTCGGGATCATTGTCTCCATTATGGGCCATGAGACATGATCTCCTCTAGTTACCCCTAAGTAGGAGGGGGTAACAGTCATTACTAATCTCTTTGCTCTATTAATCACATCATATGTGGATTGGTTTTGAACTGGTAAATGATAGAGCATCTTGATGAGATTATCATATAGTTCTTTGCTTCAACGTGCTTGAATTAATTGGTGATGTTCATGTATAACATACCTTCACATTATAAACTTCTTTATCAAGTAATATTTTGACTCCATTTGCCCAAAGGGAAGGACTCAGTCTTTCTTGTCTTCTCACCCTCTATTTAAAGAAGATCATTAATCACACAAATCACTAATCTGATTTCAAATCTATGCTTATAGAAAAATTAGTGATTTGATCTTAGGGAATCCCCCCTTGTGTTGGAGGAGAGCCAACCAAAAATGAAGGGAGGTTCTACTAAGGTGAAAGTGGGTAGAACTTCCAATAGTTTCCCTAGGGTTTGTACCTAGAATAATGGACTTATCTTATGTGGAGATCTAGGAGGTAATAGGAAGAAAGTGGAGTGATGTCCACTAGGTCTAATGGATAAACTAGTGATGTCTAACGTTTTGGTGTGGGGTGGCCAACAAATGGGTCGAAGACATTGCAACCGAAGGTTATGTACGAGGAAAACTCTGATGGACCACTTGACTATGATGGTGCAACCCGATGAGGTACTCATAGATGTGTTCTAGTTGTTTGGAAAACAAGAGACAGAGGTAGAAAACATGGTACACCTAGAATGTAAGGCAACCAACACATCACAGACACAACCCCTTATGTGTTCCAATATAAGAGGTAACTTTTGTTGATTCTAATAACTCGTTAGTTACATAACTCAGCAATTTAGAGAAATCTAGAAAAATTTTAAGTCACGATGGAAGTTAGTCTAATCCTAGTGGAAGTTTGGTTAGCAATAGAAAAACTAATCTAGTTTTGAATGTTAACCAAAACTTGGCGAGTCAACTAGGGCCACAATGGGGTTTTTTTCCATACAACAATCAACAGCATGGTTGGAGTGCAAGTTAGTTCTTCACTACACCTCCCTAAATTTTCAAGGAAGGGTGATAGCAATGCGAAGCAACATTGATTCTTGTGTGAAGCCATTTCAAGAGCCAAAATACTACTACCTCTAATGAAAAGTTGGTCAAGTTTCAAAGGACATTGTGAGGTCAAACCTTACAATGGTGAATGAAATATGTAAGGAGTACTCCTCCGATTACTAGAAGAACCTTAGATGAAGTAATGCAATCCTTCATCATGGACCTCCAGAAGCCGAAGACCAAACAACAAAGTTGCAGTAAGTTAAAAGATATCAAGCAAGTTATAGGAGAGTTGTCTGGGACTCATGAATATGACCAAAGGTTCTGAGACCTAATGAGCAAGTTGGCGTACCAAATTCATGATACCTAGCATATGGAATGGTTTATAGGAGGAGTCGTCCCTCTAACCCAAAATCCTCTGATGCAACAGAGATGGGTTGCTCATAGGGAGGCGTGGAGCAAGCTATGAGAATAGAGTCAATGGTCAGGTATCCAAGGATTACATTTACTCAAGCAATATCTGCTTCTACTTCTAATGCAACTCTAGTGATAGCTCAGCTTCAAATTCAGCTATCTGCATAGACCGAACAAATATAGGAACTAACCAAAGCTAAGATTGGCTAGGACCAAGTGTGGTGCACAGTATGTTAAATCGTAATAAGGCGCGTGTGATAATCGTCATTGATGAAGTTCCTTAGACTGATCGAACGATCCCAAGCTCTTCGGAGTTGTGGAGCCGCCTGATTTTTAAGTAACCAAATCACTAAAGGTCGCTTCGGAGTTTCGCGCTTTGGGCATTTCGACAAGTCATGACTTTAAAAATCCCAAAACCCGAAAGAATTTGTTGTCACTCATTCATAAACATTCAAAGAACACGTAGGCACAGTACAAGTGTATTTTTCGAGTCTTCCCTGGGTTAACACGTGGCACACCTTGGTCTCGACCAGTGTTTTAAAAACCGATCAAACCGGAACCGGCCGGTTTGACATTACTTAAATTTTACTTAAATTTTTAACATTAATTGTTTTAGGATGTTTGAGAGTGGTTCCAACCTCATTGGAATTCATATGGAGAAAGTAGAATTTTAGGTCCCATTCAAAATTTAACAGACTTAACAGTTTTCAGGATTTCAAGATTGGCAAGATTGCAATGTTTCCACTGGATTCTATCATGTATGAGGGTATGGAGCTGACATTTAATCAAGAGAACCAAGCCCTTTATGTACCTCGATGTTGGTGGCATTGATTGTTGGACTCTTTTGT
>SNQJ01S0011486.1:429790-451443 GCA_010110895.2 Picea sitchensis | reverse complement strand
GATCTCTAGATATGTATTGCACTTGGTGTCATTTTGATATATTCATGAGCATACTTTGGATATGTTGTCTCTAATTGTCTCTAATGCTTTGGAAACATGATTTAAAATCTTAAAAATATATTTTTTTCATTAAAATTTAAATACTTTATGTATTTTAAAAAAAAACGGTTCATTGAAACCAGTTCGACTGGTTCATTACTGGTCTCGGTTCCGATCCAGGTTGGACCCTCGATCGATTCCGGTACTGGTTTTTAAAACTATGGTCTCGACACGTCATTTAAAATGACGTCACCCTCGACACGTCACTACGGGTAACGGTCATTCGGAAATATAATGACGAGCTAAATTGTAAATCCACGAAGCGGCAAAGTCCTGAAATGTTAAATCTAATTTAGTTAAGTTAATCTCGGTTAAAGGACAGTTAATAACTTCGCACTTCAGAAGTTTGGACGTTTATCATCCATCACATCTTGAAATCTCTGAAGTCCGAACTTCCGAAACACTTCAAACTTAAATTGGGTTAATTAAAGCTAAAAAACGATTATCCGATAATTGATCATTTCGCGGTTTCGAGTTTCGGGGATTCTATCTCGAGCTACTGTTAAAAACCCCGAAGTCCGAATACCCGAAAACACTTGAAATTAAACACGATTAATTAATGTTTTAAACAAGATTATCTCGCAATTAGTCCTTCGCGAATTCGCGATTTGGGAAATTTCAAACCTATTTCATCCAAGTCCCTGATCGCGAACCACCAATATTAATGGCATTAATCACAAATCAACGGTAATGATTTCAATATAGATTGCAGATCGCCGCCTAGATTTTTTCATTAAGGTAAATAAATTTATCGTCAGTGAAGTATTCTCAAATCAATACGCTTGAGGTGAATAAGAATATTTGATTTTGAATTCCATTTTCGTTCTCGCAAAATAGCAAGTTTTAGCCAACTGAGAAGCTCACGCCTTCCCTTGTAATAAGTAAACCCGTTCCGATTTCATCAATATCATGGCACCACGAAAGATGGCTAAAGCAGCTGGTGAAAGCACAAATCCAAACACATATGTTTTGTCAGACACCTCACCAAGAGTCGTAGACACTGTGAAGTCTTGAACAAAGGTGTTTGATATTCTAGAGCACGAGCTTATAAATTGCCCAGATGATTTAGGTGACGAAGTGATCAAAACTCATGCGACTAAACTCAGGGATATAGCTCAGTCAGAGCTACACAAAATAGTCTCGTGGTCGAGGCTCATGCCGTATAACGACATGATAGGTTGGGCCCTGGAAAACGTAGACATTTCAACCAGGAGCATTTGCAATTCACAGAAGGTTGTTGTTGGGTCTTTTCGACCGGAGCATATACAAGTAATGTATAAACTATACCCCGTTTTTAAATATAGTTACAACGTTGCATTCATAATGGATTTTGACAAACAAGATTGCAAGCAATATGATAAAACCTACCCTGATTTAATCAAAGATTGGTGGGGGCACCCAGAGAAATTCAGAGCAGACACTCACGGCATATATGCCACAGCATCGTTAGATGCCCATATGATCTATGTGGCTATGATGCTATGTAGGATATTCGAAAAAAAGGACTCCTCTCATTTCCCATTGGCATGGGTACCAATTATGCATGAAGTGGCCCAGGGCTACTCTTTCAACTGAGCAAAGATGTTATCAGACAACTTGGCTAAGGAAATCACAGAGTACCAATTGGCAAAGTCCAAGGGCAACCTGCTCCTTTCTATATGTCATGGATGCTCTTTGCTTTATGACTCCTTTCCCTCTAATCAGATGGAACTGGACCCAGACCAGCGTTGAACCTATCCATTTCTATCACTCCAAGCTGTGGGAGGACAAAGCCAGAGATTTCTTCTATGAAATCTGTCATTATGTAGTGGTGTCAATTCATATCTCCCTATACGGTTGCCCTCCTCCCAGAGTTTCAAACAGAATTATGGCAAACCTGGGCAAAATAGCAGAATGGTACATCGAAGAAAACTTTTCCTACATCAGGGTTTTCGGGTGTTCGGTTCCCCCCCATGCTCTCCCGAAGTTTTTACCGGATCGACTGGTATGCCGAGAAGTGGCTTATCAGACCGTGACAAGGGGCATCAGCAAAGAATTGAAAGCGGCCTAGAAAAAGGTATGGCCAGCCTTCCCTCTTCAGGTTGGTATGTTCTTGTTGTTGGATTTTGTCCATTCTAAAGTAGAGGCTACGACTCTAGAAGATGTCAAGTTAGTTGACATTGAGTTTAAAAGGCACGATCCACAGAAGATCGTGGAAAGTCACCTGGCTCAATACAGTTTAAAAAAGCATGTGCACGAGAATTCCCCACGGGATGAAATATTTAGGGGAGCCAGGTCATAACAGGAAGTACTGGACAGAGTCCAAACTCTGTCACCACACCAACAGGCCAGCTTCTTCAATTTCTAAAAACACTGACGGAATAGCTTGCCAAAGGTATTACAGGGAGAACCAATAACACCTTCGTCTACACAAGAAGCTACACCTCAAGATTCTGAGGCAGGAAGTTCCAACAAACAAGGTACTGAGGAAAACCGAAGAATGTCAAAGTCTTAATGCAGAAAGCGAAGACTTCATTGTAGAATCCACTAGGTACTCAAACAAAAGATCAGCTCGAAGATTTTTTAAAAAAGGGGCAAGATGTGTCTCCTTCTACACCAAACAAATCATTTATCGATACAGCAGAGCAACAAACGTCCACAGAGATAGGTAACCCCATTATTTCATTAACACCTTTGCAGTCAAGTCGTGGAAATCCCGGTTCCGAAGTCATTTTTGTAGAGGATCTTACACCGATTTCAGCCAAGGAAATGCCTCCTTCAGACTTCTTTTTCAGCAAGAAGAGGAGGGCCATAGTTAAACGAGAAACGCATCAAAAAGATGGTACAACAGTCAAAAGGCAAAGAATGATGTATGATGGACAGAATCTAGAGGATTCGAAATTTGCTAAGGAGATGGCAGGTTCATTAGGTGCCTTTGCCACAGCCAATCAGTGGTCAGTAGAAAATCTAGCTACGCAACTGAAGCAGAGAAACCTGTTGGTAGGGCAGTTGCAAGACCAGATAATGACTATGGAGCAGGATGTGAGAAATAAGATGAACAAAGAGTTTGAAAAAGTCAAAGCCTATGACAGACATCAGATCCAACAGCTGAAAGCTAACCTCGATGAGCTCTATCAAAACTCATAGGCCAATAGAGGATTGGTCGCTCAACAGGAAGAATTAATCAAGCAACTACAAGCCAAGATAGACTTGATTGAAGGTACAGCAGTAGAGATGGCAGCTTTCCAGACTCAAGCACTGGAAGTACATGAAAAGTTAGAATCAGCCCAGCAAGATCTCTTTACAAAAGTGGAAGCCATCCAAAATTGTTACTGGGTAGTAGATCTTTCCCTGAAGAACATTTACATTAAAGAAAGGGAAGCTCGTTCAGCTCGAGCTAAGTTTCAGGAGGCTATCTTACTAGTACCAAACGATGATGTATCAGAGGTTCCTCCACTGTCTCTTTCTGAGCAAACCAGAGGCAACATAATTTTGAAGGCCTAGGAAACAAATCTTGCCAAAAGCAAAAGATTGGCCAGAGAGGTAAACAAAGCTTGTCTAGAAGCATTATCTTCACTAGACAAAGGGCTACTTGATGTTGAAGGAAATACTATCTCCGAAGCCCTGGGACAGATTGACATAGCAAAGAACAAATATAATTCTAGGACAAGCAAAGAAGAAGCCATGACAACCATCCAGCAAATGAACCAAATTGATCTTATCCAGATAAACAAATGGATAGTAAACCCAAGTTTGCAGTTACAGGTCACATCTTTGGGAGCAAAAAAGATACAGGAAAAGATGCCTCAGGTAGAAAAGAAACTATACATTTTTGAAGCAAATGAAGCAACTAAACCTTCTGGGTTGGTGGTATAGTTAGTGAGTAGATGCATCCAATGTGTCGAATATGGGAAAGCAAGCACATCGGGAAACAAGTAAGAAAATATGTACCTACTATTCATACAGGTCAAGATCAGATGCCAATTGTTTCCAGGTTAAAGGATGAGGAGAAGAAACGTCTCTGCCAGTAGACGAAGAGATAGAGGAGAAGGCTAATGGAACTTTTCGGTTTTTACATGCTGTAATCTTATTCAAAAATATTTACTATTTTTAAATTATGAGAAGTCCAACCGTTTGTGGGTTGAGACCATTTTGTATAAATACATAGATGAAAGACTTATTTTATGCTACTTCTTGCCGATTGTAATAGAGAAAACTCTCCTTATAGAGTATTAATACAAGTGCAGACAGAGATTCCAAGTTTTGTTAAATCTGGGTTATGTGTTTCTTTAGTTTTCCATATCTCAACGTTTCTTTAAGCATTTCCTTGATAAATGTTTGATTTCAACTTAGTACAACCACTACTGTAATCTTATTGTATCAGTAATTTATTTAGTAAGCAGTTTTTCCTCTGCATTTACTGTGAGTAAATCAAGACCTGCTTGCTGTGTAGATTCCTGCATTTTATACTTTATTCAAGGTTACACTATCTTCTTTCCTCTACTGCAACAAGGTGAGACTCTTTTGTAATTGATGCCTTGCTTTGTTTCACAGTTTTGTAGTTTCCTCTCACACCATTCAACATTTCGATTTTGACTCGAAAACGAAATACGACCTCGGTGCTGTCAAACTGTTAATTTCGTTTAAGGAATTTTTCTCATTTAACTTCGGTAGAAAAAGCACCCCTTAAAAACACTCTTTCAAACTTTCATGATGCCTAACATTATTCTTTGAGCCATAAGTTTAATCTCAGGACCAACAGTATGCAAGGCGAAGGATCATTTAGCTAATGATTGCCCTACCCTCATAGAGGGGATTGCACCTAATCCGACTCCAGGCCCCTTTCCAAGGAGACCTTCGAATGACTTCTATGAAATTTTCAAAACTTATGGCCATCTTCCGCAATTGTGCCCTATCCTCCAAAAGTATTCATCAACTCCCTTGAATCTTCTTTATGACTTCACCCCTAAGAATTGCAAAGCTCTACAAGCTCTAGCCGAATATTTCGAGAAGACCACTATTATAGTGTAGGAGAAAGGCAACGATAATGTTGGTGGAGATTGCAACCAAGGTGAGGGTACCGAGGTGGAGGACAAACAAGACCAGCCTAGTGCTACCATTGTGATGAGATGGGTCACATTTCTAGGAATTGTCCCCACCCAAGGAGGCCAAGATGTGGCCATTGTCAAGCCACTGGCCATGCTACAGAAGATTGTCCTAACTTCCTCAACAAATGGGAGGCTCAAGTACAATAAATTAATGTTAACCTGGTTAGTTCTAAATCGCAACTTATTAAAGGCGATGGAAGCCCAAAGTTGAAGGTGGTAACAAAAAGAGGAGCCCATACAAGTGGAGACAAGGACAGTGACATGACGTTCTAGATCATGAAAGAGACTCCTATTGCACCCAATTTTGACATAACAAAGAAGAAGCAATATTATAGAGAGGCTCTCAACCTTATGCAAGAGGTGATTGCTACCACAAGGTTGAACACTAACCCTACTAACCAAATACCTATTGCTAGCCGAAGAGACATGAAAAGGAGTTAAGGTGAAGAGGAAGGATCAATGGAGTCCAACCATGACTTCCTCGGGGCTTTTGTTAGGATATCGATAATGAGCACGTGTCCTAGAGGTTGGACATTGCTTTTAAGTAACTCATTAAGGAAGGAGAAGAAGAGAATAGTGCCCCTCCCCCTAAAAGATACACTCACAGAGTGAGGAGAAAGAAGAAGACTAGAACTAGATAAGAATTTTGACTGATTACGGATATTGTTGAGTATGAGGTAAAGGATGTCATATTAGACCTAGGGTCTAACATGAATATTCTACCAAGATGTCTTGAGAGATGATGGGAAGCCCCTCACAAGTTTACTCCCCAAACTAGTCACACCTAGCAACCAGTACTAAGTTTTTCCTATTGGAAGGTTGAAGGATGTTGAAGTCAACCTTGTATGGGTCAAGACAGTGGCCCTTCACTACCCAAATCACCTCATAACTAATATACTACTTGATGGGATCTATTAGAGCACAAAATTGCATGGTCAAATTTGGTAGGAAACTAGGCAAAATGTGTCAACTCTAGTTGTCCTTGGGTATTTCCTTTTTCTTTCCTTTCTCCTTTTTACTTTTCTTTCTTTCCCTTTCTCTCTCGGGATTTGGTCGATTTTTTGGTCCAAAGCCTTTCCTCACCTCCACATCCCTTGTTTTTGCATACTCCATTACCTCCACACTATCTCTACATCCCACATCCACATCAAATTCTTGTGCAAGTAGGGACTGCGAAGCCTACAACCTTCACCCCCTTCCTTTTGCACCGCACTCCTGCATCTCTTTAATAATCCATGTGTAACTTGCAATTCCATTTTTTTAACTAGTGCCTTTAATTTCAAATTATAGAGATGTACACTCTTCCCCTTCTCTTATTTGAGGTTGGATATTTCATCTATGATTTCACTACCATCTCTCTTGATAATATGAATTCCCCTAAGAACGTAGTTTCCAATTTTGACCACATTTTAAATAGTTTGGCTTAAAATCTTTGTACCAATCATGTCCAATGTTATGTAATATAGCCAAGAAGGCTTTCAATCAGTACAAATCATCATCATGCCCCTACACTACCCAAATCACCTCACAACTATTATATTGCCTGATGGGATCTATTAGAGCACAAAATTGCATGGCCAAATTTGTTGGCCAAACACACAAAATGTGACAATCTCCTAAGTCACAGTTATGACATAAGTTGAGTCTTGCCATTTGTGAAATCTCAATTGAAATGTCCCTACTTTCCACATCTGTAACAATGCACTATTGATCCTCCTTTACCGTCAAATCTTCCTTTACCATCTCTTTGTAACTCTTCTTTGAAGAATTGACTTTATTGTTTTGATTATTTTTCATATTGTTTCCATTGTTGTTATCATCATTGTTATTATTTCCGCTCTCTTTCTTTCCACTACTCTCTCTCTCACAAAGTTAACTTGTTTATCCTTTTTGTTCTATGGGTTATATTTCTAATTGGAAGTATGATGATCATCTATTGCACATATATGACAAAATACTTCTTCAGTGCATTCAAATTTTATGTGCCTTTCTCTTCTACATCTTGTGCACCATATATCTCTTATGCGCTTTCGTTAGTGGAGATATTTTTCTCATTATTTTTGCCATTCCATCCTTCAACACATCAATAGTTGTAGGCAAAGTTATTGACTCTTTGTTAAGTTTTATTGGTGATCCTAGATTTCTTCTCTTTCCAGAACGAATGCTTGCCCACGGTATTCCCTTCCTAAATTTAATGGTCTTTTTATGCTTAACCATGTCGTAGAGGGAACGATTTTCATTCTATTATTGTGTTTTGGCAACAACCCTTATATAAACCATCTCTTTAATAATCCATGTGTAACCTGCATTTCCATTTTTTTTAACTAGTGCCTTTAATTTCAAATTATAGAGATGTACACTCTTCCCCTTCTCTTATTTGAGGTTGGATATTTCATCTATGATTTCACTACCATCTCTCTCGATAATATGAATTCCCCTGAGAACATAGTTTCCAATTTTGACCACATTAAATGGTCTGGCTTAAAATCTTTGTACCAGTCATGTGCAATGTTATGTAATATAGCCAAGAAGGCTTTCGAAGGCTTTCAATGAGTACAAATCATCATCATCGTGCCCCTTTACTACCCAAATCACCTCACAACTGTTATACTGCCTGATGAGATCTATTAGAGCACAAAATTGCATGGCCAAATTTGGTGGCCAATTAGGCAAAATGTGACAATCTCCTAAGTCACAATTAAGTAAAGTCTTTATGATCTCAATCAAACAAGTAGATTGCTGAATTTAATTAATGCATAAATAAATTTCAGACCATAGCATTAATCACACAATAGCTGGAAATCAAATAGCAGAAGCATAAAAATTAATTTCACACAACACAGGTAATTACTCCTTCCATAACCGCTTTTCATTCCTTCGAAAAACTTACAAGGAAACCTCCACAAGCTACCCAAAAAACAGCGTTGCACGGATACCAAAAAATCACTTTGAACTTGAGCAGAACAACCTGATAAGAGAGTACAGCCTGCTGAAAAAACAGAAACAGCAGTTTTCTGTTGTACTGCACTTATGTACAGACTGTACAGCTGCTGTACAGATTCCGTACAACTGTATGGATCCATACTGTTCTGTCTGTATGGCTGTACGGAACTGTGCACTGTCTAGAAATGCCTATTTCCTGGCTGCCTTCTCTCTCTCTCTCTCTCTCTCTCTCTCTCTCTCTGCTCAACAGCTCATGTGTTCTCTTGTGTGTCTTAACTCTCTATCTTGATTTGTCTTTATAGTTTTAGCTGANTCCTGGCTGCCTTCTCTCTCTCTCTCTCTCTCTCTCTCTCTGCTCAACAGCTCATGTGTTCTCTTGTGTGTCTTAACTCTCTATCTTGATTTGTCTTTATAGTTTTAGCTGAGACCAAAACCCTTATTTATTTTTGAGATTACTCCTAGTCTAAGTCATGCATGCATGAAATACACTGTTTTAGACCCAATTGTTAAAAATGAGACTTTCACTTTTTAACTAAAGTGAATTATAAAATAGAATTTGCTTTTTGAAAATAGAATCACTTTTCCAAAATATCTCGAACTACTTCTCGCACGTTCACGTGGAACCTGTGCGGAAGTTCTTGTCTGAGCTATAATTCTCAACAGCTCACTTTAATGTTTTCAATTTCTAATATCTATTTTATAAATTGGGCACGTGGCCTATTTTTGTAAACATTACAACAATGGATTGCATATCATAACTCTCTAGCCATGATGTCAAATAGCCTATTTCATTTCATAGAGAATCATGACAGAGGTTCACAATAATCTTTTGAAAATTGATGTTATAATTTACAACAGCTAGACAGTTGATGCTCTAATGATTAATCTAATAAGGATTACATTTATAGCTTCTTAAAAATGTAGTATTCATCTGCAACTAGCACAAAATCTATATTTTCCGATTTCTGCAACTAATTTGGCATAAAAATATATATTATATAAAAAACACTCCCAAGACACTTCACTCCCAGGATTTTTTGGGAATTGGTGTTTCGTGCTCCCACTCCCAATATCACAGTTTCTGAGAGTCATCAGCAACATTGCAGTTGTGACATAAAAGAGGATAACTTAGAGATTGAAAAATAAAGAAAACTAGCAAAGCTATTGTTGGGATGATTAGTTGCAAGCAAAGAACAAACGATCTGGACATGTGGTTGTTGCCATATGTCCTTGGACTCATAAAAGGGCACATATTCAACTAGTGTGCATATCTCTCCAGGCACCTGTGTGCTTTGTGGGTCCTCATGCTTCCGATCGTTGTCTTTATGATGCCTTCTTGAATGGCCTATTAAAGTCACAGCGGCATATTGCTTGTTGGGGATCTTGTTCCATGTTTTTTTTTTAAACATGGGTATTGGTAACTAGTAGGTTTGATCTAGGCTAGGTCCGAGATCAAATCTACTAGCTGCCACTATAACCCAAGAGTATATCTAACAGCCCGCAAGCCAGATATACCAATAACTTGTGACTTAGAAAGGGCCGAGGCATCCCGAAGCCCACCAGAGTGGACCTCTATCCTAGGGGTTGTCTACCCTTCTAGCCTTATCACAACAGGCCAACATGTCCACTTTGAGAGAATTGAATCCCAATAGGGAGGATAACAAACATGCTACCCAACCACCCGAACTATGAACCCAGAACTTATAAAAATTGAAGGACATAGAGGTGAGCTTTGGTGGGGATCTTGTTCCATGTTAATATTACTTTTCCAACAAGATCAAGAACTTTTTCATCAAGCTTACTAAAACCTCAATTGGAATCCAATCTACCACTATATGTCAAAGGATTATTTGTGAAGTAGCAACTTCACAACAGCTGTGAGAATTCAGTATCCCTTCCGGGGATTGTGCTCCTAGTTTTAAGGGTGTGTTTATCTTCTCTCTATACAGTGCATTAGGCAGCACTCGTATGACCAAAAGCTGTATCTTTTGAAAAACACAACTCTGGTCTAGGCAGCCTAATGTGGCCATGGAAAACACCTGCTGAGAGATCCTCGAGGCCCCCTCGTAGAGGGTCCACATTCTGGGGTAGGAGAAAGCTTCCCCGTCCCCAAATACCAGGACTGGGAGCACTTCCCTTTGTAGAAAGAGAAAACCACCATAGGGTATGAAAGCTTACCAAATTGAGAAAACGGCATAAGGCCCAGGACACAGATCCCTACTAGGTGCGCACCTCCCAAACACGGATTAGGGCTGCCTGTTAAGCATGGGGTGAAGTCTCCGACCTGAGATTCGCCAATTAAAAAAAACGCTAAACTAGATATGCAAGAACACATTCTTCATTCTCAATACGAAAATGTGAGGACCCACAATGCAGCTAGAATGCCCAGATTTCAGGGTGCTGTAAAGGACTTATGAATATTTAGAGACAGGATTGGAATAGTTTTAACGGAGTAGTATATCTGCAGACGTTTACAATAGAAACAGACCACAAAGGGATTGGATACCCACACTGCAAGTCAGAACACAAGTAAGCTAACCTCAAAGCCAAAAATATTTTGCTTAACATACAACACCTGACCAACATGAAAAAAACTGAGAAAGGAATGCTAAACACATAAAATTCGAATTGGTAAAGATTAATCCCCCTATAGTGGGTAATGAATCATCTTTACAACATGGAGAACAACCCTGCGTGGCCTTTCGCAGAAATGAGAATGGCTAATTTACTCAGAAAACCTATTTTCCATGAGCCCAAGTACTCACAAATTTTTAACAATACCCGAAACAGAAGTTACAGCATATTTTGCAAAGTACCCACCTGAATTTCTGCAAAATTTAGATGCTTAAGGTGACACCATCAGGCTTCTCCACTTCCCTGGCTGTCTCCTCCTCTCCTATGTATGTAACCGTGCAATCCAGAAAACATTACACTCTTTTAGTATCTTGGTTTCTCAGAAGGTGCTGATACAAAAATTTCCTCATGGGTTTGTGGGTGCCCCTTTTTCTCAGAAACCAATATCATTGAAAGATGTAGAAGTCAATGTCCGTCAACCACCACACTTACAACCCTGTGAGCATTTTCAAAGTAGTATACATCCGATATTTTCAACGTCAGTAATTCATGGTGATTATTATCCCTTTACTTTATCTCCACCCACCAAAAGATCTTCACTCTCCACGACTTTGGACAGTAGAGGCAAAACCCATTACCCTATTACCATTAGGTCGGTAAGTAAGCATAGGACTCTACAAATACTAAATATGAAGATACATTCAAGATGAAAAGGAGTTTGCTAAATGTTATATTTTTTGGTTTTTTTTAATTTGGAGATGTAAATCTGGACAAAATCGTTATTTTTTGTTGTTTAAATTATATTTATGAATGTATAAATGGTTTCAACTTACTGAAAACCTCTTGGAGCACTTCAATTATACAAACTTAGTCATTCAAATTTGTAGATTCACCCATTCATCACCGGATTTCGAGCAAAATCAAAAGGAAAAAATCGTTGGAAAAGAGCCAAAAGGTAGAACATTTAGACTACGCTATATGAAACTATCCACTTCAATGTTGGTATTGGTTTGGTTTGGTTTTGTTAATTAAAATTCATGGCTATGAATCGAAGAATCTTTTAATTGAAAAAGTTTATACCTGGTTCAATTTGACACGTACGTCTATTCAGTCTACCCTGGCACGTACGTCTTGTACTTCATTTAAGTAGACATCACCAAATTGTCAAAGTCCATATAGAGGAACAACCATCAACTAGAATACATGGGTATCTAACTGCTGCAATCATCGATCTAATAGGATTTTCTTCAAGTACATGGTTCATTCAACTTCTTAATGAACTCCCCCTAAATATACATAAAACATTTGGTTTATAGACTTAACACACTTCCCAAAGTCTACAACCAACATGGCCCACTCATAGAGCATCTAACAAACATATGGCCCACTCCTCCGAGTGTTTAACAACTCCATAACAGAGGTTTTGCACTATATATACATAGATACAAGTACATACAATTAACATACTCCATCTCATGGAGACACGAGGTACAATTTATTTAGAAAAAACAATGCCTAGGTACCACTACAATACTTCTTCCAAGTTTCAACTCTAAGCAAGATACAAGCTCAAAATTTTCAAGGTCTAATACATAGGGTCTATACATACCATCCTAGGCTTGCTACGAACACAAGGTGTGATTCACATTTCCATATGGTCACTGCTTTTATTGAACGCAACTCAAACTTTACCTTGTTTGTACATCATCATCGAATCTCCATCTAAACAAGAACTATCACCGACATCCTTTGAGCTAAACTCCAAAAAACTCTATATTGCATCGAGAACAACATATGTGTCCTTCCTACTACAATCTCATTATTCCAACTCAAAATTGAGTTTGCAATCAACCCTTGGTTTCATTTCTCTAGGTCTTCCCATTAGGGAGTCAAGCTCAGTCCCACTCTAATACCATGTAGAGAAATAGGAAAGTAAACATTGTTTCCACACACCAAAGTTGTGTCGAGTGTTCTATTACATCGAAGCAATGTTACATATTAATATATCATGCTTCACCTTAAGATAGATGCACTTATCTTAACAAATTAACAAATTGTTGAGAGAATATTTTAACCTTACATAAAATAGGAGCTAACTAGATGAAGAGAATCTCTCATATCCAACTAGATTTAACAACTTTCTAAAAATCAAACTATTCATGTAGAAAAAAGCTTTACTTCACATTGACCAATAATAATAACAATCACAACATTTAATATAACCACACATAAAACAAGTAAGTGTTACTTATTCCTACAAATCTTAATCCTATACATAAAACTAAACATTATTCATAAATTTGACCTATTATCTAGAAGGAATTCACTTCCATATTAATAATGCTATTAATTAATTAATAATAATAATAAATTTGACTTATTATCGAGAAGGAATTCACTTCCATATTAATAATGCTATTAATTAATTAATAATAATAAAATTTGTTGGTACCAAAAAAAATTTGCGGGGCCTGTCTATTAAAAAAGTTTGAAGGTATTGTCTCTTTATGTCTCCGTCTATTAAAAAAGTTTGCAGGTGTGGTCTCTTTCTCGCTCCGTCTAGTATGAGAGTCGTTTGTCCATGTTCCCGTCCAACAAATGTGGAATTTAAGAATTGCATTCTGTGCGTCGTGTGGCTCGTTTCAACCGAGATTGTTATTAACCCAAGCGATTAAAATCGGTGGCTCAAATCATACTCACGGTACAGTAATAGAAAGTACTGAAATATTTAAATATAATTAGTGAATCACTTACCTGAGTATATGTAAATAAAAATTGTGAATATAATATATTTAAATAAAAATTGTGAATCAATTATATTAAAAAACATTTGGCAAGTTATAAATCTATGTAATCTTTTGTTTTATTTTTTATTTTATTTTATTGGTGAGATGGCAATTTTACAATGTTCAAATGGTACTTTTGAATGTACAAATAGATTCAGTGCTTTTCAAAACTTTCAGAGTACCCATTATATGTAATCTCAACTATTTAAATTTGCAATTCCAACTATTTTCTAAATTTTTAATCGGATTTTAGACAAAATCAATGGAAAAAAATTTCAGAAAAAAAATAAAAACAAGCTTAAACGCCTAGACTACGACGTTTCTGATTGTACAGTGAATGGACATGAATATGTCGGGTGTGGATTTGTGATGATGAATTTAGAGCCCATATGTTTTATTTTCTTTCATTGTATGAATGTGATGTTTGCTTTGTGTTGTGCATCTGTTTTGTGGAAGCATTCAATGAGCGTAACGACAAGTAACATTGAAAATAATAAGCTTACACTATGCCAAATGATACTTTAATTAATGAATCGTGCATTATGATTCATGATGTACTTTATTTAATGAACTAATGAATCATGTAGAGCGATTTAATTTAATATCTTATTAAAGGATTCAAGGTAAGTTTTTTAAATCTATAAATAGACTTTGTAATTCTTTTATGTAGACCTTGTAATTCTTTTATGGCAACTTTCATGATCATTCATTTACAACACCACATTACACAATCTAGTCACCCACGACTAAATCCCTTGTTACAAAACTTGCACTCTAATCATCATCAAAAGTTGGATGTATTAGCTTCTTCTTCATGGCTCACCTCTTTCGCTCAACCTACCATTACCTATGCTTCTTGTTCTTTTCCATCTCTCAAAATGCGCCTCTTTTGCTCTTCATATTGTCACCCATGCTTCTTGTTCTTTACCATCTCTCAAAATGCGCCTCTTTTGCTCTTCATATTGTCGCTCGTGCTTCTTGTTCTTTACCATCTTTCTCAAATGGAAATGACTCCAAAGTTCCACTTTATGCAAAGCACAAAAGTTATGCATTGTCCCCAAGCCCAACTTACCATCCACAGTTGTAAACGGAAATTTTATTACTAACAGCATGTGCAAGGTTGTTTAAAATCAAATCTAGTGTAACTTAAGCTTTTTGAACATGTATTTACAAACATATATTGATATTGGTTGAGATTATTTGCAAACCAACTAGAGAACACAAAGTACTACATAAAAAATGCAATGCAATAGAAACATGTATCACAAAAAACAAACAACTAAATATCAGCATTGTCACTAAATCCATTGGAGTTGTGTATTGTAATGTTCAAAGTAGCATTTGAAGGTTCAAATAAGGCATCTTCCAAAATCTTACCAGTGTGGAAGCATTGGAAGCAAGTGATGAGCATTGAAAACCCTATCTTTGGATTTTATAAGTTTTAAATTTTCTTATTTACCATACCTGCATAAAAAAAGTTGCCAAAATCTACATCAAAATTAGGTTTGTGGCAATCAAATTAACACGTGAATTTTTTACAAAACCCAACAAGTAATTAATTAAGTAAATATTGTAGATTTGCAAAATATTTTATCATCTTATAAACATTGTTTGTTGTGTTCATCGATTGCAAAGTGACCAATGTATGCCCCACATTTTGACTTTTAAAACAACTAAACTACACTATGGGCTATATTGTTATTCCTTTACTTATTATCTATTGAACTCGACTAGACTAATAGAACTATATTATGATGACATGTGAATTTAGCTATATGTGAAAATTGATGTATGAGTTTTAATGTTTATGTTATTAATGATGACACTTAGGTGATTTTCTCAAGCATGCAAAAGTTAAAAGGAAAGATCAGTGCATGGATACCATTGCGAATGGATTGTTGGAGCAAAGCACATGGTAAATAAACACAGTTGCTTACTTTAAATGTCAATATGGAATGTTGGTAATAGCATGAAAATGATTAGGGGTGGCAGGAGCATAGGGGATTATCCTTGATCCCAGGGGAAAACAAGAATTGGCTTATGTGTGGGATTTAGGGACATTCGCAAATAACCAAGCTAAGATGTATGCCCTTCTTCAAGGTCTAATATCAATAAATGTAGACATAGTGAGGAATCTGATCGTCATCGATGATTCGAGTATAATTATTAATTTAATTAAATTCAAAGAAGACTCCCTTTGATGGCAAGCTAGCATCACTCGTAGCGAGGATTCAAAAGGAGACTCGCCAATTTCAGGATGTTTCCTTCTACCAAGACGTGAGGGTCCTCAATCGACAAGTAGATGGTCTTACAAATGAAGCAACAAATTTAAATGAAGGGGTCCTTAGTAAAATGGGGATCTATATGCTCAAGACATACCCTAAGTTCACGTGTGTTGTATTAAACATGGAGGCATGTCATGACTTTAACAACCAACACATGTCAAGGCATTTTCAACATCATTTGATATCAAGCAAGGGGATGGGATGTGAAGGGCATCATGTCTCCACCAACCTTGTACATGTTAGCGATAACTCTTGGTTGGAAATTTGAAACCTTGGGTATGTTATCTTGTGACTAAAGTGGGATAATTGCTCAATTTGCAAGTGGTTTCAATGACAAAGCTTGGCGGTGGTCAACCCTAGTCCTGTTTGTTTTTTGGTTAGGAATTTCTCATTGTCTTTGGCCCGTTCTTTGGAGATTTTATTTAGTGTAGAGGGTTTTGATGGTTTGGTGGCATCCTATTAGTGCTATGTTCTAGAGTTATGTTGTTTTTGCGGTGCCTAGGGTTTTGGGTGCTTGTGACTTCAAGCTCCCTTTGGGTTGTTTGGTGGATTTATTTGTTGCCTGGGTGTTGTAATCCATGAACTATCCCTTGTCCACCCTGCTCTACCCCCCTGGTATAATGATGCAGGAGCATGAGATCAAAGAACAAAATCATCATTTGATTTGGAAGTCAAAAACAAGTTTACCAAAGAGAGTTGGTTCTCTTAATTGTTTTTCTGCTTTAATTAAATTTAGAAGTCAAATTGAATAATACAACAAGGATTTCAAATCCTTCTTTGTAACAGAGATAGAAGTTGTTTTGATTTCCAAGCTAGATTGTAGGATCTAGGGTTGAATAAGGTAATTCGATCCAAACATAGTGGATTTGCGAAACATAAATTGATTGTATTTAAGCCCATCGAGGCTCTTGTGTTGAAAGTTGAGAGTTGAGAGTAGAGAGCTTGGGATGTGGAATAAATTGATAAATCCCTAATAACCAATAAAAGAAATTGAATTTCATTTGGAAACTCTCACCCTTGGAGCCGACTGTGTATGTCTATTTTGGTCTCTTACTATGAAATATCTGAGTTTTCTTTATAAATTCATGCCAAGAGTTCATCCAATTCACTGTGGAAAATCGTAAGTATATTCTGCGATTGAACTTAGCAAATCGAAGCTCTGTTCGCAATCTAAATTTTCCGTCAAATATTACTTCGTCGGAACTATTATATATGGAATTGTGTGGTTTAAAATTGATCGAGGGCTAACATCGATGATCAAAATCCATTGCGCGGAAGGTAGATGCACAGGGGTTAACGTCGAGACCTGTACCCATAATTCAAATCCAATACAGTTTTGTTTTAAGTTTGAAATCCGATCTAGAATCAAACAACTTGTATTCGTTGCGAAGTTTATAAAACATGGTGGTGGACCCGACCTTTGGCGAACCCAAAATCTTATAGAATACACCTTGATAATTGTTTGAAATCCGACTATGGTTTGGAACTTGAATGTGACATCATAATATTAAACCAACCTCAACCGTAGATCTGTAGATCTAACGGTTCTTGTGGGTCTGAGGATTGAAATAATAAATTTGTGGGCAAACAGAAGGTTTCATTGAGATCCATATGCATTATGTAATCAGGGTTATGAGTTGATAGTTCAAGCATGTCTACAATGACAATCTTAAGGGAATATAAGAATTGTTCTCTGAGAATCACATCTTAGGGTTCCTTATAATTCCGCCTTTAGTGGGCAACGACTTCTGGAGATGGACTATAGAGAAGCAAAAAAAATCACAGAGTGCTCGCAGATATGGGGAATTTATTAATAATAATAGAACTTTTATTTTCTCGGTAACCACCAAAGTTCATGAGAATCAACATTAGTGTATTTCTCAAAATGCTTTGGTCATGGATACTCTAGTTCAATAGAAGTGACAAATCCAAGTGTTGCAAGTAGAGTATTCCACGTTGAGAAACATGGTTTAGAATCTCAATAAAGTCTCACACTCAACTTATATCTCTAATTACACAATATTAGTCAACTTGGTTCAAGAAGACCTTAAGGAAGAAGACACATTGCATCAAATGATGGAAGACATAGCCCTGGGTAATCAGGAATCCCATCTTACCAATATTGGATGAGATGAAGTCGTCAACAAACTTGTATTGGCCTCTTTTTCAGAGTATACACTAGCATAATTATTTTGAAAGTTGTACAACAAAGTATGATCTATAATTTTTTGTTTTTGACATACATAGTTTGTCCACATTACCGATCTTATTCCATGGCAACTATTTTTTCGTACTTCTTTGCTATTCAACTTAGTTGCAACTCTCTATAATATAAATTTACCAATTTATATTAAAATAATAACATGAAAATGGTTATATAGTTATGCATGATGGTGTATTTTGGTAGGCTAACCTACAAGTTAAGGGGCTAAGAGATAACCAAATAATTGTGGCACTGACGTAACACCATTGTCGTGTACATTGAAAGAGTAATGATATGCTATGAAGCATTTTTTTGTGATTTAATCATTGGTTGAAAACATTGTTATGATATGTGGGCATGTACGAGTTTTACAGGAAGCATTATTTCCCAAACTGGTTATTTGAGGACGAAGCTCTAAGAACAACAACAATGACACAATATGGCCAATGATAGGGTGTTGACCCTAGTTCTATCAAGGGGGTGGAGGTATTGCCCACTATTTTTCCTCCAAAACCTGGAGTCATTGGAAGGTTGTGTTAAGCCACACTCCCATAGACGTGTGATGGAGACTACCAGTTGCCCACTAGGGATGTTAAGTCGATGTAGTTGACACTTCCATTTACTAATTATATCTAGAGTTAGGTTGATATAGTCAACGCTCTAACACATTGTAGTAGAGGAAATGATAGGATGTGGAAGATGGAAGTAAGTTAATAAGGAAGGATGATTCAAAGTTAGTTGAGGATGTTGCTTTCGGATTAGATGTGCCACACTTATTTTCTTACTTGGTTCCTGCTATGTTTATAATACTTGCTTTGATTCATTTATGATAATTTAAATGTGATTATCAATGATTGATGAAATGTTATAAATTTATTAGTAAAGATGATTGAATTATGCATTTAGTGGATTTATTGTCATCCATGCTTGGTTGTGAACATACATGAATTATGCATTAGAGACAATGATTCTTTATCATTAATATATGCACAAGATATGTGTATGCTAACTATGCATACATACGATGCACATGTACGCTACTAAAATTACTTGATGTATTAATTATTAAACTACATGATTAACTACTAAATTAATGGTTTAATGCTTATGAAATTTATATTGTATATGTAAATATCTAGTAGCATTAAATATCCTCCTTGACTTTGAGTATTGGTTAGTATGATTAATCAAATGGGTGTGGTGGGTTGCCATAAATTTTGGGGAAAATAGTAAAGTTTCATTTATAAGCTAGCATGAGAGAAATACTTTCCAACAATATTTTATGTAATTTATTATTATTTTATTTTAATTAACATTTTCCTAGAAATCTAAAAGAAGAGGTTAATGGTCATTAACGAGGGTGGTTGAGGAGACTTTGGTAAAGGGGGATGGAAATGTGATGAGAGGGAGGAGGAAAGGATGCTAGGCGATGGATCTATCTTGGAATAAAAGCATTGGGACTAAACTATTTTGGGAGCCATGGCATTGCTTCAAACCATTAGGATTGTTGAGATACTGGTTTTGTTGGCCAGTTGTTGTTATTGGAGTTTCAGGCACAAAGGGCTAGGAAACCTAAGGTTTTTTGGAGATAAGTAGTTGGATTAGTTGTTCCTAGTTGGCCAAGAGGATAAAAAACTAGTTTGGGCAAGCCAAATCTAAAACGGAGCTGCACTAGGCTAAATTAAGCAAAATTTGAAGAGGAGCTACATTGGACTAAATAAAATAGGATCAAAGGTATTTTTCATTATTTACTCCATAAATTTTTCTATCAATTTGTTGAATAAATCACTGTAAAGAAACTTATTAATAAGCTAAATATTGAAATTGAAGTAAATGCTTGAATTTAATCTCCTAGTTACATGTTAATTGTTGTAGGGATTAATTGTTGAATGTTATGTTAGACAACAAGCATGAAATGTTTTCCCAAATGGGGTGTGAAGAGATGGGGCCACGACAGCCCCCACATGTCATCCGGCCACAAACATGCACATTAGTAGAGGTGCGATGAATGAAAGGGTAAGGGTGACGAGTTTCGACCGGATCATGGACGAATTATCTATCATGGCAATGTATGATGCTTAACTTGCCAGTTTATGAAATGATACCTCACATCATGCAAGATCATGGGATAATGGGTTATCCGTCGTTGAAGGATTTTAACATTCCAAGGACGCCAATGACATATGCAAGGAATTCAGGCATGCCTGGTGGAGTTGGAGGTGATACACAGGGTTGTGTTTTCTTGAGCGCACTGGTGGAAAGCACAAGCCATTTTCTAGTCACCCTCCTCTATAGTTTTATGTTTCTTTGTTATATATGGTCACCAAGCATCTCAGTATTTTCGATTGGGTTTACTGGGATTTCGACCTACCAAGGTCTAGGATATTTTTGAGCTACTATGAGTTGTGGGAAGAGGACTCTACTGATCAATTGGGCATCAATATTATCTCCACTTCCCTAGGGATCCCAAGAGATATCTCTAGTGGAATTCTCTTTAATATGCCTGACACTTTGTCTATCCTCATTCCCAAACCAATCATAGTTACAATGACCAAAGGGAGCAATCCTATGGGTGGGGGAAGTAGGAAAAGGAAGATCAGAGCCTGTACCCTGAAAAACCCGATCCTTAATGAGCCCAACTATGTCACCCGTGCTAAAAAGGAAGCCCGGACAATGGCTCCTTTCTTTCGTTATAGGTTCCGCAATTCAATAAAGGCATAATTGAAGGAAATGGGAGGAGTTATCAAGGAGAAAACACAAAAAATATCCAATGAATAGATCGAGTTTGAAGGGTGGGTTTAGGACCCTAGATTTTCTAAAACACAAGATACAAAGTTCTTTAGAATTACTAATACCTATTGGCTAATCAAGGCCCTTACTGCCCAAGTTTTGGAAGAGAGGAGCTTGCAACAATAGGATATCCTCCATGAAATTGACCTATTAGATGGGAAATTTGTAGCAATCTATAAAATAGTGTTTGGGATATAAATTGTTGTTTCTTGGGTTCAAGAAGAAAAAACCGACTCTATGGAACTATAGGAGGAAACCCTTGGAACTATAGGAGGAAACCCTTGGCTATGTGGGAACACGGTCCAATCCCATCCATCTAGTTGTGCACCCCCAACCCTCTAATGTTGCTCAAGAAGAACTTATTGAAACTAAGGAAATAGAGGGATAGTATGTGGATGGAATCTCTTTACCTCTTTGATCCAGATTTAGGAGCAGAACGAACTAATTAACAGACTTAATACAATAAAAACATAGATATGAAGAATAACACAAATATCCATTAAACAATATCTTCTATTAAACAATGAAATAGGTTGAAATTGTAAAACTGTAGAACTGAAACACTTGCTCGAATGGTGGTAGCTATCTTTGAGAAGAGATGTGGCTGCTACGTGCATCTGTTTGAGCAGAATGGATTACAATGAGGCTCTAGAGGCCTTTTTGATATTACTCATGAATGCCAAAACCCTAGACATCCAAAAACCTAACCCTAGAAGGTGAAACGCCTAAATTCATGTGGGCCCTGTTATCCCCGATCTCTAGGGATAACTAGGAGATCATGTCTCGAGGCCCACAGGTCCTAGACATGAAGTACCGAGAGCAGGATTGACCTGAGCATGGCCCTGGAGGGCCCATCCTTCTTCTTCTTCGCCAGACTTGTCCTGTT
>SNQJ01S0011486.1:366475-424213 GCA_010110895.2 Picea sitchensis | reverse complement strand
GTATGTGCATGGTACTATGGTTACATCATCTATAGGGGTTACAGGTCATGGTCAAGTCCCAATAGGCTAGCCACAACCACGTGTCCATCAAACCCTTCCAACAACTAAAAAAGTGGATGGCCCTTTACACAAGGCCATTCGCTGAGCCAACCATTCAACAAGGCACTACCATGCAACAATTTTTTTTATCAAAGTCCAAACTAAACTGTATCGAAGCTACATGTTATAAGACCAAACCCAAGTGCATGTACGATACCAAAATCCAACCTTTGCACCATATGTTGAGCCTTGTATGGTTTTGAAGGCCACAACCCTAAGACTTGCAACCACAAACCATGAATTGAAACAGATATATATATATATATATATATATATATTTATATAAGAGATAAAACAAAGGGTTATGCCCTTAAACCAATTATTAGGGGAAAAAGGGAATGAAATAGGGTGATACCCGAATTTGGAAACCACCAATCATGGAGATGGAGATAGAGATGGAAGGGAATGGTTCACCCTCTTAAGCCTATCGATTTTCCATGCAAAGAAACAATATGATAAACCCTTGCCTAAAAGAAGAGAGAGGGAAAATTCCTTAAGAAAATGAGGAAAATGAAGGAGTATGAGAGAGGGGAGGGATTTGTTCCCCCTTAATTCCTAATTTATTTTATTTTATGTAATATATGGAAACGACGGGGGGCAGCACGTAGGCCTCATGCAAGGCCCAATTTTTTTTTAAATATTAAAAACCTTAATATTGTCTTGGGTGGGTTTTAAATTTGTTTGTTTCGTTGATGATGATGGTTAACGTCCACTAAGACCAAAATTGGTTTATCGGACCTTAAGAAAAACAAGAGATTACTTGGATTACTTGGATTACTTGGATTTACTTCAATTATATCTTTTCTTCTTCTTTTTCTTTTTATTATTATCATCAAGCCTCATGCAAGGCCCCACTTTCTTTCTTTTTTTAATATTAAAATCCTTAATATTGTCGTAGGTGGGTTTTCAATTTGTTTGTTTTACTTCAATTACATCTTTTCTTATTCTTCTTCTTCTTTTTATTATTATCATCAAGGTAGGTTATATATGTGTGTGTGTGTGTGTGTGTGTGTGTGTGTGTGTGTGTGTGTGTGATAGAGAGAGATCTTATATAAATTATTTATATAAAATGTTTTATATAAAGGTTTTTATAAAAATAAATAAATAATTTTTTCCCATAGAAAAAAACTTCTTATATTCATAAAATATACATGTTCCAAACTTACAAAACTGCCTTAAAAAGACTTTCATCCTGACAGTTACAAAAAAGTCATGTAACTACATCTGCCTTTCTGTTCTATATGTTGGCAAAACATTTAGTACTTTCTGAATTTTTCTTGCATCTTTTCCATCCTTTCCTTTGAAGAATTACAACCATAATACCATTGCTTTTGTTTCAGTGCCTTCAAAGTACTTGTAGTACCTGAAGGCTAGAGTGTCTTTCGAGATTTCATCTACTTTTACATTTAGTTCTCTCAGGATATGTTGAAAATACAACCAATCAAAGGATTGGAAGGAAAGTCTTATGTCTCGCGTAATATTGGCCAGGTTGATGTTCTAAATAGAGATTTTTCCTTTAGCCCAGTCAATCACCAATTTTGAGTCTCCCATGACTTGAAGCGTCTCGATGTCCTTTTACTTTGTTGTCTCTAGGAGGGTCCATAAAGCTACGAGTTCAACTTTATTATTGGAAACCCCTCCTAGAGCATACTTGATGTTAATATAATGATTCTGGTTTAAGAATAAAACTACACCTACTCCAATTGAGGGAGGGTGTCCTTGGTTGGCACCGTCGAAGTATCCCCACAAGATGGAATAATCCAGAACATTGAAGGAGGGAACCCGTTGTTTCAGATTTTTCTATTCCTCTATGGTTTAAAAATAAATAAATAATTAGTTTAATGTAAATAATTATTTATTTTAAGTTAGTCTAAACTAAAGTATGGTCAATGGTAGGGTGTACACTAAAATAGGGGACACATGCGTTGGAGTGTCTTGAGGTGGTGCTAAGTGCAACAGATAAATAAAAAAGATGGTCTCGTACCTAAGAGGAAGGAATGAGATGTCATTGTTTCCTTGACCTCTTTGACCTGTAGCCACCCTACCTTAAGTGATATGCTCGTTACGAGCAAATGTAAAATAAAAACTTACACCTACTCATACTTGTGTGTGTATGTGCATATAGTTATTATCTAGCTATGTAACATGAACCCTTACTAATGAACCTTGATATTGTGATGTAGAATTAGTATGGTTAGGACATGTGGAAATTGGGGCCGAGGGATGTCATTGCAAGGGCCATCAACGTCGATGCTACCACCACCATTGCTTGAGCTGGCTCTCATCTTGCACTCTTTAAAGGCTATAAATGAGACACTAAAAGGACACCCACCATTGGGTGTAGAAGTGGAGCCCCCACTATTTGGAGAGTGTAACCCAAAAGGATCGAGGAACTTAGAGCGAGGACCTCCTCCCAAGGACATTACTAAGTATATTCAGAAGATCAAGCTCCTAGAGTTTTCTGAGGGTTGTACATGGGAACATAACGAGGCATGGCTAGAGGGCATGACAAGGCGCTTTGCAATAAGAGAGTATGCCTCCACCTCAAAGGCCAAAATAACCATCTTCAAGGCTTTGAGATAATGCCTTGAATTGGTGGGCAAGTATTGAGATATGGTTGCATCTCACTCTAGACACTGTCTCATGGGAATTATTTGAAGGGAGGTTTCAAAGAAAGTACCTGCCTACATTCTATGAAGAGAAACAAGTAGGATCCTTTCATGGCTTATTGTAGGGAGGCCGAATAATGGAGGAATATGAGATAAGATTCATGGAACTGATAAGTTATGTCTCATACATGGACATCGATCAAGATCAATCAGATTACTTTATGTGCAGGATAAATCATAATATTAGGACCCTTGTACGGATGTGAAAACCATGTCTAGTTGTTAAGGTGGTTGAAAAATCCCATTATGCATGAAAACTTCTGGATATCAAATGGAATTAGAGATGGGGCATACAAATTGTTGTTCCATGGAAGGCCCCTTGGACATTCTCTAGGCTAGGAAATTAAAGGCCACCTCCTTATGGCAACAAAGTTGCACATAGAATTGTTGTGTTAAGTGCTTCAATGGCAACGAGTGTAGCATTTTAAACATAATCAAGGATTAATGAAAATCCAAGGCGTTCATGAGGAACTTCTAACAAGGGCAAGGGTTCCAGGGGAAGGAAGTCATATTAGAGGTCTCCATAGAATAGCATGCATAATTTGTCCCACATTGCTTGTTGGAGATGTGAGGGACCTCATTGCCAGTTTGATTGCCCAGAGTCACAATCTAACACCATGCATAAAGAAGGAAAGGCTCCAATGGGGAATGTCGGTAGTAACCACCAAATCTATGCAATGGTTAATAACCACCATGATGAACATCAATCCACTATGGTGGAGTCGTCAGGTTAAATAAACAATTTTAAAGTTAAAATATTGTTTGATCATGGTGCAATGGATAATTTCATTTCTCCATATGTATTAGATAAGTGCAGGTTGGTAGCCTGTGAGTAAGACAACTTTAAATTAGTCGAGATGGCTTATGGGGTAAATCAAGTACTAATATCTAGTGTTTGTAGACCCAGGGGTGTGTACTATAGGTTAAAAGTGTATTGCAATGTCCTAGGGACTTGTTATATAATTATTTGTATGGACTAGCTAGAAGCTCATCAAAATTTCTGAGTTCATTTAAAGAAAAGAGTGCTTAATTGTTTAGATGATGAAGTAAGAACAATTGAGATTCATAGTATTAAGAGGGAGGTGTCTCTATGTTTCATCTCAATAATGAAAGTAAAAATTTGATTGAGGTAAGGATGTTAGTTGTACATGGTAGAGGTATAAAGTGATGGAAATGGACCCTCTTTAGATCAGTACCCCATTTTATCAGAATTCAAATATGCTTTTCCCAATAAGTTGCAAGTGTTACCTTCAGAAAGAGAACTCGATTTCAACATCGAGCTAAAACCTAACACAAAGTCAATTTCCAAGACACCTTATAGGATAACGGTTTCATAAATTTGTGAATTAAAGATACAACTGAAAGAACTATTGGACTTAGGGCTTATCAGGCCTACTATTTTTCCATGGGGTGTACCAATAATATTTTCCAAGAAGGATGGTTCCTTCAAAATGTGCATATATTACAAAGATTTCAACAAAGCCATAGTGAAGAATAGGTACTTGATACCTTAACTAAATGATCTCCTTGATTAGGTGATAGGGGCATTGGTTTTCTCAACTATTGCTTTGCAATCAGGTTATCACCAGCTAAGGATTAAGGAAGGTGACACTCCTAAGAACACTTTCTAGATTAAGTTCAGGCACTATGAATTTATAGTTGCGCCATTTGATTTGATCAATGGACCAATTGTATTCATAAGTCTCATGAATAATGTGTTCTAAAAATATTTGGGCTGCTTTGTGTAGGTATTTCTAGATGATATTCTGATCTATTCCATAAATGAGAATGAACATGAGGAGCACTTGCAGTCAGTGTTGTCATGCTTCAGAGAAAACAAATTGTATGGAAATTTGTCTAAGTGTTATTTACTTCAAAAGGAGATTCACTATCTTGGTCATATTATTTCAGTGGAAGGAATTTCTATGGACATTGAAAAGTGAAGAATCCCCTAAAGTCAAGTGAAAGTATTATTTGTGGTCTATTTGGATACCCTATCTTTGACGAAACTTTACCCTACATAACTAGCTCAAATGTAATCACAAGTTACATGGTTGGAAAGATTATTATGAGACCTTTCCAACGATATATGGAAGTCCCTCTAACTCCCTAGGAACGAGGAGATATGAATTTTTTCGTCCGACAACGCAGCCAAAAAATTGAGGACAACTTAGCTAGGTTGGCCCAGAAACTAAAAATAGGGACATAACTACTATAAATATAAGATGTATTTTCTCATTTTTAGTGTATCCAAGTTTGTGATCTCTTAGCACAATTTTGGTAGCGAAGGAACTGGGAGGATAAGTAGCTCTTATGAAGGATATTTTCTAGTCTTGGGTGATGTTTTGATCATTGCTATGGGTTCGTTATAGTATGGAAGGTTGCTTCTTTGCATAAGGTTCTATGTAGTTGTTGGGGTTTATGTGCAGACCCATGTGGACCTAGGATCTCTATGTGGACCCAGTTTGATGATGATGATGTATCAATGATAATGACACTAACAGTCTATGTGGACCCAGTTTGATGATAATGATGTATCAATGATAGTGACAAAGACAATGATAATGATAGAGACAATGACAATGACAATGACATATTGATTCTTTTATATACATATTTGAGGGTGGAAAGGAAAATGGGTTGGAGCCTCCCTCCAGTTGGAGCTAGAGAATCTAGGGAGTTGTAGCTTCCTTTAGGTTGGATCTTATAAACTAGGGGGTTGAATCCTCCTTCCAGTTGGAGCTGGAGAATCTTGGAAGTTGTAGCTTCCTATGAACGTAATCTTGTTATTATATAAGAAAAACATTCAATGGATTTCCACGTAAATCTGTTGTGCATTGTGTATCTCTTCTTCTACTCTTTATTGTATATTGGATGCATTTATTGATTGAAAAGTTAAAGTTTAAAAAGTGTTAAATTGTACTTGATACTAATTAACACCCCCCCCTCCCCCTTAGTATCAATATTAATTATGTGAGGTAAGACATGCTTAGGATGTATGTTATGGATAACCAAACCCATTGGGAAAAGTACTTACCTTTGGTGGAGTTTGCTTACAATAACAATTAGCATAGCTTAATCAAAATGTCTTTTTATTAGGCTTTGTATGGAAGGACATGTAATACTTCATTGAGTGTTGATACTGAGAGGGGGGTGAATCAGTATCAAGTACAATTTAACACTTTTTAAACTTTAACTTTTAAATCTGTTGTGCATTGTGTATCTCTTCTTCTACTCTTTATTGTATACTTAAACCATTCAATTATATCCAATGAGAAATGAACAATAGTATAAAAAAAGAGTGCATAGACATATGCACAATATATGAAATGATGTGGTTATTGTTCAAGAGTAAATACACCACAATACACCATGCACACTATATGAGAAATAATCAATAGTTATTGTTCAAGGGAAGTAATGACTTCCAAAGGTAGCTACAGATTCCAAATGTAAAGGGAGGGATAAACCTCCAAGAGGAAGATACAATCCTCCAACATCAAGAGAGATTTGAACTCTCCATCCTTGCCCCTTCCTTCTACCCAAGAATATATGAGAGATAATAAAACTTTATATTAAATCATCACCATCAACCAATCATCACATAGAACCTGATAATGTTTCCTGAGACTTCTTCAACTTCTAACAATTCTTCTATTATTGGAGTACTCTGATCTTGTAGATAATATTACTCAATGTATTCTCTGAAACTCCTCCAAGTTTCACTTCTTGAATCCTCCCCAAAAGGAAGTTATAGAAAGAATGGTAGACTTTATTCAATTCCGGTTTATTTAGAAGACCCGACTTGTACAGCATACCCCATGCTCAATATTTAACATCTTATTTTGAAACTTGCACATAAGAAACTACAGTTCATACTATTTCCAATGGAAGTGGTCCCACTTCATTTGGATTATGTATGAAGAAGTTATGACTGTTTTTCTCGGAACACCTATTTATTGACTAGCTTCACGACTGGTCACATACCCTATATTCCACAGAGTGTATCTCCATAATTATAGCGAATCAAGAGCTGAAATTTTTACCAGAGGTACCTTGATATGTATTCTCAATACCATAGCTATTTCACCATCTGAATCATTCTAGAAAAAAAGTTATAGCAAAAATGGTAATATGACCTGAAAATAACATACCTTAGAACACACCACCAAAAGACTTCATCCTCCCTTGAAATCCGACCTTCTTTACTTCTGATTTCCTCTTAAATTCAACTTGTATCAAATGAATGTATAATGATGTTTATTTATACCATTTATGTCACTTCCTTTTAACATTAGGGCCGACCTGACACTTTCTTATTTTGTAATTCTTTTCTTTAGTTATCTTTAGGGCCTACATGTACTTCCTTCTTCAATTCACTTTGTCATCTTCAAAAATTCATTTCTCCTTAACCACGAGGATCCACATGACGTGCCACATACCACCGGAAACAACATGATGTATACTATCCATCCATGGGTGTTGTATCTGCATGTGCATTTTCCTCATGTCCAAATACCTTCATCAATCTTGCGGTCCAAAACCCACGACTAGGGTTGACATCAATGACAACAACCAATCTTCCAACATTGAGTTGGGACGTGTTAGAGGACAGAGTGATAATAGGGCCATAATTATTTCAATAGACAAAGGGATAGGTGATTCAAATTAGGCAACGATTAAAGGAAGCACATAATAGACAAAAGAGTTATACCGATGCACATAGGACTAAACAACGTTATAAAGTAGGAAGCAAGATTTTAATTTGTATAATACCTAATAAGAGTACCATTCATTTTGGAAAGGGGGCAAAATTACATCATGATTAATATGGTCGTTTAAAATATAGGAAAGAGTTGTCCTAATTACCCATCGTCTTGCACTACCATCCCACTTACATAAAACTCATGATGTTTTTTTATGTATCTGTATTAAAAATTATGTAGTTGATGAATCTCATAAACTTAAATGGAAGGAATTACAAGTTTGAGACGAGGGAACCATCATGGTCACACCATTACACATATTGGACTCTAGGGTTCAACAACTCAAACACCACTTAGTGGACTAGGTTAAGATTCAATGGGATAAGCATAGCCTAGGATCTACTACCTAGGAAGACGTAGAGACCACACATTAAGATTATCCCTCACTTTTTTTAATGTAACTTCCAAACAAAGTTTCTTAAAGGGTAGGTGTATATAACACCCTACATTTTGGCTTTACAAACAATAAAACTAAACTATGACCTATATTTTTATTCCTTTTCTTATTATTTGTTATACTCAGCTAGACCAATAGAACTATATTATGATGACATGTGGACCTACCTATATGTGAAAATTAATATATGAGTTTTACTATTTGTGTTATTTATGTTGAAAATTAGATGATTTTCTTAAGCATTCAAAAGTTAAAAGGAAATTTTCGTACTTGGATACTAGTTCGACTTATACTATGAAATTTGGATTGTAGGTGCAAAGCACATGGTAAATCAACACATTTTCTCACTTAAAATGCCAACATGTAATATTGTTAATAACATGAAAATGGTTATATAGTTATGCGTGATGATGTGTTTTGGTAGGCTAACCTATAGGTTAAGGGGCTATGAGATAGCTATATAATTGTGGCATTGAAGTAACATTGATATCATGGACATTGAAAGAGTAATGGTATGTTATGAAGCATTATTTCATGATTCAATTATTGGTTGAAAACATTGTTATGGTATGTGGGAAAGTGTGGGTTTTATAGGAAGCACCGTTACCCAAACTAGTTATTCAATGAGGAAGCTCTAAGAACAACAACAATAGCAACACAATATGATCAATGATAGGGTGTAGACACTAGTTCTATCAGGAGGGGTGGAGGTATTGCCTACTATTTATCCTTTGAAACCTAGAGTTGTGGGAGGCCTATGTTAAGCCACACTCCCATAGACCTGTGATGGCAACTACCAATTGCTTATTGGGGAAGTTAGGTCGATGCTTCCACTTACAAGGTATATCTAGAGTTAGGTTGAAGTAGGTTATGAATGAATGATGATTCATAGTTAGTTGAGGATGCTACTAGAGGATCAAATGTGCCACTCGTATTTCTGACTTGGTTCCTATCGTGTTTATAACATGTGTTTTGATTCATTTATGATAATTCAAATGTGATGATCAATGATTGATGAATTATTGTAATTTTATTAGTAAAGATTACTTAATGATGCATTTATTGGATTTAATGTCTTGCAAGTTTGGTTGTGAACATACAAGAATTATGCATTAGAGGTAGTGATTCTTTATCATTAGTACATGTGCAAAATATGTGTATTCTAGCTACGCATACATACACTACACATGTATGCTGGTACAATTACTTGATGTTTTAATTAATAAATTAGGTTATTAACTACTAAATTAATGGTAATGATTATGGAATTTATATTGCATATGTAAATATCTGGTAGCATTAAATATCATTCTCGACTTTGATTGTTGGTATGATGAATTAAAGGGGTATGGTAGGTTTCCATTAATTTTGGGGAAAATAGTCAAGTTTCATTTATAAGCTAGCATGAAAAGAAATACTTTGCAACTCTATTTTAATTATCTTATGCAATTCATTTATTAGTTTATTTTAATTAACGTTCTCCCAAAAATCTAGAAGAATAAGTCAATGGCCATTAATGAGGGTGGTTGAGGAGACTTTGGGAAAGGGGGATGGAAATGTGATAGGAGAGAGGAGGAAAGGATGATGCAATCAATCTATCTTGGAAGAAAAACATTGGGACTGAACTATTTTGGGAGCCATGGCATTGCTTCAAACCATTAGGACTATTGGGATGTTGGTTTTGTTGGTTGGTTGTTGTTATTGGAGCTTCAACCATGAAGGACTAGGAAACCCAAGGTTACAAAGGGTTGGATAAGTTATTCCTAGTTGGTTGAGAGAATAAAAAACTAGTTTGGGCAAGCCAAATATAAAGAAGAGTTTCACTGGGCTAAATCAAGTAAGATATAAAGAGGAGTTACACTAGTCTAAATCAAACAAAATCAGAGGTATTTTTCCTAATTTACTCCATAAATTTTGTTATCAATTTATCAAAGAAATTGAAGTAAATGCTTGAATTTAATCTCCTAGTTACAGGTCAATAGCTGTAGGGATTAATTGTTGAATGTTATGCTTGACAACAATCATGAAATGTTTAATTCTTAGGCTTACATTATAGTTTGATAGTAGCAAATCAAAAAAATTGTACATTGCAGCTAGTGCTATAAATTTGGCATTTCATTGCACATTTCAAAAGGATGATTTTTTTTTTTTTTTGATAGAATTATTGTAACTTATTACACCCATTAAAGGGTTAAGATAGCAGAGTGTGTTACACCCAAGGTCTAGCATCTATGTTGAGTTATGGAAATCTTTTGGATTTTGCAATCCACCTATCCAAATTTATTTTTCCACGTCCCTACTAATGACACCCATGCTCAATACTATCACACACAACATAGATACACCTAAGCACCCTCTACGCCTTCAGCGTTCAAAATTCTTTTGTATTGTCTCTTATAAAAAGGGATTACATGGAAGGTTGGAGAGAGCCATAACCATACGACTTTGCATGAGTTACTTTGTTTTCATGCAAATTAAGTAATGAATCAAAGATGCAATGATAGCAAAAGCTTCTAACATCTAACAACCCTAACATCAAAGTATTAACAAATATGGTCATATTAATACATACAATGATATGAATTACAAACGAGATGCTTCAGCTTGGGTAGTAGTGATTTTTCAAAAATTGTGTGTTGATTAATAAACCATGTTAGTTAGTCTCCTTTGGGTCACCACTATCATTGGGTTTTACTTGAAGGTGGAAAACTTGATATAAAACATAAGAACAAGCATTTTAAGGGGAAATGTTCATATTAATAAATTGACAACAAATATGTTTTTTTAAACCTAAACTTAGATATCGAAAATCAAGAAGTCTAACCACCATGTATGTTAATGTTTAGGAAAATGATTTTTTGCTACATTCACAACATTGTTACTTGTTTTGGCATTAACTAATTACATGGAATTTTTTTCATTCACTAATTGCATGGATCTTCAACTGATTGCATGCCAATTCTATGGGAAATTTGTGGAGGCTAAGATATATGAAGAAATACTCATGGGTATTGTGTTTGCATTTGTGGGATTGTTATAGAAATTTTGGTCCATTGAGTAATGTCTATACCCTTTTGATGCAATGATTTTTGTTTGTAGGTATCTCTTTGGTTAACTATGACTTTCCTCATCTTGTGAAAGCAAAAACAAATATCTTGTGGAGTAGGTAAGTGGAAAGGTCAAAAGGTCAAACACGGAAATGGTGAGATTTTGTGATAATGCATCTTATATTTTCAATATCATGTATGAAGTTATGTTCCTGTTTAGTTCAACATGTCGATATGGTGGAGAAATCAAATTGAAAAAATGGTGCCATGGCACTGCAAAATGCATATGAATTTATATTTCTATTTTTTTTATACATGCTTTTATTAAATAAGTGGAAGAAAAAAGTAATTAAGAAAAATAAGTTGGAATCGGTGCTTACCAATTTCGGGGTGTATTAGAGATAACAAATCATACACTAGATGGTAACATGAACGGATGAATAAATAACATTTTTTTTCCTTTTCATAACAATGTTGAGTTCCAACTTCTTCATACTATCCCCTTTTTCTTTGTTACTTATGAATTAAATTTCACTTGTATTTACTTGCTTTGCAAAACCTTTCATTCATTGTTACCCTCGTCATGCTACTTTAGGTAGAGTTTTCCATTTTCCTCTACAAATGCCTTCCTCAATGCCTTATTTACTCACTTTTTCCTCCCTTTTTTTTTACTCCTATTGGTTTTACATACAAGTGAAAGCTCTCATATTCAACCACATATGCTTATGGCATGATGCATGCTAATAACTTGGGTTAAAAAAAAATAAGAAACCCAAACTAAGAAAATTAGAGTTGTAATTCACATCTTGCACCAATGGTTTTTTTGGTTATATATTACATGTCTGATGTGAGACGCATGGAAAGGTCAAAACTGTCAAAACCACAATGCCATGTCTTCAAACTAAAACTAGTCAATTTGTTGTCAAAAAAACTCATCCATTGGGCATGGTTAAGATTACTTGAGTGTGCTCTTATGGAAATACACCATGCATGTATAGACTCTTTCTCCTACCACGCCAATATTCGTAAGAAGTAAAGCATCCAAATACTGTTTATATAAAAGTACAAAGACCCGGTGTATTTTTCACAATGGACAAATGCAATGCCATTTTGCAAGCTGTTGAAATTCTCCACATATTGCATCTAGCCAATGCATAAATATACTTATAAAAATAAGTTATATATTAATAACTATTTGTAAGATAAATAATTGATAACTATATCATTATATTAATATTGAATAATTTTGTTCAATTTAAACTATTATACAAATTAGGATCACACATAACTTTAATCAACATATTTTATTATTATTAATTACAATCCAAACTACTACAAAAACCTAGTCAATGTTATATCACTTGTTCACATTGTTTTACAATAATTTATCGCCCCTACAATTGTAGGTCATTGACATTGTAATTATGTCCAATTCAAAGTTTCTTAATGTGTGTTAATTCCAATGGAAAAGGCACGTCATATTGCCTAACACCTCATGTTGCCTAGCTAGTCATGTAAAGGCTCTTTATCTTAGTCATTCATCTATGTACTTTGATGGTGTATAGAAACACCACATGTTGTATGTTGTAGTGTTTCTCACTAGATCGAGAAGTATAACGCCTTCATTATATAATTTGTTTTTTTTTGTCATTATCATTTTTCTTTCCAAATATGTATAAAGCTCAATGTCTCTTCCTAAACTTTACTTTTTCATTAGCTAGCACCAATATTTCTTAATTTTTTCTTCTTCTTTACATGCATGGTTGTTTCTTAACATATTATGTAAATGATATGTAGTTTACTATTCACGAGATGGAACTTTATTCACAAATAAATTTTTCTAAGCAAAACCCCATAATGTTTATCTTATTAATCTATGTTAAAGGTTAGGATTCTTGCAATCGATTCACTGTTGACCATGTATTACTTAAACTTTGACTTAAAAACAATTTTCCATTCTCCAATGTTGTACATAGAAAAAACAAAATTATGATTTTTTTACAATATTTAAATTACTTTTATACAAAATGTTATTGGATGACACATTTGGAGTCTTATTGTCGAGATAATATAATTTTTCATTCTTTAAATTTATAACCTAAAGTTCCTAGTCATTGTTCCTTTGTAATTGCTCCCACATAATGTAAGTTTACATTGTCATATAGTATATAACCTAAGTTTGTTTGGATTGTAAATTTATTTCATGTCTATGTCAATGTCAGTGCTTAGAAACTATTGACAAAATGCTCCTTCGAAAATGTTGAGCCACTACTTATGTTAGTGCTTTAAATTTATTACTGACAAAATGATCCTTCGAAAATGTTGATCCACTACTTGTTGCTTGCATGCCACTACCTCACTACTGCCTCTTGCTTGCCACCAACTCTCACCGCTACCTGCCCATGAATCGGTGGTTACTTGCCACCGACTCTCACCACTACCTACCCATGAATAAGAGGTCACAACCATGAAAGAGACAACATGCATCCATAAAGTCTCATCTCATTGTCTTTCGATTATGACAAAACCCAATGTATATGCAAAACAATCAATAGTGTGCAAGGTACATTAAATGTAACCCTATCTTACAATTTTAGTTTGAATAGCCTGGGCTTCGTTCTTGATAGAATGAATTCATAAACTAGAAATATTGACATCATTAAATAAGTTCTCATCCAGTTCTACAAATATTTGGAAAATAACATTCTACATTGAGCTTTATTTGGTATAGCTTCCAACTCATAGTTGACTTGTTCAATAATTGGATTTGGGCCTGTAACTACTACCATATTAATTGGATAAAGTTCATCGTCGACTTATTAATACTAGAAAGAAGATGTATTACATACCCTTTCAGTTAGACCTGTGCTTCCACCAACTTGATCTACCAATTGGATTGTGGCCTTTAGGTCAATAATCTACATTTTTTTGGTATTAATGGCATTGAGCTTGGTCGTTGAGTTTACAATCATACCATAGACAGATATGCACAAATCCTACCTGAAACAGAGGAAACAAAGAATTACCCCCACGACACCACCATTCTCCACAAGCCAAAAGCATAAAGTCATTAGCATCGAAGAACTACAAAGGGATCCCGAATCTACATCACGAACCACCCCAATTCACTAGAGTCACTTGGGTTCCTCGTATGCATGATGAAGTGTCAGACATCAAACATGCATGCTAAGAACTTGCTAGGACATCAGGAGTGATCTTAAGTCATCTCAACATTAAAGTGACTTCACAACACACCCATTTCAATGACTATGAACAAAGGGCCTTCAATCCCCGTAAACTACATAATGTTGAGTCGCACCTCCCTCCATCAATTGTGTTTCAGATACCAGTTACCAATCAAATGCTATAGAAAGAGACAAAGATAGCCCATCCAAAGCGCATCGTGTACCTTATTTACATATATTCTCCACCTTTTCCTTCTCTGTCGATAAAACAAAGAACTGAGGGAGAGCAACTCGACCCCGTCATAGGCACGATATCTATGGATAAAACGAAGAAGGACAAGGAGGCAATGAATGAGTTTGAAGAAAAATGAGACAAGTTCACGAGATTGGTTGAACCCTACATAACTGTTCTGTCTCCAATCCAATCTGATAAACAAAGAAAGCGACCCATCAAGCCAAATATCTTAATTATTGAATGAGAAGGCGGGGCCTCATATCTCTTTTTCTCAAAAACAGGAGCAACAACTAGAGAAATGGCTCAGAAAGAGGGAGGTCACGATTAAGAAGTCATTCTAATATTGATAAACAACCAAAGAATATATATTTATTTTGTAGACTATTGTTGTATGTAGAAGCACCACGTAGGCAAATAATTCATTACGATGAGCTTATGACATATCATAGACACAGATAGACATAGCAGTTAGAAAAATACCAAAATGCAAAGTCCAATAGGTGCGTGCTAATCCCAAACTTGGATGCACATCGAAATCAAGAGCTAAAACAATAGAGCCAACAACAGAGTGAGTGATATTTGGCACGTCTTGTTTGAAGTTTGAACACGTTTGAACATTTGAACAAAAAACGATAGGAAGGTTGTTAGACAAGTGACATTAAGCAACACGTCTCTGGTTGGAACATAAAATCATGGGCACGTTTTTGAGATTAAGTAACACATCTCTCGTTGCAATAGAAAATCCCAGGGACGTTTATGTAAAGAGAGCATGTTGCTCTTTTATTAAAGATGGCATGTTGTTTGATAACCAATTTAAATGATTTAAAAATATATATTATTTTCTTATGTTTGAAAGTTTGATTCGGTGAATATGGTTGAGGCTGCGTGATAATCCCAACCCAAAAATAATAATAGTAGGGCCACCCTTATTCTTATTTAAGGTGGGTGGAATATCATTGTGCACCAACGACGTTTGGAACTCTATCTATGGTGTTGAGCAGTGCCAGGTCATAGTGAAAATGTGGGTGAGCGTTGGTCGGGGCTAATACTGGTTGGTATCAACGTGTAAGATCGGTCAAGCTCTACGGTGTAGACTAGCTTGCAGTAAAGCCCGCGTCTTTGCAAAGGGGAAGAATATTCTTGCAAGTTCCCTTCTCTTGCTTCTAGTTGTTGCAGCGTACAACTTTCAATCATTCTCAATTTGATAAAGTGGTAATAGAGTTAGATTTAGCAGAGTTCAAAGTGGATTGTTGGAGTATATGTATTGCTAGAGATTTGAAACGCCCTGGCAAAGGAATATTTTAGTTAAAGATCATCCATGGTGTCTGAGAACGCAGGGTATAAGTAGAGGTCGGTGCTCTTCCATTTCCATGAAAATTTAAGTGCTTTATTTCCTAGGTCGGTGCTCTTCTGTTTGCATGAAAATTTAAGCACTTTATTTCCTTTTTTGTTTTGAATGATTGTCCGATCCCAAAAATTTTGATTTTTAACAGTATTCATTACTATCTATCGTTGAATGTTTAATGTCTTCCCTTTAACACTATTGTGTTAGATCAACGACCGAGATATTTGGAGGTTCTTCAATATGTACAAAGAAAGAGAAATTATAGCAAAGCCTTGCTATGCCCACTACCAGAAGGAAGCATAACACCGAGGATTGAGTTATACGCGGTTCTAAGTAGTCTTGAATGTGTCCCTTCAATGTAAATGGTATATCATATATATATATATATATATATATATATATATATATATATATCACTAGTTATGTCTCTTGCCTCTCTTTGATCAGTGATAAATGTGTTTCATTGATTCGATCAATTCACGTGTACATATTAAGTACACATTAAGAATGAAATCTTTGTTTATTAAGTAGCATCGATGGTTTATGTAGTGGGACCGTTTAGCAACTTGAAAACATCTAATCTTAGATGGATATTGAAGATGCTATGTAATCCTGCAGAGCAACAACCATCTAATCTTACCTGAATATTTAACACAGTTTGTACACTACCATCATCCCTAAGTTTGGGGATTTGGTCCACACAGAAGGAAATGTATCCGTAGGTGGTTGGATTTTAGTTTATTTGTTGTGATATCTTTGTGCCATTCGTAGTTGGATTTCAAGAAATCAAATGGTGCTTTAACGGGCTGGCCACCATGCAATTAACACCTACTCGGGATGAGCATCCAGTAGAATTGAACGTGCACGCAAACATAGTGCAACACAAAGAGCTACAACCTGTACTCCCGAGAATCCAAGGACAATGAATCGGGTGCAAACTTAATTAAAGAAATGCATCAAGTCAATTCTTTTGGATAGTCTTTTGCGCTTTTGGCGATGTTTGATATTAAATATTCTTTATTTATTTCTATAGATTATGGATGACAATTTTGTTCTCTAAAATTTAGGGTCTACAACTTAACCAACAACAAGATGCTAGTGCTCAAGGTGCACCTCAAACAAAAGTTTACATTTTGCCCTGGAATGTTTCTCCATATTATAATCAAATGAAGGTGGTTGTACCACTAGTTACCAATTCTACATATTTCAACTTTACCGGGTGTGGATACATAGGCATTGTTAAACTGAAGCAAAATATACAAGTGAACATGTCCCCAATTAATGGTAATAACAATTCAGATGTTTCAAGTGAACAGAATTGGGGTCCTCATATTAACAGGATAAAAGCCGGTGGATATCTCCAACTGGTGTCACAAATACTGGAATAGAGCAAGTGGTAGGAAATAATGAAATTTATTATCCTGCTAGTGTGATAGATGAGTATAATCGTGCTGATTTTCCTACCAATTATGATCATGCCATATTTTTTGTGATAAATTTTATGGTGAGGATTTTTTCCACAAGAGCATTAAATACAGAGTATGGTCAAGCACCCCCAATTGTAATAAGAGATTAGATGGGGCATATCATGATGCACAACGCAGAGCAGTAGGAAAGTTGGGAAGTTGTCCACTATTCTTGTTTTTCTCGGTAAGTTTTGTGTGTGATCTCTCTTGCTGTTAGTTCTGCAAGTATTTTATTTTTATTTTGAGTATGTCTTGCTCATGATTGACTGAACAAACATTTATTGTTTCTTTTTCCATTCTTCCCTATATGGATCATGTGGGATGGTGTCTCTAATGCAATCACACTGTACAAGTTAATGCGAGTGGCTAGTTCTGTGATGTAGCTGAGATGATTGTTCCTGTGGATTTCAAAAGTACCATGGATTTCTAGAAATTGGACAAATGGAGTGGTTGCTTCCCAGTGAAGTGGCATATCATAAAGGATGTTTCCAATTCTAATCTTTGTCACATCATTTTGGAAAACAATGAGAATAAGCATGTAACAAACAATAGAGATACACAAGAGGTACACCTTATAATTTTTTTCCTTTCCATATTTAATGGTATGCGATGTTTTTTTCCTTTTTTATTTAGAGATATGCAAAGTGTTTTCCTTTTCCTATGTAGACGTATACCATAGTTTTTATTTTCATATTTAAAGTTCTAGAGTTTGCCATAGTTCATGTGTTTCTAAAAGCCCATTTTTCTTATTCAATAGTTTTGTTCAAGATTGCCTGGCCTTTGTCAACATTCTTTGTTACATATCATGGTCTATTAATTTCTCCCAGAACGACGTTTATTGTATATCCAATATCATCCATTGATTTATGCCACATTAATATTTCCTTACAAATGATCCATTTTCCTAGTTGCATGTAATGTATATTCAATTTTCATTTTGAAAGTAACTATTGTTTATGTACTCATTGAATATGATGAGTTTCCATGTATCTATAGATTAAATATGTACAAGGTATGGAGATGCTGAAAATTTTCAAAAACTACTCGACAAAAACATCAATACTTGATGATTTTGAGTATTATGAAGACCGTGAAAAAGCTACGCGGGACACAAAATCGAGGCTTCATACTAAACAATCACAGATATTAGCACGTATAGGGGCTCAGATTGATTTGAAGAAATCCGAGGAGCATTTGCGTCAATTAGATGGAAAAGTGGGAAATTATAGTGATTTGAAGGTGACTGATTATGGTACTCTAGTGTCTCCCTCCTAGATTATTTCGAGTGGGCATCTCTTTCTCGAAGGGTAATTGAAATCCTCCACTCGTTTTTATTGATGAAATATTATGAGTGGTCATGTTGCACACATGCAACGTCAGAAGTTATCCCAACACAAATAAGACAAGATAGATTGCTTTTAAGTCTAATATAGCTCTTAATCTTCCCCAAAGCAAAGTAGTGAAAGCGAAGGCCTACCAACTTCGTGTTCAGGGTAATCAATATTCGAGTTGTTGTAGGGGTTTGCCTAATGAATTGGCTTGAAAAAAGTAGTAGAATCGCCTTATCTCCTGCGTGAATTGTGAGATTGGATTCCTTGTAAAACCATAGGTCCGTGATTGAGGAATGAGCATTCAAGTTTCTCAAATGAAGTCATTTTTAGAAATGAGCTAATAAATAGGGGATTCTTCTGTTACACATTATTTTGGTCACTCTGATGATGACCTCACAAGGATATGTCCAGACTTCCAAAATCATATTTTCCCTGAGAAAATTGACTGCTTTCCTCCTCTGCAAGACCATTTTTTAGAAGGACACTGCAGGCTGCCCATAGTGTACAATGCATAAATCAATGATTTCCGCATGTTGCTCTATAGTTGGCCTATGGGATTTCCATAGGCTGTTATATGTGCAGGGTGCGGCGGCGTCTGAAAGCCAAAAGAGGAAAGAGGTTCAAGAAGTTTCTAGAAGGGGAATCTTCTAGAATGTGAGGTGACGTTTGTATGGTTACGATCCTATTGACTTCTCTGATATGGTGGGATCATCCTCATCCCTTTAACCACTTCAAATTATCCTATATAATAATGGGATTCTCATGGAAAAGGTTAAGCAAGGTTAAGCGAGATTGAGCAAAGAATTGCTGGAAGAATAGGCTTAAAGACTGTGTGAAGGACCCTGATACAATTGATGCTTGAGGCCTCCATTTGTCCATCAAGATTTGTGGACCATCTTCATGCAAATCCAGAGCAAGTGTATGTGTGTTTTGGAACAAAGGACCACCGAGAGGGAACTTGTGACATCAAGGCATTTCATTTGTATCTTCCACTTTCATTCAATTTAATACAGTGGCATGTTTCTTTCCCATAAAACTATTCTCATTTTATTACATGACTCCTTGATCACATATTTAAGTTTTCATTGAAACTATCATAGTTTCTTTCACTTTGGTTGGTTTGTGTCATTGCAGATCTGGTTTCACAAGAGCACCAAAGCGAAGCGGGAACAACAAAGATATAAGGAAGCAATCTCAAAAGTAAGTCATCAACTCCTTCTTTGACACTTAGATCAATGATTGTAACTTAGGGAAAGCGTCATGTCTTGTTTTGTTCTAGATCTAGGTGGATCTAGGGAGATTAGTTCATGTCCGCATTTACCGATTTATCCAATAACAAAATTGGCGACTCCACTGGGGAAGAACAACTTGATTGTGGTTTTTTGTTGGCCATTTTCTTTTGACCTATTCTTTTTACTTGAAATCAGTCTTTGAGTCTGCGGGAGATCCATTTAGACTCTTTGGGTTTAAAAGTCCACTTAGATGCTTTGCCCTCTTCTCCAAATTTCTTGATTTTTCAAACACTTCTGCACTGCACCTTATACATAGCCTGCAAAAACCTTTGATTTCTGCACCCTGGTGACTTATTTCAGTGCGGGATTTCCACACCCTATCCATTTTTGGCCTGTAGAAACTCTTCATTTCCGCACTGTGCTATACTACCATCCTGCAACGACATTAGTGAAAATTTTTGAGTTGGGTTTTGGCCTCTGTTGTTGCCCAATTTTGCTTTAGTCAGATGGGAAAAGGTTTTTAATCCCAGTTCTTGACTTTTTTCTGACTGCTTAGCTTGTTGTTGATTGGTTTCAAAGATCGAACACCTCTCTTTTGATCTTTTTCCAATTTTTGTTTTTGATTTTTAGCGACGAGGGTATAATCTCTGACTTTTTGTCTGAGTGCTTGTTCGATTAAGAGTCTTTGATTGGCTTTGGAGTTTTTTGGATTGATCACATATCTTGGGTTGCTTGATGATTAAGAAATCTTTTCTTTGTTCACATTTGAAGAAACACTTTCTTGTCATTATTTATTTTTTATCTTCATTGAAAGATCAATTTGGGTGCTTGTTGAGTGTTTTATTTTCATTTGATTGCTTGATACTTTCTTAATTCCATCCCTATTTTGTTCTTCGAAAGGAAAATTAAAGTCTTTCAATCTTTTAGGTAATCATTTATACAGAAAATATTGGCATTCAAAAAATTGAAAGAGAACGAATAGATAAATTACATTGTTCATGATTGTTTGGTATTGCATTCAAAGAAAAAGAATTGTACATCGTAGTTCTCATTGTTCCAGAAATATACTTTCTCCCTGCTGTAGATAGAATTCATCGAACAAAAGTTTGAATCATTCATTTCAATTTGCATATTATTGGGTCTAAGTCTTACACAACATTGGTTTCATTCCCATCTACCTCTTGAGTAACAACAATCTCTAAAAAACATTGCGAAATTTAAAACTCAATTAGTAACTTTTATTTTCTAGGGCTCTTTCACACCAACATTAGCTAGGCTAGAGCTTTGGAATAGACAATGAGACACACTCTCCAAAGCACAAAACACACAATAGTATATTGTGATGGGGAGTGTTCAAATCCATTTGCAACATTTTTTCCCGGGAATCCCTTCTCACACAAGGGTCAAACCTGAGGTTGCATTGAGATTGGAAGAGTTACTCACCCTGCTTTGTTGGTCTTAGTGTAGAGATTGCACGTATTATGGGGGTCACTTGAAGGCATACCCACAATGATGAGTGGAAGCCTCTCAAGTTGATTTCGGGCTTGATACCTTGCCCTTGCATGTGGATCGGACTGCCAACTGTTCCCCCAGGCATCACAGTTGTTTGTTGTAACTTTAGTGGCCTATCTTCTTAGGGTCTTACACGAGGTCACTATGAAGGGGAAAGTCTTCACGATACCTGAAATTGACGTTGGCCAGACTCACTCGGGCTCCTTGGAGGGTATACCCACGATTATGTGTGGGAGCTTGCACCAGGGTGTTAGTCCGTTAAGCAGGTCGTCAACGTAACTTTTCCACCATATCCCAACCCCCTATTGTCTCAATTTCACGACATTGTATTTCATCACCAACTAGTGACCTCAGAATGAGAAGGTTTGTTTGTCTAGTTTGAACTCTAGATTTTATTAGCGAGTGTTGTTTGTTTTCGTAGTTGGCCATATATTTTTTCCGTAGAATTTTTGGTTCCACCAACATAGACCCTCCCCACCGTTCGCGCAGGGTATAGGGACTTCCCCCAGAAAATATGGAAGATTCTACCCCTATACCACCTCATGCATCAGAGGGCTCTCCTCAACAAAGTGAGGTCCAGGATACCACCATACAAGAGGAAGGTTCCGCCTCTTTGGAAAGTTTTCGAGTTATTTATGATCCCATGGAAGCTTTCCGTATCCCTCCTGGATATGAAATACGTTTTCTCTGGATGAATTCAGCTGGGGAACTTGTTGTTGATAATTCTGGAATGCCAACCAAAACCTTTGGAGTCAATGATCCTTTCTGGAATGCTGACATAGTTATAAGCCCACCTCGCATGGTGCGAGACCTTTATGGCTCAGGGGCAGGAGCAGATATACCTGTCATACCTGAGCTATCCGAAACATCTACTACCCTCTCGATACCCCTATATCATTTTTCCAGTACAACTGCGTATCTCTTCATTGGGTCAGACGCCCAATTAGCTGGTCTTAGTTCAACTGTTCCTCTCCAGATGGCCCATTCTACCATGGTCCCTCGTGCTATGACTATTCCCACTGGGAATACAGTGGTTAACCATGCTCCCATTGATACAATACATTCCTCTAGACCTACTCCTTCACTCCCCCTTGGGTATCATGCTTTGAACCCTTCCGCTACCATCCATACCCAAGTTCCATCCAAAGTGTCGCTTGGGCATCATACCTCTGCTAGTTATGTTCCCACACCTTCCCAGATCCTTTCCGGAGGGTCTTATCCACCTCTTCATGGCGGATTTGGCCCTAGTGGCCCGAATCTGATTGGAAGCACTCATCATCTACTCACTTCCGGTTACTAGATTCCCGCTGGAGGGAAATCTTATGCTAGAGGGCAACCTCAATTTGGGGGTCAAACTCAAATTGGGGAGCCACCTCCATAAGGAGGACAATCTCGGGTTGGAACTTATTCGCAATCTGGACCGAACATTTCAAACTTGTTAGCTTACCTTTGGAACCTTCATGTTCAAGGAAACCCGCAACCCTCTAGGGGGCAACCTTCTCAAGCTAGTTTTTTTGTGCCCCTTAACTATGGTCAACCATATCCGAGTTCTTTGAATCCCACTTGGGGTCTGAACTTTCAATCCAATACCCCTTTTCAAGGGAACATCCCTAACCAATCCAACCCCATGGGCTACATGCCTCCTCAGCACTGGTCGAATCTGTCAGGACCCACGCCTTATGTGCAGACTGCTTATGGTCCTACTGGTATATCGACGAGACTTCCTCCCCAAAGTCACCAGTATCTTCAAGTGAATAGACAATTTCCCTTCTTAGCCACTTTGGACTTACCCGATTTCTCTAGAATTTTGAATGATCCCATCCATCACTCTCCTCATTGGCCCGTCATACCAACCAAATTACCATCTCACATTCCTAAGTTTGATGGTAAACCAGGATAGGAACCGAACAATCATGTAATAATGACTTTCCACCTTTGGTGTTCATCCCACTCTTTGATGGATGACTCCATTCGATTACATCTTTTTCAATGAACTCTCACGGGTTCAGCCGCAAAGTGGTATATAGAATTACCACGAGGCTTCTTCGGTGACTTTAATACCCTAGCCATGGATTTCCTCACACACTACCAATTGCCAATCCGTTACGAAACGAGAATCGAGATTTTGAGTTCTTTCAAGCAAAATAAATCCACTCACATCTCTGATCACATTCATGAGTGGAGACGAAAACGACGTTTAATCAAACTCGATCTTCCCGATCAGTTATTGGCAGAATGGTTCACAAAATCCTTCATGAATGACATATCTCGTGACATTTCCATGGGTGGAGTTGTCATAGAAGAACTGGCGATCAATCACGCTCAGTACCTCAATCTCGTTTATTCACAAATGGGTACTCTTTACGATCTGCTCCCTGACGCACCTCGTCCTTCTACCACGACCACCTCAACGACCCCGACAGCTTCCCATGCTGCTAATGGTGTGATAGGTACTTTCCATGCTCAACCTCAATATATGCAGGCCTCTCACACCAATCCTAAATCCCATGCTTCTAATGTTCAAACTGCTCCGACGCCCACTCCTCCCGCCAGTAAAACTTCAGAAGTGAACGCTTTTCAATCGACTCTTACCGGTAAAAATAAATCTAAAAAAGGGAAGGGTAGGAATAAGGAGGATAAAAATAACAACCCACAATCCGATAAGACCAATTCACAACTTGCTGATGATAAGGACAAACACAAACCGTTCTATCCTTTCCTTATCTGTGGTGATGATCACTACATGAAGGATTGTCCAAGACATGCCGAGGTCACAAAGTTCCTGCAGGGGACCCCAAAACCTCCTACACCTGTCGTCTTGTCTCAACCCTTCCCTTCTCAACAACAGGTTCAATTGGTCATCCATGATCAACTTTCTTCCTCCACTACCTCTTATGTACTTATGTGTAATGGTGATTCAAAGAAGAATGACGTTACACTTACCACTCGAGCCAAATATTACTCTTCCTCCAAGGAGAAAGTTGACGATATACCACCTTCGTTTGTTCAACAATCTCCCTCGGCTCCACCTACCAATGGTCTTCTTCATCTCAAACGACCGAGCCTAGATACAATTCTTCTCCCTCCCCCAAACGGTGTTGTTCGAAAGTCTACTTTCAATCCTCATGCACGTGCTACCCAAAACTACAGTATTGTAGAGAATCTGGCACAAGAACCATCCAGGATGTCAGCCCTCAAAGTCCTTCAGAGTTTTCCTACACAACGAAAGGCATTGTTAAAATCTATTGGTGGAATCGACCCTACGGATACAAATTTAATAATTTTTGACTTGGAAGATCACATTCCAAGGTTACCCCTTGAGCTCACATTTCAAATACAAGTTGTTTTTGTCGACAAGAACATTTGTAGAACAGTTATTGATGAGGGTGCCTCGACATGTGTAATGTCTGTTGCATGTTGGAAATCCATTGGCTCTCCTCCCTTAACTGAGTCACACAACATGCTCAAATCCTTCAATGGCTCTGGCTTTAAACCCTACGATGTCCTCCCCTCTTTGCCCATTACATTAGAAGGCAAGTTGGTCAATGTAGAAGTTGAGGTCTTTGACGCACCTCTCGATTACAACCTCCTACTTGGTCGTAGCTGGATTGATTCCATGCACGCATTCGTGTCTACTGTTTTCCGTGTCGTACATTTTCCACACCAAGGACATGTAGTTACAGTAGACCAACTGGCCTTCTTTAACTCTGATACGCGTACCAACAATGTACGTTTCATTTCAAAGACACGTCCTGGTATGAGAATGTTAGTGTGGGTCTACTAAAAGATTCAACCTTGATGGGTACATTCCCTATCCCACCGCCCAATATTCCACCTCCTTTGGTTGCCTCGATCAATGTGACTTCCACCTCTGTCCGTGAAACCTCCGTGTCTTTTGACCCGTGGATAGTACCTAAACCTGGTGATTATCTTCGCTATGGAAACCAGATGCCTTTAAGTCCTGTTGAATCCGCCTATCAAGCCATTCAATCGGCTGACCTTTCTACTCCCTCTATTAGTGATTCGTCTCCTGATCTGTTTCATGTTATTTTTCCTATGGACGAGATGATCATGTCAGTTATGTCCATGGAAGATACCCCGTGGGATGATGGGCATCATTGTTCCATCCTCTTCCTGGAGCAACATACCTTAGAGAGTTACCAATGGATCTCGACTCTGTCGATCGTTGTCGTTATTTCTTCTGTTCCTGAATCCACACATGATGTGTTATATGAAAGGAACTTAAGTAACATTTCACCCACCATCCCCCTCGACATATCTATTAAACCTAGAGTTGTCGAAAATGTGTACATCAGAGCTTCATGTTCCACCAATGAGGTTGTCACATATAAGTCCCTTTTTCAATAATTTCTTGACATCTTCGCGTGGAGCTACGAAGAGATGCCGGGTGTTGACCCTGATATTGTTGTACATGAAATTAAGACCTACTCGGGTGCTAAACCTGTTCAGTAGAGACTTCGCCTGGTCCACCCCCGTAAAGAAACCGCTATCAATCTTGAAGTCGAAAACTTCTTAAAGACGACTTTATTTATCCCGTGGCTTTGACTGATTGGTTATCCAATCTAGTTCCGGTTAACAAGAAACAAGGTACGATCCGTGTCTGTGTTGATTATAGGGATATCAACAAAGCTTGTCCTAAGGACAACTTTCCTACCCCCTTCGTTGACCAGATCATCGATGATTGTGTCAGAAGTGAAATCTTCTCTTTGATGGATGGTTTCTCCAGATATAATCAAATCAATATCTTACCCGCGGATCAACACAAAACTGCTTTCATTTGTCCTTGGGGCACCTTTGCCTACCGGAAACTACCCTTCGGTTTAAAGAACGTCGGTTTAACATTTCAACATGCTATGTCTTATGCTTTTCATAATATTAAGCACATTGTACAACCATATTTAGATGACCTACCAGTGCATTCCATTCATTGTAGTGATCATCCAACACACCTCCGAGCCATTTTCCTTCATTGTCGGTTCTATCGTATACGCTTAAACCCACATAAATGTGTCTTTTGTGTGGAGTCCGACCGACTCCTGGGATTTATTGTGTCACGTCAAGGGATCAGGGTAGATCCTTTGAAGGTTGAGGCGATCCTCAATCTCCCTCCTCCTTCCTCACTTCGCCAGCTGCAAAGTTTGCAAGGGAAGGAAAACTTTCTACGTCATTTTATCCCAAACTACGCTGAGTTAACACTCAGATTTACTCGACTACTAAAGAAAGGCTCTAAGTTTGTATGGGACACCACTACCAACAAAGCCTTCGAAGCTTTGAAACTGATTTTAACTCGTACCCCACTAGTTTTCCCGCCCGATTATAGTCGAGATTATTTCCTTTATCTCATTGCTTCAGACTCTACCATTGCCATGGTTCTGGTCCAAGAAGACGATTTACATGATGAACATGTCATTTATTATTTGAGTTAGAGTCTCATGACTACCGAAGCCAAGTACTTACATGTTGAAAAACTGGCCTTGGCAGTTGTTCAAGCTGTCCAACGTTTCCGTCACTATATTCTATTACGCAAGACCACAATAATTTTCGATTGAAACCCTATGCAACACATTCTTACACGTCAATTGATTGGGGGAAAATACTCCAAATGGATAGTGATTCTCCAGGAGTTTGACTTAGAATTCGAACGCGCTAAGTCTAATAAATCCTTGGTGTTTGCCGAACTAATATGTGACCTTCCCTGCATTGAGATAGAAAATGTAGCAAAGGATTCTCTACCTGACGAATCCCTTTTTTCGATCAGTTCTGATAACCTTTGGTATGGGGATATCATTATTTATCTCCAGACCCAGAATTTTCGGCCTGATTTGTCTACCGCTGACCGTCGTCGCATACGTTATCAAGCCCGTCAGTACATTATCCTCGGTGACACTCTTTATCGCCATGGGGTTGACTCTATTTTTTGACACTGTCTCACCTATGATGAAGCCGAGAAATCTTTGAATGAATTCCATTTTGGAGCATGTGGTGGTCACATGTCTGGGTATGCTACTGCCCAAAAGATCTTACGAGCTGGATATTTTTGGCCTTTTTTATTCAAAGATTGTATTGTCGCTGTCCAAAAATGTCATGCTTGCCAAACATACAACAACAAAATAAGATCGCATCTTGCTGCTTTAGACCCTGTAGTTTTTGTTGGACCTTTTGCGAAATGGGTAATTGATTTCATGACCTATAACCCTCACTCGGCTGGGGGGCATGGATGCATTATTGTAGCCGTGGATTATTTCACGAAGTGGGACGAGGCGATGGCTACATTCGACAATACCGGAAAAACTGCAGCCCTATTCATATTCAATCATATCATCACACGATTCAAAATCCCTCAAGCTATCGTCACCAATCATGGTAGCCACTTTCGAAATTTCATGATGTTCGAGCTTATCGAAAAGTTGGGTCTTCGACACAAAAACTCGACCCCCTACTATCCACAGGCCAATGGCCAAGTTGAAGCAACAAACAAGGTTTTCATTACCATGCTTCGACGGATATTAGGAATTCACAAGACAAGTTGGCACATGATGTTGTTTTCAACATTATGGACATATCGAACATTCGTGAAGTTTGCTACGAGATTTACGCCTTTTCAGTTAGTGTATGGTATCAAAGCTGTTCTTCCAATTGAATGTGAGATACCACCATTGAAGCTAGTCGTTGAACTTCTTCCCCACACCTCTATCGAGGAAGAACATCTATTGTATCTCATGCTTTTAGACGAAACCCGTCGTGACGCCACCCTGGTTATTGAAACCCACAAGAAATGCGTAAATGCCCAATACGACAAACATGTCAAACCACGTGTTTTCTTCGAAGTTGATCTGGTTCTACTTTATGAACAAGATCGTGATTTACTGGGAGCCGAAAAATTCGAGGCTATGTGGTGCGGCCCTTATATCGTTAAACGAGTCCTAGGGAAGGAAGCTTACGGGTTAGTAGATTATGATGGCATTCCTTTGAGTGAACCTAGAAATGGGATTTACTTGAAGAAGTACTATGCTTAGACTATCTTTGCATGAATGCTTGTATTTTTATTGTATGATACTTTAGTGTGCTATTTTGTGTGTTCTTTTCGTTACTTGGTTTTGACCCCCAACTACTTACCTTGCGTTGTGCTTGGTTTCCAGATGTCAGCGTCTTCTCTACCATACATTGGCTTCGCCGATGGTGTTAGTCATAGTACTCAGAACTTAGGTTCTGTTGCTTGGGCAATCTATGCACCCACGAACGAAATTATCAGTCTACAAGGTGTTTGCCTCTGTCGGGCAACCAATAATATCGCAGTCATCGAATTGTTGACCGATGCTGTTTCACTTGGGATTCAAAGATGGTTGTACGACTTGATTCGTAGCTAGTAGTGCTACAGTTAAGTAACATTTATATTATCTGAAGCCCTACTTTGTTACGGGTATATTTACAAATTCGTCTCTTGGAGCGTTACTTTGATTATATTGAGTATCAACACATTCCTAGATGTCTAAATACATTAATTGATGCTCTAGCTAATTATGTGTTAGACATAAATTTGAGACATTTATAAATCCAATCACACATTACACATTGTATATAAAATCAGAGTAAGCCAGTAGAAGCCTCATATATATATATATATATAATGAAAATGTTTTACAAAAAGTGTTTTCCATCCAATGATCAAAATATCAAAATATAGAGCCCATGGCTCCTACAAAATAACATCATGGTTGTCGCTCGTGATAGCACACTACTGCCTGTGCTACCTTGCGAAGTAACCGACTAAGTGAACCGGACACGCCTACAGTGTGGCGTTGATAACGCCTTGGGACCTCCTCGATCGACATATCGGGAATGCTTGCCGTCAAGCCTTCTAAGTTCTGCTCCATCACCTCATAGTCATCGACATCCCACCCTGCTACCACACCTGCCTCTCCTCGCCTCTGAATTGGAGATGTACCCAGAGGTCGATGTGGCCCTACATCTGCATAGTCAAAAGTCTCTAATTAGTCTTTAGATTGGAAAAAAAAAAAAAAAAACATCTAATATCCTAAAAACCACAAAACACTATAAAGAACAAAATGTCTTTCTTACCTAGATCTCCCCATCGGAATCCCTCAGGGAGAACCAAATTGGGATCACCCCGAAAGTCCAGGCCGACATACGGATAATCCTCAATCATCAAGATTTGGGGCCTTAACCAGTCAAAAAATGCATCATTGTACTTGATAATAGGGCCCGCGACGTGCCGAGCCATAAGGTCACACCACCGTTTCATTCTTGGATCTCGTGGGGCTGGTATTCCCCACTCTACCTGTAGCCACAAATGTGGGACTCTTTCTAAGAAGAAAGATACCAAAATAGACCCATACCCAAACTGCTTTAGGTCTCCTCTCTTGCTTTTAGTGAGTTGTGTTTTCATACTGCGGAGCACACTGTCACACCAATTGAATACTTGAGGTTCCAGAGATTCAATAGCATATTGAAAATAACTCTGGAGCATGATGTGTGGTGACGCACTTTCTACCATCTGTGCAATGGTGAAGAGGATGGTTCTAAGAGTTAGATCCCGCACACCTTGGATAGCCACTTTACCTCGACGCCAGGTTCACAGTGTCGACGTATATACTCACTCATCGACAAGCCGCCTCCTCGACCCCTTGTCAGAGTCACACCTGCCCCACGACGGGATAACCCCATCAGAAAGTAAATATCCTCTATGTCCAAGGAAAGGACATGAACACCCACATGAAATACTTGGTGTTTCGCGTTCCACATATGGACCAAGTACTCTAATAGTCTCTGTTGGCCTCTCATGCCCTAGATCTTGAAAAATTTCAATAGGCCACATTGCCGAAGAACATCAATGGTTCCTGGATCATTCAAAGCCATAGAGTCATCATCTTCATGCTCACGTTCTCTCCATTCCAACATTTTTGAGATCAAACACCTACATAGAAGTAAGAGAGGACAATTAACACCTTTATCCAGCCTCTCTGGGAATTCTTTTTGGTTCAACGCTTGCTTTTCTTTTTTGGTTTTTGACTGTTGCAACTGAGCTTCAGTTACAGTGCGAAATTTCCGTAGGCTAGCCATTGGGCACCTGCAAAAATCCTTGATTTTCGCAGGGCCCGATATAGGCCCCCTGCGACGACCCCAACGCACACCTACCGGCCCAAAAATCACCCCAAAAACCATTTTTTGACCACCAAAAACAAATTTTAAACCATTGAAAAGGAAGAAGATGAAGAACTTGATGTTTTCACGGAAACTGTTCGCCGAATGATCACCTATGCTCCTCGCAATCGATCGCCAAAGAAAGGGGTAAAAAAGGGGTTTTTAGACAAGTTCTTGACCAAATACAAATGAAATGGTAAAAATAGCTCTTACTCTTATTTATTTCACTTTTTACCCTCTTTTTCACAATATTTTATATATTTTATAAACATATTTGGTTATAAACCCTAAATCTGAAAGTCTTGTGAGTGTCTTGTTTCTTGCTGGAAGAAGACTAGAGTTCTAATTAACAGAGTATGGATCTTTGTTCTGTAATTTGTTTTCTCTTCGTTACACACATCGATAATTTTTAGGGTTTTTTAGTAAAACCTCGAGCTCACTCTTCGTTCGTTCTCCTGCTCAAAAATTGATGAGAATGCAACCGAGTATACTTTTGTCGTTATTTCGTACTCATCATGGAAACATGAAAAGCGGAACCCACAGAGTATCCTTTAATCTCTTTTCACACTCCATAAAAACGAAAAGATTGTCGAGCGACCTTGTTTTGTTCACGCTCGTAAAAGTATTTGAATAAAACATTCGACGGGTGATAGTTTATCACTTTTTCGGTCCGGTCGAACTATTTTACGAAAAAGGAACTGAGAGAGTTCTCTTTAATTTTTTTTCAGACTCTATAAACATGAAAAACCCTCGAGTTTTCTATCTTTGGACTCGTTAAACAAACATCAAAAGACCCACAAGGGACCAAACCACTCCTTCTTAGGGTTCGTTAAAAATACTCTGAGGGACTCATCCAAAGGATGAGCTTACATCAATAAGAATATGTTATCCTCCTCAAGCTTGCGTAAAAATAAAGAGCTACTCGCCAGAAATGGTGGGGGAAAATTTGGGAAAGAAATCTGTCTCTGTACCTATGTTAGTGGCAGTACTAGTCACTCTTGAACATGACACCCCCTTCATCATTTGAAACCAGGTTGGGAAATCCATTTGTCTCTCGTCTGGCCTTCTTCAAATTCATATCTTGGGTCGTCTTTGAGTCAATGCTGCCAAAACCAGTGTCGTGTCATTCATATGTTCAAGAGAAGTCCAAACAAGCCCTCCCTCGAGTCGGCCATCTGTATTGTCATTTCTTATCACGTCGGCCTTCCCTATGTCAGTTTCAAATCATTTTCATACTTTGATCTACCCTAAATCTATTACTTATTTTGTGTCACTAATGGGGGATACATCAAGGCCCTCCTGTGACGAGTCTTTTCCTGTCGACTTCAACTCATCATTCGGGAACAAGACTTAGAAATAATTTTGTACCTTAGAGCCTGCATGCCTCAATGGCAGGTCTCTTCGCTTTCAACATTGTATTCACATCCTTGGTCCTTGATCGAAAGATTCCATCGAGTGTTCGAATTCAGCTCATTTATTCACATTTGTTGGATTGTACTAACGATACCTTGGGAGTCATTGACATCAATGGTAATTTCCCTAGCACTTGTTAACGGTTTTCATCAATGACCGATAATCTAGTGGTTTCTACCATGTTCGACTTCAACACCTGTAATCACATGGCTAGATTCGTACTTACAAACGACGGGATTGAAGACCCTTGATATTATCTTTTTGGTCCAGGTTGCAATGGAGTATTTATGATTTGTATTGACACACAGATCCACTTTGTATGTCTTATGGTTGTGTCTGAATTTACACTTTCTAATACATAGATCCACAGTGTATTCCTGGTGGCTATGTAGAATCTTGATGACATGGATCCACGATGTATAATTGGTGGCCATGACTTGCATTTATGATCACTTGTAGTCTGAGCATGGGAATGCCTACCTCATAAATGATATAATTTTATGCAGATGCTTGATTTTTTGCAGGTTCCTGACTGGTGCGCTCCTTGTTCTCGACACACACGTGCATTTTACAAAGTATTTCGGTTGTCACATGTTCCAGCCTCATACTTTGGGGGGCATTCTATTACACATTATTTTGGTCACTCTGATGATGACCTCACAAGGATATGTCCAGGCTTCCAAAATCATCTTTTCCCTGAGAAAATTGATTGCTTTCCTCCTCTGCAAGATCATTTTTTAGAAGGACGCCACAGGCTGTCCATAATGTACAATGCGAAAATCAATGATTTCCACATGCTGCTCTATAGCTAGCCTGCAGGATTTCCGTAGACTGCTATATGTGCAGGGTGCAGCGGCATCTAAAAGCCAAAAGAGGAAAGAGGTTTAAGAAGTTTCTAGAAGGGGAATCTTCTGGAATGTGAGGTGACGTCTGTATGGTTACGCTCCTACTGACTTCTCTGATATGGTGTGATCATCCTCATTCCTTTAACCACTTCAACTTCTCCTATATAATAATGGGCTTCTCATGGAAAAGGTTAAGCAAGGTAAAGCAAGATTGAGCAAAGAATTGATGGAAGAATAGGCTTAAAGACTGTGTGAAGGACCCTGATACAATTGATGCTTGAGGCCTCCATTTGTCCATCAAGCTTTGTGGACCATCTTCATGCAAATCCAGAGCAAGTGTATGTGTGTGTTGGAACAAATGACCATCGAAAGGGAACTTGCGACATCAAGGCATTTCGGTTGTATCTTCCACTTTCATTCAATTTAATACAGTGGCATGTTTCTTTCCCATAAAATTGTTCTCATTTTATTACAGGACTCCTTGATCACATGTTTAAGATTTCATTGAATCTATCATAGTTGCTTTCACTTTGGTTGGTTTGTGTCACTGCAGATCTGGTTTCACAAGAGCACCGGAGCGAAGTGGGAACAACAAAGATATAAGGAAGCGATCTCAAATGTAAGTCATCAACTCCTTCTTTGACACTTAGATCAATGATTGTAACTTAGGGAAAGCGTCATGTCCTGTCCTGTTTTGTTCTAGATCTAGGTGGATCTAGGGAGATTAGTTCATGTCCGCATTTACCGATTTATCCAATAACATCTTCTTTAAGCACAACCTGCCCGTGGGTTCATTTGTTCACCATTACGACGACGAGGGAATGGTCAGTGCATGGTATATGATCCCCAATTTCTGAGATTGTAGCTAAACTCTTAGCTGAACCAATCAATCCAATGGGTGGAAGCTACAAAGCCTTGGACCTTTTTCATAAGCTCGCTTGGATATATTATTATTTGTATTTAAAAATATCCCATTCAATTCAAATTATGATGTGTCATACATTGTGTATTGACAAGGAAATATATCGAAATCAATTAAGAAATGGTCACACGACCAAAGCTTTTCTGCAGGGCATCAATATGCACAAAGTGTTTCGGCAGGATCATAGCCACTACAGTGGCACTTGTTTTAAAATTGAGGTTTCTTATTTGATATTTAGTATTTCCTCATTTCCCTTACATTTTTATCAAAATGGTAGTGTAGGGTTTTAGCAACCCCACATCATTTAGGAGGGTGTAGGGTACAAAATGGTGAATTTTTAATGTTGTACAATGCCATGGTAAGGTTTAGTTTGATTTGAAATTCATGAAAAACATCAATTTGGTATTTATCCCTAATCAAGTTATTTGCATGTTTAGCTTTAGAGGTAGGGAACAATTAATGTTTGTTAGCCTTAGTATATTTTTGGTGGTTTTATGCATCACGATGTCAAGCTAGCCATTACAAACGCATGTAGTGATTTTGGCCTCGCTTAAAGAAAACTAGAATTATTGGCATGTTAATTGCTTCTTCATTTAAGGTTTCACTTTATTCAATTTTTTTTTGCAATTGTTATTAGATTTGTTATTAGATTTTGAATATATATATATAATTTTAACAATGTCATATTATAAAAATTATAAATGTTGAATATACAAATGGTGGTGAGAAAATTATATAAATGATAGTGAGTTGATTGAGGCACAAGCATATGCTATTATATGAGCCAACAAACTTACAACAAGATGTGCGTAATTCCAACATATTTCAAGATGAGGAGATCCCACTCGACATCACTGCTAATTATCATTATAAATCTGGCCAAAAGATATGAAACAAAGATCAGCTCCAAAAAACCTTGGGTTCCAATTATCCCGGCTCTGGACTATGAGATTCCGTGGGGATTTTTTGATGAGGTAAGTCAAGGCCACTCGTCGATGTGCAGTGTAGGTGTTGTATTGTATTTGAATCGGGCGTACTATATTCACATTAGATATGCCCCGGGTCTTGGAACTAACAACATGGCTGAATTTATAGGATTATGGGCTTTGCTCGAAGCGACAAAAGACAAATGGGGATTCAAAACTAGTCATTGATTGAGAAAGTCTAAAAGTCTCTTCCTCAAATATTAGATACTCTTCGTTGTAGTGTGACATCAAGCTATATTTTGAAGCCTTTCAGTGGTTGTACTTCACTCACATCTTGCGTGAGCTCAATGGGAAGGTAGACGAACTCTCAAAAAAATCTCTCCAACTGCCCACAGGGGCATTCGACTATTATGAATTCTTTCACGGAGTGGAAACCGAGGCTATGGAGATTCGCTTCTAGTTGTCAGTGCTAAATTCTTGCAAGTAAGATTGGTAAGGCGAGTTCTTGTTTACTCCTTTCTCAGTGCTAAATTCTTGCAACTAAGCTTGGTAATGCGAGTTCTTGTTTACTCCTTTCTGCTCAGAGATTCATGTATGTAAGTGCATAAAAGCCATAATTGTTAATGCTCTCTCTTTTTTTTTTTTTAAGAAAGTAGCAGTCCGCATAAGAAGGACATAAGTTTGTTTTCAAAATAGACAGAGTGAATCAGAGAAGGATCAATAGACCTGTATATGCATGAGGAATGTAGCCCTTAAGGGCAGGAACATGTATACTCTATGAATATAACATATTTTTTTCTTTGGGAAAAAAACTTACAACAAGACGAGGAATTGAAGAAATTTCAATAATTATTGAAACTCTATTCATCATTGTTTTTAAAATGGCCCATAATTATTATCCAAAAATGTCGGAATCTCTCTCATTTTTCTTTCTAGATGATCTTCTCATTTTCCCGAGTAACAACATCTTCATTACACGGTTTTTTTTTTATCTTTCTCCATGCACAATCCCCGAGTTTGATATTGTTGTTGTCTAAAATCCATTGTGACTTTGTTTGAACTACTCCTTGATTTAATCCTTGGAGATCATCACGGCCCCATGCAAACTTCTAATAGGAGGTTCAAGCTAGTATAATAGTTTCTTTTACTTTTATTTTTTAGGCATTATTAAGGCTTTCATGAGACCACTTCCCATGTTGGGTCTCTTTCAACCTATGATATTTGCATCTTCCCACTTGACATCATCTTCATTATATAGGTTCTTTATCTTTCTCCATGCACAATTCTCGAGTTTGATAGTATTTTTGTCTAAAATCTATAGTGGTTTGTTTGCACTACTCCTTGATTAATCGTTGGAGATCATCATAGCCCCATGCAAACTTTTGAAATGAGGTTAAGCATGTATATTAACTTCTTTTACTTTATTTTCATTTTGGCATTGTTAGGGATTTTGGGGTACCACTTCCTATGTTGGGTCTCTTTCAAATTTTGGTGTATATAGATTTTCTTGATGGTGATTCCCCGATGGAATTTAAGCTCTTCCAATGGATTTTGGAGTTGATATTTTTCTTCATTCAATGTGTGACTTGAACCTTGTGCTATTAGACAAGAGTGAGATGATCCCATGAAATGAAGGCAGAGTATAGGAGGATAATTCATATGGACATCAAGTGCTAGCGTCTCTTCAAATAAAACGGAACTCAAAGATATCACCAAAAAGATAATGAAGAATTTTAGTGCCTCGTGGATTTCAATTCCCATGCATACAATTGAGATGTTCTTCTATGTGTTTATGGAATTTGTGTTAGGATTATTATTGGTGGTGGGACAATGACTACATTGGAATGACACCATTGCACTTCGAGTAAAGAGGGAAGGAAGGAATGAATAATCCTAATTAGTTGTCACTAATGTTGTTGGGCATTTGTCTAGTTTTGTACCAGTACATGCTTGGTTCAAATCCCCTTGGGTGAAGCACACTAATTTATGCCAACAGGTTTACTACGGATGCCATCCATTGAGTTTCCCTACAAATTTTTTCTTGGAAAAAAAAAGAAAGAAATTTCTTAATATGCATCAAAAATCTATCTCATAAACCCAAAAGAACCATGCCTACAATTTCATTGGCAAACAAAGAAAAATGAAATTTATATCCTATTTATTTTTTCCAATAAATTTTCTTTAATTTTCATTTACATTATTCTACCTTATTTTAAACAATATCAAGAAGAATATGTTATAATACATGGACAACAACATGCGAAACATTATTATAGATTTTAAATAAAAACCTTAATTTAATTACATAATGAACGACATTATGATCTTTAGAGTTAATTAATGATTAACTCTGATTAACTCTAAACATACACTATAAAATTTAATGCAATTGCTACTTGAATGACCACATAGACTACTTTTCGAATCCCTACATAATGCAAACCAATAATAATTTTAAGTTAGAGACATCCAAAGATTTTAACTAGTTAACCCAATGTTAATTGAGAGTTGGGTCTGAATATAATATCACTCGCCAACGTTTCACAAAAAGCACATCGTAAGGAAAATTTTCAAATAATAATTTTCTAGTTAACATTTACATGTTCCAAAGAAGGACTTACAATTAGGTCAATCAAGTCTCAATCTAGTCATCAATTCATGTATCATGCTATTTTACACATTGTTTACTTACGCAACTCATGTGTAGCTCTAGAACTTATGTATCAAATGAAAATTGTTTCATGAATATGTTGTTCCATACCAATTTCTATTCTCGGAATATGGCTACATGTAGAGTATAAATTTGATGGGCACTCCTATCCATCAAGTAAAATTTTAATGATATGTTTCTTCTTAAAACTGTACTTTCCGTGATGTTTTATTTTTATTTTTGCCCACCATTTAAATATTGCGTCTCATATGTGTTTTTGTTCATTTTTATTGTAAATACAAAAGCATCCCAGACACAACATTAAATTATTATGAAATTGCATTTAACATAACATCATCATACTGTTTCACATGGAATACAACACCATTAAAAACATAAACAGAAAAGTTGAACAAATTACGTTGATATAGTAGCTTGCACACAATTTCAATTTTGAAAATCACCAAATAGGAGGTTCCAACTTCTTTCTATGCCTCAATTACGCATAGATCCATTCATTGTACAAAAACAATCGACCAAACACTAAGTAGTATGCATGCAATGATTCCAAGATAGTTGCAGCCTATGTGAAAATGAAAAAAGTAGTTACGAATGGTTGTTGTAAAAAAAATAATAAAAGTTATGTATTGAAATAATTAAAATAATTATCGTTATTACTATAATGAAATAACAAATATTACTGAGTTATTTTGGATTTGTTTATTTAAATAACAATTAATAATGTTTTTAGTCTTTGAGGTGTAGGATAGTCGGTGACGGAGTGTGTTGTTAAGGCACTCCGTGATGTTAAAGTCACCGGTTCGAAACCTACTGGGACAAAAAATCCATCCATGTTAAGGGTTGGTGTGGCTCAGGCCAGGTGCGATCCTCGGTTGATTTTGACAACTTAGATGCCCCTGAGTCACGGTTTATTAGCCACAGGCTAGTCCTGCAAGTCACGGATAAACTAGCAAACAAACAAAAAAAATTAGTAATGTTTTCTAAAATGAAATAAAATAGAGCTTGTGAGAGGCCAACCGCAGGTCCCATGTTTATTCTTATTATCAACATTGAAGAAGACATTAAAAACACAAGTTGGAAGGCATTTAAATGTGGTTCTTAAAATCCAAATATAATGAGAAAATAAGTGTGCAAGAAGGTGTTTTCCAGCTTCAGCCAAACGAAGACAATTTCCATCAGTGCAATTGCAATTTATTATTAATGAGCCTTACTTCTCTGGATAGTTGCATGCAGGTATTGGGTAGTGTTTCTAAATCCTTGATCTTTTCTTCCCTCTCAACTTTCACTTTTCAATTTGTAGAATGTGATATGGTCCAATTTCCAAAGAATCCTTTTGACTTGTAATTTGTGAGTGTGCAGGTGTTGTGTAGCCTGTGCTACAATATTTGTAACTTTTGTAGTGTGTTATGCATGCAACCTGCAAGTTGAAACCTCCATATTCTATAGAATTTCTAGCATGTACTATACATGGCCTTTGCTATAGAATTTATAACTTTTGTTATGTATGCTTTACACAAAAATCGACATTCAAATTTAGGAAATCGTTATTATATATATATACACACACACACACACAAGCAAATTTTTTATTTGCCCGTCAAATTGACGATTTCAAAAATTAAGTGAATGTCATTAATGACGTGTAAATTTCAAAATTGCCAGTATTTGAGGATTAAAAATGGAAAAAAAATGGGTAAATACTCGTCAAATTTAACCACTGGTTACATGCACCAAGTCTAAACTGGTTGCCTAGTTTCATTGGGAAATCAAGTCTCAAGTCTCTTCTAATTAAAGATTGAGGTATGATTTTAACTAGTTTTAATAAAAGATTGAGGTATGATTTTAAGTAGTCTTAGTAAAAGGGGATCTCAATTGTACCTTAAACTTCTTTATTCAAATGCAATTTCCATTTTAAATTCGCTGAATTCTTTCACTTGGTTCTAGCTTTAAATATTATGCCTATAAATGCTATTACAAATACTAACATGATCCAAAATATAAATCACAAAAGGATTTTTAAGATGAGTTGTCATACAAGGGTTTGGTGTGGTATGTTATCCCACATTTACCTTGTAGTTACCAAGGGTGGGGGAGGGGATGAAAGGTAATTTGTTGTCATTACTTCATACACACATATATTGATCCGAATTGGATTCGAACAAGAAATGATTGGCTAAGGCATCAAATTTTACGAGGGCCAGCATGGGCAAGGTTCGAGCTTTGGGTGAATAGAGGTGACCGAGAAATTATCACACCAAATTTTAACTCGGCGTTCAAAAGTCAGAGTGAACAACATGCATATGACACCTTCATGAATAACATTATGAGAAAAACAATTTGGACAGATCTGATGATATGTTCAGATGCAAATGTCTCTCCCTCACCATCAAATTTAACTTTTGACAAGAGATTAATTATATTTCTAAGAGTGGTATGAGGTATAGAATAAAAAATACATCTCCATAAAGGGATTTGGGAAGGAACCATTAATAATAATAAATAATTAACAAGAAAGACTCCCCATGCTAAGCTTGTCATCTGACCCTCCTTCTAGTGCCATTTTGTTGATGTGAGAAAAATGCCCCATGCCAACATGAGGGAGAATTGGTCGATGGCAAGTCCCAATCAGACCTACTCTCATTCGATATCACAATATCCAATGGTATGTGGGTCCGATTGTCGATAACTAAATGGATTGCTTTCTGAAGAGAAAATTGTTCATTTAAATTAGATTAAATCCTAAATGTGGTCCTATTCTAATATGCAAATGCATTCCTATCCTAACAGTAACAGAGAAATCAATTGTAGGCATACAATTTTACTTATGGAAACATAAATAGTTCATATTTCTCAATAATAAACTATACTAGAATATCCATACGCATATAGATGACAATAAATTTATCCCTACAATTGAGCTCATAATCCATTCACAATTATTTATTACAAAGACAATTGACAGTAGTGACAAATTGTGAATATCTGATAAAAATAACCAAACAACAGTGCACTATTGAATGAATAGAGCATGAATCAACTTTCCATTATATTCATTCACATAAATCATTCATATGACTGAGATACAAGTACAAGCGAAGAGCCTTCCAATCCATCCCCAAGCCCGATAAATAGTTATACAAGACCCTATTCCAAGTTATCTAGCCCCCCTCTCCCACCGAGGGAGAAATTACATTTATAATATTTTTCGTTACTTCCCCTATGATTATTCCTCTTCTAGACTCATTTCCTCTCTATCTCATGCAATTACATCCATTCCTCCTTCTATACTCTTCATTTCCTTGATATTTGTATCTTCATTGGGACTCTTTGCTTCCTCACTCATTCTTGTCAAAGCGACAATAATGAAAAAATATATAAATTCGTTTATATGTGGGAAAAAAGACAAAATATTGAAAGTTGTATAATTAAATTAAAATATGAAAATTTATTGATGTCAATTATGCAATAGAGACTACTTCAGATTATCCTTTAAGTTTTGAGCTTTCCGATGAAACCTCCTTTTCTCGATTTGGCTTTCAGAAACCCGAGTTATAAGCTTCAGAACACTTCACTGTCAATACCCAAGCAAAATCATGCCTCATTTCCCCCTGAGTTTTCAGGCATTTTGTTGCTAATCTAGTTCAAATTCTTCTTCTAGCATATTCTACACTCCTTTAGGTTTCCAATGAGCCCTCTCACGACCAATTTGATCTTCTGGAACTCGAGATATGGTCCTTTGAAGTTAGCACTTAGCAGCCGTCGATCTCAATTGGGGTTAATCTCGATCATTGATCTTGTATGCTTAATCATTTATCCCACATGCATTGTGGAAATTGACTCTAAGTGGTTTATATTGTCCCCCCCCATGTAGTTTGTGTGTGGAGTTAGGGTAGGCATGGAACCTTGAGCCCACACAAATATTTTGATCCGAAATCCGGAGCGAAAAGAGAATAATAAAATTAAAAATAAAATAAATTAACCTTGTACAAATTTTGAAATTAATTAAAATAATAATCCTAAAAATCATGTCTGGAAAGTAGAATAATAAAATAAAAAACAAAATAAAATAACCCTGTACAAATTCCAAAAATAATTAAAATAATAATCATGAAAATCATGTCCGAAGGAAGAATGAAATAATTTGGAATAAATTAATATAAATTAAAAAAATAATCCAAAATTCCAATGTACACCTGAAAATCATGTTCGAAGGAAGAATAAAATAATATGGAATAAAATAATCTAAAATTCCAATGTCCAAAAATCCTATCGGGTAGGTAATTGACGGTAACTCTTTGCACAGTAACTGACGGTAACTCGAACGGTAATTGATGGTAAATTATCCCGGTAAATTCAGATGGTAACTGTTGGTAAATTCAGGAAGGCAACTGATGTGAATTCGGGAAGGCTCATGTCTGATGGTCAAACTCCGATGGTAAGTTGAACTATGGTGCAAACATGATGAGGTGAGCCTATAACAACCCAGTGAGGGTGAATTTCTGTAACCCATTCTACTAAAGGGAAAGAAATATATATATATATATATATATATATATATATATATATATATAGAGAGAGAGAGAGGATCCAATAAAATTAGTTCACAGAGAGAGAGAGAGAGAGAGAGAGAGAGAGAGAGAGAGTCCAATAAAATTAGTTCACTATTTCAACACAAATAAACTTAATAAATCGAGAATCTTAAAGCACTACTTAACTCGCAGCAGAGAGAGATGAACTTACATGTGGTGAAGAACCCAACATACCTGTAATTCTGGTGACTATAGAAGCTTAACATACATTTCTCCTTGATTTAAAAAATGCAACAACAAAATGGGGGACGACTCTCCACCCAACCATAGACCTTGATACATTATTTCTAAGTAGCAAGTCACCCCGAGCCCTCAATTGACTACTATGCCAACAATCTTTAGCATGTCCTCTCTATAGATTATCCCAAAAGATAGATTGGCAAAAAGAGATGTCCCTTTTCTTTTTCTTTCCCTTCTTGTATAGAATCCCTGAACTCGATCCCTAGGATCCACTTGAATTATTTATTATATTTTTAGGGTTTTTCCATAGATTGTCATTATTTATTTATTTTTAATAAAAGATTATATTACCTTAAAAAGTCTTCATAGTGATACATGTCAATACATAGTTCAAAATCTGTCTCCTGTTCTTCCACATGCATGGAATCCATAACAAGTGGCTTGGAAAACTGATAGACAAACTAGTAGACCAGAACTAGAGTCTTTCTAGTGCAAAATCTAACTGTAAATGTATCCTATATAGAACTGATAACATGACAATAAGAAAACTAAACATTTGGCAAAATCGGGAAACCATCATGGCGGAAAGTGAAAACAAATGGTTGGCAGTAAGTCGGGCAAAGACGCTTGGTAGGATCGTTTGACAAGGAGTCGAACAACAGGTCTAGACAACGACTGAGGGCGCTATGGCGATGAAGTTGGTCTGCCATGTCCCAGTGCATGTCAAAATTCAACTGCAAATGATCCTCCAAGAATCTGCGTGGACTGAGTAGTTCTGACCCTAAGCTCGCAACATTGGACGGGTCATGGGTTGTTGAAGCTGGTTGTGCTGGTGCTTCCTCGAACCATTGCGGAGGAGTATTCTCCTAAGCCAAGCAGTAATCCCAGTCTGTCCCGGTGGTCCCATTGAACGACACACTGACGTTTGAGGCTATCCCCCTTGTCGAGTCTTCCATCGAATGTGGCGGGATTACTTCCTCTATCACACAATTGCCCATAGCTATTGCAAGATGGATAAGGGGGATGGAATTGAAATTTGGTTCAGTCGACACTGTGGTATCCTCCATCCAACTTGGAGGAATTTCTTCCTCTATTGTTCAACCACCTAAAATAATCACGAGATCAGAATTTTGAGGCATTGGCTCTAGATTATCGAGGGGAAGCTAAGATTCATCATGCCAATTTTGGTCAGAATGGGGTGGGCGGTCAGGACTGATGAATGGGTTGGGAGGCAGAGAAGAGCAAAGGAAGGGCCTACAATCTAGTGTCGGGCTACAACGCTATAGTAGGTCGGCCCTCATTTGGGTTTGCCCCTTTCATGTGATATAACGTAAACACATCAGAGAGAGATGGTGAAATACAGACAATGCTCAGGCACCAATGGGGAGAGATAGGAAATGGACACCAAAGGGGAAGTGGAATCAACGGGTGCGGGTGCTTGGCCCCAACAAAGAGAGCGTTTAGGCAGGGAATGGAAATCCAAATGAAAATGCAGGATAAAATAACCACGGTGAAGTCTTACCTCCATTAAAACCATTGAGATGACAGGGAAAGGTGCCATGAGGACTGAGTTGATGCCGCGTCTTGGGGGAAGGCCATGTGGTTCTCTAATTCCAAGAATTATATAAACCCATATTTGGTCTATTTTGGGTTCACGCATACACTCATTCACTCACTCACTCATTGCTCATTGTTCATTGTTCACTCATTCATTCATTAACTCATTCATTCGTTAACTCATTCATTCGTTCACTCATTCATTCATTCAAGCTTTCACCCACTCTCCATTCTTCATTCATTTTAATCTTGGTTGGGGAGAAAGAAACAGATTGTGGAGAGGAGCCATGGTTTGGTTGGCAGTAATGACTGCTGGTGTATTCCAACCATGAATTAATGCTTGCATGTCTGATATGCATTGGCATGTGTTAAGTTTTTCCCACATTTGCAAATATTGATAGTCCCATCATGGAGATTCTTGGCGAGATGCACTAGAGCCTTGGAAGGAGGTGGATAGCCTAAGGGACTGCGTGGCAGAGAAGGGGGTCCATTCTCTTGGGTTGTGCAGGCTAGGTAGAAGAGAGCTGGTGTACTTTGGATTGCCGTGTGTGGTGATATGCTTGTGAGAGATTGAGTGTTGATTGGTTTGGGAAGTTGAGTGACACTTTGGAATCGTCCTTGTGGACTCATAGCCCTGGCTCGGGGGTGACATTATTGTTGAGAATTGGAACATCAGTGTCTATGGTCGGGTGAAACATCCTTGGTCTGCAACCAGTTGGTGATTCATTTCATTAAAGATAAGTTCTCTCTCTGTCATGGTTTCATTTACTTGTATATTTTTTTTCGTTGTGTATTTATTTATCTATGAAATTCATATCCATAATATGCATGCTTGATGGTTATTGTTGTGTATGACATATGGTTCATTTCTTTTATGTTGTAGCATGAATCTTGATCTATGCATGTGAATATTTCATGCATCTTTATTAATAAAAAAATTATCAAAATTCAAAATTAGTTCAGAAGCAGGCTTGAAGTAGCGTGCCTAGCCTGTGGGTGGCTGGGTACGTTACAGATTGGTATCAGAGCTTCTGGTTGAAACACTAGAATGGTATGGGCTAGAATTGTTGTACATGACCTATTATGGTTAAGAAATAATATGTCTTTGAGATCTTAAAGCTCAGGAGTGATAGTGTTGCAGAGATCGCGCATAAGCTAGAGCGTCCTGCAAGACAAAGATCCTTTGTAAAGGATTGTAGAATCTTGATCGTTCCCTGTTGAACTTCGGGAGCAATCGCAACCATTGAATCAGGGAGTTATGGATCATTAGATTGGAATTCAAGTGAGTGAGGACCATCGTATAGAGGTGAAACTAGGGGTTGGGTGGGATTAAGTCCCAACCGTCAGATTGAGATGGTCGATCGTCAACTATCGATCGAAGCCAAGCAGGATATGGAGACTATAGAACTTTGTCGCTTAGTTGATTAAGGGAGACATGGTAGAATCATGAAAAAGGCCGAAGTCGCGAAGTCTCACCGACCGCTCGATCTGATAAGAGGCTTGGGTGAAATCGCAACTGTTGGTCAGGGTCATCTGGCATTGACCACTTCGGGAAGTTAACTCTAGGAGAATCGAACCATTTTAGAACTGCTATAACCGNAGACAAAGATCCTTTGTAAAGGATTGTAGAATCTTGATCGTTCCCTGTTGAACTTCGGGAGCAATCGCAACCATTGAATCAGGGAGTTATGGATCATTAGATTGGAATTCAAGTGAGTGAGGACCATCGTATAGAGGTGAAACCAGGGGTTGGGTGGGATTAAGTCCCAACCGTCAGATTGAGATGGTCGATCGTCAACTATCGATCGAAGCCAAGCAGGATATGGAGACTATAGAACTTTGTCGCTTAGTTGATTAAGGGAGACATGGTAGAATCATGAAAAAGTCCGAAGTCGCGAAGTCTCACCGACCGCTCGATCTGATAAGAGGCTTGGGTGAAATCGCAACTGTTGGTCAGGGTCATCTGGCATTGACCACTTCGGGAAGTTAACTCTAGGAGAATCGAACCATTTTAGAACTGCTATAACCGGAGTCCCAGAGTGTCGAAGTCCTGAAATCCTGTCGACCGTTAGAACAAGAGAATAATTTGGGAGTAATGCAGGCCATTAGATCTGGAGCAGAGATGGTGGACCGTCTGTTCGATTGATGACGTGTCATATGCCATGTGGTCGAGGTACCGCGTGGGGACATGTGTCATCCAGATTGAATACCATTTGGACCCCGACCTATTCATTTTTTAGTGACACGTGGCACACATGCCATGTAATCTCCATGAGTATGGCCTCCAGGGGTGTCCAACGTCTCTACCAACGAAAGTGTCAAAGACCGAAGTCGCGAATTCATGCAGACCATCGATGTAAGATCCCTTTGGGACCTTTCTCAACCGTTAGATCAAGTAGTGGAAGGATCGTGTAAGCACTTCGACAGATATCACTCCGGGGGAGTTGAATGACTTAGGAGTTGAAATATCCCAAAGTCCCAGAGCACTGAAGTCCTGGAATGATTAAGGATCGTCCATCCCAACACTTGATTAAGTCTTAGCCATCAGATTAATTAATGGAAGGATAGGGTAAGAGCTTCGATGAGTATCACTCCCGGGGAGTTGAGCGACTTGGGAGTTGTAATGTTCCGGAGTCCCGTAGCGCTGAAGTCCTGAATTGATTAAGGCCATCCATCTCAACGTCAGATTAAGTCATGATCGTCGATCTCGTTGAAGTCTTCAGATGAGTCGGGATCATCCAATCAACGAGAGATCAAATCTCAATCGTCCTATCTAACTATGGAGTTAATATAAGTGTTCGATGAAGTTTACTTCGGGAGAGTTGGAAGATTGAAATGGGAGAACAACCGAAGGTCGAAGTCCAGAGGACTTGGTTCTAGTATCGGTCCCATGATAAGCTAAAGGGGTTGAGGCGCGAAGGGCCTATAAATAACCAAGCCCTCGAACACTTGCTAACAAGCTCCTGTGTAGAAGAATAAGGGCAGAGCACTAAAGGAACAACATTAAAGAGTGAATAAGGCCGTGGTTTAGAGCCATGATCACAAGGAAAGTGGATTGAAGGAAGCGCCTATGCATAATTCGAATTCTGTACCAGTTAAAGGAGTCGTGGAATATTTCGACAAGATCCCATTGCAAAACAAAAGAAAAGGGGTTGAAAGTGATTTTTTCGGGAAGCCATAACTTTCAACTCAAATATCAAATTGGAGCAAGATTATAGTCATTGGAAAGATGATTCATAAGAGAATAACATGGAATTGTTATAATATGGAGAATGATAATATATTTCTTCATGAATTGAGAAGAAAAAGGACCTGTAGCATTGTTTGGCAATTTTTTTATAATATGCATAATTCTAACAAAATGGTTGCTTGCACATTTTGCAGAATTAGGGGGTGTAAACATATCAGTTCAGTATAATAATGCATATTCAAGAACTGGAAGAAGAAGAGGGAGCTTCCAACCATGATAAAGAGGCCCAAGGTCAAAATCTCAGTGTTGGTAATGCAAAGACAAAATCTGACGGACACAAGGGCAGAGGGGTGTAAGAAACATTGATAGAGACTGTGAGAAGCTTGAAAATAGAAGTGCAGAGTTACAAAGAAGATAATGAGAGACTGATAAGATAAAAAAATCAAATAAATGCTCAAGTGATGCAAAGCTTAAATCAGTTGCAGAGGAAAACAAAGAATGGATCAAACTCAAAACATGAGGAAGAGAGAAGATGTCATGAAATAAGAGATGACCGCAAAAGAGTTGGTTATTCAAGAATTGCTAGCAGAACTCATAGACATCACTCACCTCCCTACTCAACAAGGAAATTTTATGCATCTGAAGATTCAATAAGTAGTACAGAGGTGTCTCTTGTTAGGCACCAAAGAAGAAGAAGACATTAATTGGACAGTTTGCAAGGAGACCCGAGCAAGCTAAAGCCATCATCCTTTGATGGTGAAAGAGAAAGGGAAGATGATTCTAAAGCATGGTTGCTTGGACTCAGAAGGTATTTTTCAATTGCATAACTAGTCATCAAACCTAGAAGCCAAAATTTCCACATACCATTTACATGGGAAAGCTTCTATGTGGTGGGATCAACTAAAGAAAGTTGAGCACATTAATGAGAGTAGGATCACTTGGAAGCAGTTCAAGAAATATTTTTAGAAAGAGTACCTTTCAGAACACTTCTATGAGAAGAAAATGCAGTATTTCTTTGAACTCAGGTTGGGAAGCATGACCATTGCAGAGTATGAAAATAAGTTCGTGGGGATGCTAAAGTATGTGGGGTTTATAAAATATGAGAAGGTGAAAGTACAAAGGTTTTTGAGTGGACTTCCATCCTTTTATAAAGAGAAGATTCAATATAATGAACCTAGGTCTTTGACTGAGACCATTAGGAAGGCTAAGTACCTGTATGAGAAAGGAAAGGGAAGAGAGTCTTTGCAAAAATCTTGGAAGGATAAGAAGGAGAAGTCTGATCAGGGAAAGAAAGGATTCAAACGTCCTTTCAATAGAAATAACCCAAATAAAAATAATCCTGACCAGTATGCTAAGGATGAATCCAAGAGAGAAGACTCCTTGGGAAAAAGGGGAAGACCACCAATCCAATGTTGGGGATGCAAAGAAGATCACATGTACAAGGATTTCCCTCACATAAAGGACAAAGTGAAGACCATGCACACCATCCAAGAGGCTACAACAGTAGAAGGCATGGGAAGAATATATGCAGCCTTAGATGATCGAAAAGTAGAGTACCAATCCAATATGATTGAGGTGGAGGGTAAGATCATTAATCTACTTGTCTCTATTTTGGTTGATTCAGGAGCAATTCATTGTTACATTGATCCTAAAATAGTGGATAGATTACATTTGGAGAAAAGTAAGCTTGGAAAATCAAGTTTGGTTCAGCTAGCCTCTGGAACCAAAAGGAGAATCCATGATATGGTCAGAGGTTGTTCCATAAGTCTTAATGGTGTGAATACTAATTTTGATCTAAATATTATACCATTGGGGTCTTATGATATTCTAATTGGAATGGATTGGTTGGAAAAGCATCACGTTGTCCTAGATTGTCATAACAAGACATTTACATGTCTTGATGGAGAAGGAAAACAGAGCACTGTGTTCTCTATAAGGTATATTTCAGCCTTACAGCTGAAGAGATGTTTCAGAAAAGGATGTCAATTGTATGCAACCCATTTCAATTGTATACAAAGGGGCCAAGCCTTGAAAAAGTTTCGGTACTACAAGAATTTGAAGATGTATTCCAAGAAATACCTGGGTTTCCACCAAAGAGAGAGATAGATTTCTATATTGATTTAGTTCAAGGAGTTGCCTCAATATCAAAAACACCTTATAGAATGAGTACACTAGAATTAAAAGAATTGCAAATGCAGTTGGAAGAATTGTTGAAGAAAGGGTACATACGTCCAAGTGTTTCATCTTGGGGAGCACCGGTACTCTTTGTCAAAAAGAAGGATGGAACTTTGGGGTTGTGTATTGACTTTTGACAGCTGAATAAATCCACTATAAAGAACAAGTATCCTCTACCCATAATTCATGACCTCTTTGATAAGCTAAGAGGGGCAAAGATATTTTCAAAGATAGAATTGAGATCGGGATACCATCAGGTAAGAATCAAGGAAGAAAACATCCATAAGACAACCTTTAGAACCAGGTATGGGAATTATGAATTTGTGGTGGTGCCATTTGGACTGTCCAATGCACCGACTGTATTTGTGTGCTTAATGAATGGCATATTCATAAATTATTTGGATAAGTTTGTCATAGTATTTCTGGATGACATACTTGTCTATTCTAAGTCAGAGGAAGAGCATGAACATCACCTAAGATTGGTATTGCAAGTGCTGAGGGAACATCAGTTGGATGCCAAGCTTAGTAAGTGTTCTTTTTACCAAGAATATATTGATTACTTGGGACACCTTATTTGAGAACAAGGTATAACAGTGGATCCAGAGAAGATTGAATCCATTAGAGGATGGCCAACACCCAGGAATGTTTCAAAAGTCAGATCTTTTATGGGGTTAGTTGGTTATTATAGAATATTTATAGTAGGGTTCTCTAATATTGCTCATCCCATCACTTATTTGCAAAAGAAGGGAATTAAATTTGAATGGACAGTGAAGTGTGAAGAGAACTTTAATCTGTTGAAAGAATTACTTACTAGTGCTCCTATTTTAAACAATGTTGACCCAAATGGGAGTTTTGTGGTATGTACAAATACATGCAAGGAAGGACTTGGTGGACTCCTCACTCAAAATGGACAAGTCCTTGGTTATGAGTCCAGAAAGCTTAAGGAGCATGAGTGGAACTATGCTGCACATGACTTGGAACTTGCTGCCATTGTTCACGCTTTGAATACGTGGAGGTATTATCTCATGGGGAAGAGATTTGAATTAAGAATAGAGCATAGTGGTCTGAAACATCTTTTTGAACAACCAACTTTAAATGCTAGGAAGACGAGATGGATGGAATTTTTAAGTGAATACCATTTTGACATCAATCATATCAAAGGAAAATAAAATAAAGTTGTTGATGCACCTAGTAAAACAATACATCTCATGCATGCTACAATTGTTAGTATGTATTAGTCATATTTAAAGAGAAGATTTTTAGATGTTGTTGTCACAGATCAACATTACCTACAGGGAAAGAAAAGTTTACAACAAGAAAATGTACAACAAAAAATTAAATAATATGAGATGAAGGAAGATGGATTACTTATGCATAAGAATAGAATTTATGTGGGGGAGCATGTGCTTTTAAAAGTGAAGCCCAAGATGAGCTCTTTGAATTTAGGTAGTTGTACAAAGCTAGCAACCATATTCTGTGGTCCATTTGAGATATTAGATAGAATAGGGCCAATTGCATGCATGCTTGCATTGCCTGCTTCCATGAATGTGCATAATTTATTTCATGTATCTTTGCTAAAAAAAAATTGTACATGATCCTAACCATGTTATTGATTGGAATCTGATTCAGGTAGAGACAGAGGGAGACTTTCAGGTCCAGCTAATGTGAATATTGGATAGAAAAGATAAAATGCTCCGGAATCAAGTTATAGAGCTGGTAAAAGTCTAGTGGACCTGCTACGGTCCTGAAGATGATACTTGGGAGCATGAATATGCTATGTGGGCAGAGTACCCACAACTTTTTGAATAAAATTTGAAAGTTTGTTTTTTGTTTTGTATATGCACTGAGGAGAGTGCCAAAATAAGGGAGAGAGGAATGTAATACCCCGGTTTTTGAGCCCCGTATTAAATAATGTATTTTGTTCATCTATGAAAAGATAGAGTTCCCAAACAATTAAAAGAGGCCAGTGTGCCTAAGAAATGTAATGTTTTGATCATTATTAATAACAAATACATCACTAGCTACTAGACGGATAAGGACAAGAGTTATAGGGGGCTATGATTCCACAAGAGAGGGGGCTTGAAGGGCTAAGTGTTTATTTTATATTTTTATTTACCCATTTTTGTTTTAATGGAGAATATATGTTACATGAGCTTCTTGGGGGAAGGCCATGTGGTTCTCTAATTCCAAGAATTATATAAACCTATCTTTGGTCTGTTTGGGGGTTCATGCATACACTCATTCACTCACTCATTCATTGTTCATTGTTCATTGTTCACACCTTTCATTCGTTCACTCATTCATTCATTCAATCTTTCACCCACACTTCATTATTCATTCATTTTGATCTTGGCTGGGGAGAAAGAAACAAATTGTGGAGAGGAGCCATGGTTTTTTTGGCAGTAATGACTGCTGGTGTATTCCAACCATGAATTAATGCCTGCATGTCTAAGATGCATTGGCATGTGTTAAGTTTTTTCCACAACTGTGAATCATAAGAGTCCCAACATGGAGATTCTCGACCAGATGCATTGGATCCCTAGAAGGAGGTGGATAGCTCGAGGGACTACATGGAAAAGAAGGGGGTTCATTCTCTTGGGTTGTGCAGGCTGGGTAGAAGAGAGCTGGTATACTTTGGATTGTTGTGTGTGCTAAGAATCCTGTGAGAGCTTGAGTGATGACTGGTTTGGGAAGTTGAGTGACACTCTGGAACCGTCCTTGTGGACTCATAGCCCTCGCTCGGGGGTGACATTGTTGTTTAGACTTGGAACATCAATGTTTATGGTTGGGTGGAATGTCCTTTGTCTACAGCCAGTTGGTTGTTCATTTCGTTAAAGATAAGTGCTCTCTTTGTCATGGTTTCATTTACCTGTATATTTATTTCCGCTGTGTATTTATTTATCTATGAAATTCGTATCCATAATATGCATGCTTGCTAGTTATTATTGTGCATGACATATGGTTCATTTATTTTATTTTGTAGCATGAATCTTGATCTATGCATGTGAATATTTCATGCATATTTATTAATTAAAAATTTATCAGAATTTGAAATTAGTTCAAAAGTGGTCTGGATGTAGCGTGCCCAGCTTGTGGGTGGTTGGGTACGTTAAAATGATGACCACCTTAGGATATTTACTATTATTATTTAATAATAATACCAAAACGATCCTTTTAGGTTAATGATTATACTTCATTATTATTATTATTTAATTAAATAATAATAATGATAATAATGTGGGTCATGGCATACCCCCCCCCCTCCCCTATTCAAGGAACTTCGTCTTGAAGTTGCTTTGATTATGTTACTTATAGAATTTTGATTAGCTCACCATATCCTCCACAACACCCTCTATTAGCTCCTGTATCTTCCACAACACCCTATGTTAACTCTTGTATCTTCCACAACACCCTCCGTTGGATTAATATAGAACCACCCAAGTGACTACAAAAAACATTAAAATTACACATCACAACACTGGGGAAGCACGAGTACTCTTTAGTTGTCCTTCTTGACTTTTAAAACCAAGCTTAAATCCTACTGGTCTATTCGGAGCCCCAAGGCTCGAGACCTCATCTACCCAAGAATGCATTTGGATCGATACTCATGTACACCAGTCATCTCAAAAGGTTGACCTAAAATCCCTCCACAACAATCAGGTATAGCCACATTGACACTTGAATTCGCCAGGACCGAAATGACAACCTCATGAGGACATTAGTCCCCCTTCGTTTTTAGAGAGGCGGTTCTCCTCTTTGTCTAAAAGATATATCTTTGAATATCTCGGAGTAGGGAGAGTGCTAGACAACAAACCCCAAATCTTTATGGCTTGGATTTAAATAAAAATGGTTCTTCACTAACCCAATATGATCTTTATGTGCATCAAAAGTATTTTTACAATAGGAAAGTATTGAAGGAGGGATTCAACATCATAGTTAAATTGTGAACAACATCACACACAATCTTCTTAATCATACATAAATACATCCATGTCTTCTTCATGAAAAATAAGAGAGAATAATTTGATCATCTCAAAGAATTTTAAAAGAATACTGCTATCAAGATCAAAAGAGAATTTGATAGGTCAACCTCAAATATCTCATACTTAAAACTCAAAGTTACAAGATACAATCAAGATCAACCCTGAAGTAATTCTTTGTGGAGTTTTATTCATGAAAGATGTTCTTTATTACAAAATCTTTGACAACCATGTATGTGGCTGCATATACTCCATGATCATATAAGAAAACATTTTATAAGAATACAAGAAAAACATTCAATAACTCAGCCTTGTGCCCAACTCTGAGATTCAACCATAAAGCTATGAAAAGTGGTGTAGAAGAATAGAATGAATGGAGAAGATGGAGATTTATTTCTTTTGATCAGAAGATTGATTGTGTATCCATGGTTGTACCTTCTTCTTCCTCTGATATTCTTCCCTGGCCCTCTGACAATACCGATTCTTGGAACCCTTGATGAAGCCTCTCTTCTCTTCTTAAGAATAGGTTTTCTAACTACTTGAGTAGTTAGGGTTTCTCCCTTCTAGAAATTCTCGTACAAGTTTCTTATTGAAACATTCCCTTTAATTAATGCCTCATTAATTCCTCATTAATGAGCTCACATAATTAATATAAGTATATTGAAAATGGGTTCCTCTCATTTTTTAATAAAAGTTTTAATTAAACCTTTATTTTTAAAATTTAATTAATTTCCCTTTAAAAGAGGATGACTGTGTTTTAATTTTCCGGGAATGATAATAAAATTAAAATCCATGGAAATTATTTCATATGTGATATTCATCGTCTTATCTTTCCAATGATTTAAAATTTTCCCAAATCCCTCACCTGAATTTCAAGATATGAGCTCGTGAAGTTGAGTTGTCACACATGCCCATTAAAATGCAGCTGACTGATATTTTAATTTATGGGAAAAATATAACAACCTTTAGCCTTTGAAACCTATACCATCATCTTTTACGTCGAAATAGCTTTCCAACGGTATAAAGTTTACACGATTCCGACACTCGTAGCTCAAGTTATGGCCTTTGCAAGATCGTGACTCAGCTACCATTGATCAACATTTATGGACAAATCTAGGCCCTTGGATTAAATTTCGTCCAGCCATTAATATATTGCCATGTGGTTCGAGGGGAACGGGGATGACGTCTGCGGTTTTTTCTGGCACACAGGAGCGGGATTGCGGTTGATTTTCTCTGGTTTATTTACAGTTTGACGATGATAGTTTTAACCTTTCTTGCCCTAGTTTCCCCCCTTGACCACTGATCCCTTTGTTTGCTCCTGCGAACCGCCACGACCTCGTAATTGCCCCTGTTCCCAGTCTCCTAGGTCAGGCATGGACAATGGCTCAAACTTCGCACCCTCACTTACCATTTGTGGTTCTGACCACTCACTAGGGCTTTCGACAACTGACTTCTCACCGCTATACCAACTCTTGTCTCTGGAGCCCCCATATCCACTGACAGAACTCTCCCGAACCCTCTCTCTCCCCCACTTGGAGAGGACGTTTTCTCAGGTTGTTTTGGGACTTTTTTTGAGTACCTGGCTTCGAACACCCTCACTTCTGATAGTTACCTCTCAGTCACTGGATCGCCTGACCTAGCCCTAGATTGGCTAACTCGAGAAGAAGAAGCTCCCCACACTGATTCTTTTGGTTATGGGCTGGTGGAGAAAGGACCTCAGACTGACGAAAACATTGTCTTAGATATGGGCCGAAAGGGTTTGGGATTTACCACTCCACAAGGATTTTTCTCGGCCCACTTAGACGTCGAAGAGCAACGATGTTTTACACTAAACAGGAGGACACATTCTTCGGAGCACTTCTCAGAGGTTCCATGGGACGTGTAACAACCCTGGTTAAATAGTTGCATAGGGTTTATTAAGTATAGTTAATTAAATAATTAACTGTCTTAATGTGTATTAGTTAAGTAATGATTAACTATTAATAATATTAATTAATTAATTATTGTTTAATAAATGTTGATTAATTAATTAATTGATTACTTAACACATTCAATGATTTGGGTAATGAATTCGAGGCTTAATAAATTTAATTTATTTATTATAAGATTTTACGTATGACAGGGGATAAGGTAGTAAATGGACTTTGATTTATTTATTATAAGATTTTACGTATGACAGGGGATAAGGTAATAAAGGGAAGGATAGGGTAATAAATGGAGGGATAAGGTGGGTGGCATTAATGAAGGGTAGGGAGTCGGTGAATGGGGGGAGATATGACTGGGCAGAGGCCTTCAGAAGGGGGGATTATGAAAAATTGGGAGGAGAGGACTATAAATTTTCTGTGGGATATTTTTCTGGTTTTGGGGTTTGGTTTTGGAGGTTGGCTGTGTTGTTGCAAGGGGCACTAGGTTGCTGGGAGTTTTGGGCTCGGGGGCCAGGAATCCTCACGGAATCCTGGAGCTAGGGAGCCAGATAGACTGCTCCTAGCTGGCTGGGTGGTTAGTCGGTTTTGGGCAGGGTTTGGTCAGAGCATCAGGTAGAGATTGGACAGAGCAGCAGGGAGGACAACCAGATAAGTGGGAATTTAGCATCAGGCAGAGGTATTTTTATTTATGAATTTGTTGGGTTATGTGATGATTATGTAATTTATTTTCATGCTGTGGATAAATTTAATTTCTGCTGAATATTAAATGCTTATATGATGATTAATGAATTACTTATGCGTTGAAATAAATTTTATGTTTAATTGTATGAATTTTATTAGGCTTAATTAATTTAGGTTCCTACACATGGTATTAGAGATGTAGTTCACAATCTGGGGCCAAGGGCCTACCCACCTACTCATAATTGACCCAAAATAAACGAGAAAACCTTAGAAACTGTTGTAAGTCTGAAGGAGGCCTGTTCACCTTAGAACCTGCAAGAAGCCTCACCTGTATGTAAGAAGCCACTGTATATTTTTAGAAATAACTTTTCTTCTAAAATTGAAATCTTCTAAAAAAAAAAAAGCTTTTTCTTCTAATTTTTTTGTTTGTTTGTTTGTTAATGAGTAATAATATAATGAAATCCTTGAAAGGATACACAATCAGAGGAACATAACACACCAACTTTTAGCATTTCTATTATCTGGCAAGAGATATACATAAAACAAAGACATCTGCTTCGAAACAAGCTAAAATGAAATAAACATTCAATAACCTACAATCAGTAAATAAATAAATAAAACACGAGAAAAAGATTTAACCTACAAACCCTGATAAAGATAGGCATAACGAGAGTTTAAGATATATTTATAGCTTTCTTCTTTATCCCAACCTATAACCTACAAACCCTGATAAAGATATGCAAACCGAGCGTTCAAGATATATTAATAGGATTTCTTCTTTATCCCAACCCTTTTAGCCAAATTAGACCTCTAAATTGACAGAACTCTAAGCTTCTTCAAAACACAAACTATTATAGTCTTTTCTTCTGTATTCCCCAAAAACGAAATCATAACACACCTTCACACTCATAAACAACAAACTATTTAAATAAATATGTCAGATTTCACAAATGCTACATTTTTTTTACCATTACGGAAATCTTCGAAAACCATTACAGAGATCTTCAACCAGTTTTCGAGCTTGTCCGACCAAAATCGACCTGCCACAATACAAATTCAAATTTATCAGTTTGGGCCACTTTTATGCTAAATTCTCACAAGATTAGCTCTCGACCGCTACAAATTTCGCGTCTTTGGACACAGCTTTTAAGAATTCGAAATGGTCATCTCAAATTTTCCAATTTAAAACTTTGTACTGGACCATTCTTGAAGATTTTAGGCCATTCTTGAAGATTTTAGTGTCAAATTAAACCCCGCAGCTTGCATTTTTCTATGGCTCGAAGCGAAAATAGGTTTATCTAGAATGATTTCGATCTACATCGTACTATTTGGTTCGCACTTCACTGTATTTGCTTCCCTTCCATTATCAAGAGCCCCCCGCATCCCAAATCCTCCCTGCAAAGTCGTGACCAAGCGCACACTGCAATTTTTTTTATTAATAAACAAAAACAAAAAAGAAAAACATACAAGCCAATGCTCAAGCGCCGAGTAACCTAGAGGAGGAGCCCACATGGGATCCTTTCCTTTGCACTACGCACTAGCAGAGACCGAGAGCTTTGCGCCAAGTACCAAGCCATGAAGGTGGAGCTCACGAGAGAGGCCCGCATGATTTTCTATAGCGGCTAGACACAAGTCAAGCCAAAGTGTAGCGCCATTGGTATTGCTTTTAAAGCCAAAGAACCAAGGGTTTTCAGAAGCTGGACCTTGATACGAAGAAGAGAAATCTGTTTCAACTATGGGAACTATATTCCACAAGCCCAAACGCCCAAACGCCAAACCCCAAGGCTCCAAGGATAGATTCCACAGGGGGACCAAAGTTGTTCAGTACGTGTCCAGTGCCCAACACACCAAACCAGCGCCCAACACACCCGCCAAGCCGCAAGAACCAAGCTCAGCACGAGCACCTGCCAGCAACACGGTGCTACGATATATTCCATTGTAGGGTGTGGACCCTATTTATGATTAGGAGGGGTGGAGGCATTTCCCACCGTGTATCCTCCGAAACTTGAAGTCATGCGAGGACGATGTTAGCTCACACTCCCCTAGATGTGTGATGATGACTGTCAGTTTCCTGCTGGGGAAGCTTGGTCAAGGTAGTGACACTCCTGCTTACCGGTTCTATTTGGAGTTAGGTCAATATAGTTGACGCTCCAAGATAGTTCAACAGAGGAAGGATAGGAATGGAAGATGGAAGTAAGTTATGGAGGAAGGATGAGT
>SNQJ01S0011486.1:348383-366465 GCA_010110895.2 Picea sitchensis | reverse complement strand
ATTGGATGCATACATAAATTACTATAAGGGTGATAGTTATTGATTATTAGTACATGCACGAGACTTGTATGTACTAGCTACACATGCATTTCTTGTACATGTACACTAGTATGTATGAGTTTTCTTGGCTTACTTACTAATACTGTCAGTTAATTGTTATGAATGTGTGAACCATGTTTCTTTTCCTTTGTATCATGAAATACCTTAACTTCGAGACGAAGTTTCCTGAAGGGTGGGTGTATGTAACAACCCTGGTTAAATAGTTGCATAGGGTTTATTAAGTATAGTTAATTAAATAATTAACTGTCTTAATGTGTATTAGTTAAGTAATGATTAACTATTAATAATATTATTTATTTATTGTTTAATAAATGTCGATTAATTAATTAATTGATTACTTAACACATTCAATGATTTGGGTAATGAATTCAAGGCTTAATAACTTTAATTTATTTATTATAAGATTTTATGTATGACAGGGGATAAGGTAGTAAATGGACTTTAATTTATTTATTATAAGATTTTACGTATGACAGGGGATAAGGTAATAAAGGGAAGGATAGGGTAATAAATGGAGGGATAAGGTGGATGGCATTAATGGAGGGTAGGGAGTCGGTGAATGGGGGGAAATATGACTGGGCAGAGGCCTTCGGAAGGGGGGATTATGAAAAATTGGGAGGAGAGGACTGTAAATTTTCTGTGGGATATTTTTCTGGTTTTGGGGTTTGGTTTTGGAGGTTGGCTGTGCTGTTGCAGGGGGCACCAAGTTGCTGGGAGTTTTGGGCTCGGGGGCTAGGAATCCTCACGGAATCCTGGACCTAGGGAGACGGATAGGGTGCTCCTAGCTGGTTGAGTGGTTAGTCCGTTTTGGGCAGGGTTTGGTCAGAGCATCAAGCAGAGATTGGACATAGCAACAGGGAGGGCAACCAGATAAGCGAGAATTTAGCATCAGGTAGAGGTATTTTTATTTATGATTTTGCTGGGTTATGTGATGATTATGTAATTTATTTTCATGCTGTGCATAAATTTAATTTCTGCTGAATATTAAATGCTTATATGATGATTAATGAATTACTTATGCGTTGAAAGAAATTTTATGTTTAATTGTATGAATTTTATTAGGCTTAATTAATTTAGGTTCCTACAGGACGACAGGGGTTTTTACAGAGGACGACATAAAAGGAAAAGGAAAGGACCTTCCACCAAAGGGAAAGTGGGCAATCTACTACTAGGAAGAGAAGTTGGCATGAACAATGTGGTGCAAATGAAGAACCAGACACTGGTTGGGAGAGCTAGCGGAAGATTGTTTTCCCACAAAACCATAGTTTCTTGGGCAGAGTTCGCCTGGAAAGAAGACCCGGGGTATACTCCTGAAGTTTTAGGATTAAGTCGAAATTGGTTTGCTTTCAATTTCGACCGATCGGAGGACACTAATTGGGTGTTAGGAAGAAATTGGAGTATAAATTCCTCCCCGCTTTTGTTGAAACCGTGGAGTCCTATTTTTGATGCCACAAAGGAAACAATGGATAAAATTCCTGTTTGGGTCCATTTGCCAGCCCTTCCTCTCCAGTTCTGGGTGCTGGATTATTTCAAAGTTATTGGAAATTTTTTGGGGGAGTTTTTGGAAGCTGACCTATCCTTTGAAAAAACTAAACAAAGGAAACTTGCGAGGATTTTGGTCAATCTAAATGTTGGGGAAGGGTTAGGAGAAGAGATTGACCTTACGTGGGAAGGATATACACATACCCAACTATTGGACTACGAGAATGTCCCTTTCTGTTGTCACCGCTGCCACAAGTATGGGCACCTAGTGGATTCATGTCATCTACCCCTAAGAACAAAATGGTGTTCTTTCTACAGAGCAAAGTTAACTCCCTCCTCACCAGATTGCAACAGACGACAAGAAACTGTCCCGAAATTAACTACTCCTATCCCGCCGGAACCGGGTCCTCCTACGAAGGTTACAAATGAAAATACCCAGATGGATCACTCGCCAACCCACGAAAGGGCGACTGATGGACACTTGGAGATTACAAGTGCTTCTACAGATGCCCCAGACATGTCGACCATTGGGACCTCGGGTATTACTCCTTGTCCCCTTCACCCTATTACTGTTTTAATTAATAATATATTCTTAGAGAGTAAGGATTAGACGAAGGCCCTGAAAAAATTATCACTCAATTATGTTTCCTTAACCTCTCCCGTGGCCAGACAAGATAGATCCTTTTCACCACCTCTGTTGGAAGCCCCTCCTCCCCCTAAGAGACTCTGTATCCTTGAAGAAATCTCTTCCTCCTCTACCCAGTCGGGGGAATCCTCTTCCACTCGTTATTTCTTAAGATCCCAAACCAAAGCCGTAGGTGGACTGGGAAAAGAGGAGATTACCTCCACTGACAGGGGAGGTCGAGGGAGAAAATCCTTCCTGTCTAAAGCACAAACTAAGGCAAAATTGGATCTTTTGGCCGGAACTCAACAATCTATTGAACGGGCACTTAGATCAGCAAAGCCTAGGGGCAAGGTGTCTCTATGAAGATCATGTCCTTCAATTGCAAGGGTTTGGTAGGAGCCCATAAAAAATCTGCCTTAAAAAGGGTGATCTCTTTAAAACACCCGTATTTTCTACTACTTCAAGAGACTATGGGAACTGGGGAGGAGGTTAAAGCTGGTTTGGAGCGCCTACTTCCTGGGTGGAACTTCTTGACGGTGGATTCTGTGGGAAAATCTGGAGGATTGGCCACTGGATGGAACTCTCAAAAAGTTCAAGTCCTCAACACTTGGGGTTTGGACTCAGGTCTTGGGATTACCTTTCTCCTCCCTGCTATAAAACAGACAGTTCATTTACTAAACATCTACGGACCTTATATGAACATGAAACCTTTTTGGGATACACTCCTAAAAAATTCCTTCTTTAAGGATTTACTAATTTTAGGGGGGTATATAAATCTCTCCTTAGGCCCCTCAGAAGTTTGGGGGAACAGTGCGAGACCTGACCCTTTGGCGGACTTCTTCAACAATAAATTTGCATAAACTTACCTTTCAGACCTAGCTCCATCTCCTCTCAAGCCTACTTGGAAGAACAAAAGAATAGGAACAGATGGAGTGGAAAAAAGACTTGATCGTTTCTTGATTTATGATACTCTTCTAAACTACTCCCCAACCATCAAGCAATGGATCGGCTTTGGAGGTCTATCAGATCATCATCCTATATTTCTGGAGCTCAGACAAGACTCATAAAAACCAGCTAGCCCTTTCAAATTCAACAAAACGTGGCTAGAAGATGATTCCTTCTTAAAGTTAATCAAGGAACACTGGACTCCCTTCCGACAAAACATCCCTTAGTCAACAACTTTTTAGTTTACTGAAAATTTAAGAAGAATCAAAGATTTTGTAAAACCTTGGGCTATCCAAAAAAAGAAAATGAGAAGATAAGGAATTAAAATAAATCAAAATCGAACTAAAAAAGTTCTCTGATGATGAAGGGGACCTATTGAACTCAACAGAGTCAAAACTCAGGTTACTACACTTGGAAAAAAAAGAGGATAAAGCTGCTAAAAGAAATAGAAGAAACTTGGAGGCTAAAAAGCAGAGCTATCTGGTTGGAAAGTGGAGACGAAAATACTAAGTTCTTTCAAGCCTATGCAAAAGGAAGGAAAAATGTCAATACCATTTGGCATTTAAAAGACCAAGATGGAAACTTGGAATCCTCTTTTAAAGGGATGTCACTCCAAGGGAAGAACTACTTCAAAAATCTCTTTAAAGTAGACATACAAGCTACAATAGAAGAAGTAGTCAAAGTGGTCAAATACTTCGCTAGATTTGTAGAAGAAGAAGATAACCGTATTTTGATGAGTGAAATTACAGAAAAAGAATTCCAAGAGGTACTGCACAGTTTCCAAAAGGATAAAAGCCTTGGCCCATATGGATGGACTATAGAATTCTTCTTGGGATGCTATGAAATTATAGGTATAGATCTGCTGAAAATGGTGGAGGATACAAGGATTTCAGGCCGAATCCCTCAGAGTCTAAATGCCACTTTCATAGCTCTCATCCCAAAATCAGATAAACCAGAGACTCTGGATGAATTCAGACCAATATCACTCTGTAACTGTGCCTACAAAATTGTCTCCAAAATTATAGCTCGAAGGCTCAAAGAAATCCTTTCAAAAAATATCTCGGAACAACAATTTGGGTTTCTGGAAGGGAGACAGATTCATGAAGCTATAGGTATAGCTCAAGAAGGCTTACATAGTATGAATATCAGGAAATTAAAAGGGGTAGTGCTAAAAATAGATCTCTCAAAAGCCTATGACAGAGTTAGTTGGTTGTATATTCAGTTATTATTGACTCACTTAGGCTTTGAAGTATCGTTTATTACATGGTTTATGAGTTGTCTTACTTCAACATCCTTTGCAGTTCTAATAAATGGCTTAGCCTCCCCATTTTTCACTCCTGAAAGAGTGCTCATATAGGGCTTCCCCCCTGTCACCACTCCTCTTTCTCCTAGTAGCAGAAGGACTCAACAGAGCTCTTACACAAAGCACCATTTCAGGTGACCTCTTGGGGATCAAAATATCATAGACTCTGTCCCTTACACATCTCCTCTTCGTGGATGACATCTTAATTTTCAGTGGGGGGAAAAGAAGGGAAGATGGGACTCTAAGGGACATTCTTACACTCTTTTCAAAATCTACAGGGATCCAAATAAATGATTGAAAATTGTCACTCACTACCTATCTGCTTACGGTTGAAGAAGAATCAACTCACTTTAACTACTTTCCTTTCGAAAAAAGAGCTTTAGCAGAAGGTTTAAAATACTTGGGATTTAATCTAAAACCCAATGACTATAGAAAAGAAGATTGGAAGTGGCTATTGCAAAAGCTAGACAAAAGAATAAATTATTGGAGTCACCGGTGGCTGTCACGAGCAGGAAGATTGGTATTGGTCAAATCAGTTCTGGAAGCCATCCCTGTTTATTGGATGTCTCTCTCTTGGATCCCTAAAGGAATTCTGAATGCTGCTAGAAAACTCTCCTCAAATTTCCTCTAGAGTGGAAAATCAGATTCAAATGTAATTCCTTGGGTTCGATGGGAAAAAATTTCCACACCAAAGTCTTTGGGGGGTTGGGGACTGAAAAACATCTTCCACTTCTCCAAAGCACTGGCAAAAAAGGGGGGTTGGCATCTACTTAACACCACTAGTCTTTGGAATAAATTTATTAGACATAAGTACATTACACCAGTTACAATTGAGACCTGGATAAGGTGCCAACCAAAAACTACGAAAGGAGCTTCGGTGATCTGGAAAACTATCATAAAATATTTTCCAATTATAGAAAATGGTTTAGCCTGGAATATTGGAAATGGAAACAGGTTCATGATAGGCTTGGACCCTTGGTTAGGTAGTGTTGGGAACCATTTACTTACCGAACAATTAATCTAGTCTTTACACTCCAGGGACTTTTACTTCCTAAGTTCCCTAGAGGACACTAATCACACCACTCCTTGGGCTCAGGGATGGAAGGACCCTTTTTGTTTGGGACTCAATGAAGAAGATTCATGAGAACTGGAACACTTTATCCACGGTCTTAAGGTTGCACAAATACGTCTATCACACTCTAAGGATGAACTTATTTGGGATTCTGCACCGTCTGGATCCTATACACCCAAGATGGGTTACTTAAAGTGCCAGTTGGATACACAGGAGACTATTTGGTGGTGGAACAAACTGTGGAAAGTTAAAAGCTCGAAAAAAACCAGGATTTTTATGTGGAATGTTCTCTGAAACAAGGTCCCAACTTGGGATAATATTCAAAAACATAATTTTGTTGGATCTAGATGGTGTTCTCTTTGCAAAACAAAAGAAGAAACATCTACCCATCTTTTTCTGAACTGCAGTTACATCCTCAAATTCTGGATGAAGATTTCAAAGTTTCTTAACTTACAATGCTTGTGGGAGGGAAGGAACTTGCAACATTCCTGGCTGCTGTGGTGGAATAACATGTCTTACAAACACCTAAAAGCACTGCCCCTCTTGGTCATTTGGGGAGTTTGGCTGGCACAAAACTCCACCATCTTTAAAGGTATTCCTCTTACACCAGAGATATCGGCAACAAACAGTGTTTCCCACCTATCCTCATCTTTTCTATCTCCTCCAAGCTCATCCTCCAGACTGATACAAGAGTTAGTCCTCGACAAGACTTCCCCCTGGGTTTTTTTTTATGGAGCCTCACAACAAACACACTGTGGAGGGGGAGGACTTATCCACCTTTCATCCACACATTTTTTTGTCCTGACTTCTAGCCTTGGAACAGGGGCCAACAATTTTGTAGAACTAATGAGTTACAAAATACTCATTTTTTTTTCCATAGAAAAAGGTTGCCGAAGATTTAAAGTCTATGGGGATTCATTAAATGTTATAAATTGGATAAAAGGCACTCAGAGATGTATAAACATAAGACTTGCTAGATTGGTGGAAGATATAAAATGACTGCAGACAAATTTTGACTTCATTGATTGCCAACATGTCTACAGGGAAAAAAATAAAGAAGCAGACAAAAGGTCGAAAGAAGGGATCAACTTGGGTATGGGCCAATGGAAAATAGTTGAGAACCACAATGAACAGAACAAAGAATATCGACACAGTCCATTTTTGGAACAAACCTCCAGTATTTGAACAACACTTTGAAGAGCAGGAGCTTCTTCGAAAAGCGATAACAACCATATATATATATTTCAGGCATACAGTATGCAATACAGAGGAATATACAACAGTACCATCTACAGAAGCAATTTTGAACCAAAAAAAACAACAACAACATACAGCTATAAGACTAAAATGTAACAGAATACACCACTTTTTAGGTGTATATACATAATGTAATTTTGTTCCTAAAAGTAATAAAATTACGCTTTTTTTCCAAGGAAAAAAAATATTGCCATGTGTCTCCAATTAATTGGCTGCCATGTGGCACTATTATTTGGTCTCCATGAAGCACTAAACCTTGATCACCATGTGTCATGATCTTAATGGATGCCAAGAGTAATAATCTGTTTGGTTATGAATATATTATGAAAAGTTATAATTTAAATGTTATAAAAAGTTTAAGGTATACTGTTTTAAAGGAGGGGGAATGAGAGTGTAAGGAAAAAAGGTAGAGTGGGTAGTTAGGGGGAGGGGTAGAATTGTAGGTGGCGGAAGAGGGGAGGGAGAAATGTAGGGAGCAGAGTTAGGGGGAGTGTAAGGACAAAAGGTAGAGTGGGTAGTTAGGGGGAGGGGTAGAATTGTAGGTGGCGGAAGAGGGGAGGGAGAAATGTAGGGAGCGGAGTTAGGGGGAGTGATGTGAGGTGAGGTAGGGGTAGTTTGTAGGTGGCGGATATGAGGGGGTGACGTAGGGTGAGGTGAGGTGAGGGGGGAGAAATGAGGGGAGTGGGGAAGGGTTGGCGGGTTGGGAAGTGAGGGGGAGTGAGTGAGTTGAGTTATGGTGAGTCCAATTGACTGCCATAACTAAAAAAAAAAATTAAGTATGAGAATGCGAGAGATGATGGGTGAGGAAATGGAGAGGGGAGGGTATTTTGGGGGGATTTTGTAGGGAGAAAAAGTGAGGGGGTGGGAAATGTGGGGAGCGAGGAAGGGTTGGGGAATGAGGAAAATAAGGGGGTGAGGTGAGTTTTTCGGGGACAAACATGAGGGGGATGAAGGGGAGAGGTGAGGGAGTTATGGCGAGTCTGACCAACTTCCATAACTCAAATAAAAACTAAGTAGAGGAGAATGACATGTGCCCATGAGAAATGCCATGAATATTTTTTATGGGTTTTGAACCCAACAAAAGAAGATTTTCAAGAGTCTTGAACACAACACAAGAACATTTTCAAGGGTCTTGAACCCAAAAATATTTAAAAGCACTTCCAAAAGATTAGATTTATTCCACATGAAAGAGGCGTCTTTTTCCACTTTAAAATTTAAACCTGGATATCTTGAGCATACGAAGTCGGATTTCCGATCAGAAAAATGTATGATGAAGTTGAGACCGGGGACTACATAACGAACTTATAATAGTTCAAAATTTTTCATCTTCTGATATCATTTTTTTTTATTAATCCAAGAGTGGGAAAATATAGATGACCAAATTTTGGTCAACAAGCCCTAGGCATCGAAGTCCAATCCGACAACACCACCAATGAGCAACACTCTACCCATTATTTGATACTTCGACATCACAACTCCAATACAAGGCATACAAATTATTGGCATAAGTAGTATGTTGAGTTTTCCCATCCCATAAGATGTTACTTGTAATATTCTCCTTCATGGTTATGGGCTCCCACGAGATCATCAAATAAACTAGCCCTATTGACCCATAATCACGACACTCTCGGTCCATTGGTGGATAATATGACAATCACCACCTCACAACATGCAACCAATGCATTAGTCATTATATTGATATCTCAAAGAAAACATGTTAGCTCTCGCATGTCATCATGATAATACCACATCATTATCACCACATGTTCAGGCATAAGATCATAAAGGAATTCCATGATGTCATCACATCAAGGACACTATCATCATGAATATCACCCCAATATATCTTTATCAAGGACATAGCCCTTCATCAACATAAATAATGGAATCACATAACATCATATGTGAATACCATAGGCTCTTGAGATAACCGCATGAACATAATTCTCAACACACAATGCATACAAGCAATAAAACATTGTGGACATTCTTATCACGATTTATCAACACAATCAAGCCCTTAGCTTGCAATATCATAAATACCATCTATCACATCTAATGCAAGAACTATAATCAAATTATCCATCTAGGGCATGGATTTACTTGGTTAAGTTTGTCAGCCCAAGCTAACTCAACAAAGGATCACTAGTACTATGAGTGTTACGTGATCATCCTGATACCAATTGTTTCGTGATTATCATTTCCTCTTATTTCAACAAGAAAGTTGAAATAATATGTAATATGTATATTCACCCTATTACATGCCAGGTTTCCCATTTAATCCATTTCGCATGTGAGCATTTAATTCATAGGAAATTTCTACTGCATATCCTACCCAAAACTCTCAACAACTCAATTATGAATTTCCACACCATCACAATGTGTAGTTATACTCCAACAAGGTATAGTTCATGGAATTTATAGTCCATGCAATTTACAAGTAACAACAAAGTACACAACCCAAGAAATTGAACTCATCCTGGAGTATCTTTTAGCATGCAAACAAAGAAAGCAGAAGTTACAAAACACAACTATACTTATCTTCCATGATTGTCTACCTTTATGCATTGGCTTTGTAGGAGCGGTTTCCTCCCAGTTGTAGGAATCCACTACCGACCCCCCCCAAGCTCGCTATGAGACACATGGACAAAGTTTTTCACCTCAAATATTGTAGGAGATAACACGCATTCTAGATGGCGGGGAACCAAAGTCATAAATGAAGAAAGACTTACTCACATTCCCCACCTATAATCAATCCACCACTGTTTGAGTTAGCCAACTTATATAATGGAAAAATGAAACAATCACAATACTATTAAATATGTCCTCCCAAAAGTACTTCCATGCAAAATATTACATATTGGGGAGCTACCTAATATCTTTAGCAAAATACCATAAGTCACTCTCTTCCAAATGTGTGAGTGCACAATATATTGATGAATTCCAAATGTAATGCCCTAGACAAAATGAAGATAGTGTAGCATTCCAGTGGATATAAAATTCTAAGATATAGTTGGCTTCAAGCATGCTCAACCAAGACAACACTAAAATATTTAGATTGTATATGCATTTAACATTCTCAACTCTCAACATCTAAGCATAGTTATCATAGCATGAAATTAGGAGATAACCATTCTATATATACAGTCCTGGTAGGAAATGGTTCAAGATTATTACAAGAAACGAGATCAAGTAGAATTCCTAAGAAGAAACAATAACTCATCTATATGTATAAAGAGATATAATGTGGGGCATGCCATAACTTGTGATCTATAAGAGATATAATATACCGATAAATCTCGAGCACGCATAAACATATTCCAATCTAAAAGATCAATTTTCTCTTGTCATAACGTCACTCAATTCTATAAATTATCTAGAAATACCTTCAACTACTAGAACTTCCAGACCATATAGTTTCCACTTTTTGTCTCCTCAACTTACGTCATTACAACATTATGCAAGAAGGTACTTGTGCCAATCCCGATCACAAATATCATACTCGAAGATTGATCTAGGATTTGTTAGCCTAAGTGGCACTATGAAAACCATTCAAACAAAAATACTAGCAACATACACTGTCTATGGACTTCTTGCTCATTCTGAATATACATCATAATAGAGGGCAATCCTAAATATTACAACACAATCATTTATTCAAGCTCTTTCCTTCCCCTCTTCAATATGTGACATCCTTGGAGCAAGACAACCTAGTAACCATTAATTACTACAACTCAACAATCACTTGAGTCTATCTTATATATTCTCAACCATCATTACACCATCATTTCAACTTTGATCTTTCTGTGATGCTAATAAATGTGAAAATCATAGTTATGATACAATATGGAGCTATAGTTATTTCAATGAATCTTCTACACAGAGAAGATTATGATGCGTAGGAGATATTTTTTCCATATCCTATCAACATGTATAATTATTTCAAGCTTTGGACCACGTTTACTAGTAACTCAGGGTAATCAAAACTGTCAATGATTGGGTCATAAAATTGCTACCCAATCTATCATTTCCACAATGCACACATTTTCAAATAAGTAGGGAAAATATTGTACACACATATATCACTAGTAATAGGAACTCAGAATCAATCCACCACCGGATGAGTCAACCGACCACACTCATGTTGATCCTAAATGATCAACAAAGTTCTAATTGTAAAGGTTTACAATCTTATTATCCTAATCCAATAAAAAATCTATTCTTGAAACTAGATCCAAAGTCATACTCACTTATAAATTCGAAATTGACACTAATTCTAGCCACTAGACCAAACTCGCTTCACTCTACAAGTAGAAAACCTTTGTAGAATAATCAATAAACCATTTTCCTAATGAAACACTACCTAACTAATATGATTTTCTAGAACAATGTAGCAAAATAAAATACATTGTTTGTATTTCAACAATATCCTTAGGTTCATTGGAATAGGGAAGAATGATTACATTCACTTCATTTGTGTCAAGTGTTAAGAAGTATTTTTTTTTTAAATTTTTCCCTTCATTTTATTTTATTTTTATTTAAGCCTTAAATTTTGCAATATAGGATTAAGAGTGTTGAACAAAGTTATATGCTTTTGAACAATTTGGACTATTCTTTGAGAGTTTGGGAAGGCACCAGATCTATTGATTACATTGCACCAGGAAAAACTTGATTGAGCTATATTATTTTGATCTGTGTTTGTTTATCTATCCAAGTAACTCCTACGGGTCATATATATTGATTGCAAAATATAATTTTTGTAGCTATATGAATCGAAACATATACAATTATAGCTACCCAAGGGAAATTTCCAAAAGGGGCATATACAACTACGTGAAATGATGACGTGACAGAGGACAACTGACAAACCATTCTCACACAAGGTTCTATGTTTGACAATTGGGTATGCGAGGTGTTCCTGCACAAATGGTAGGAGGTGGTTGACACATTTCATGGGTATTTAATTACTCAATCTTGACAAGGAACAAAACTTTTCCATTTCAAATGGAATTCTCAGCCCAACCACTTGCCCAACCACCGACAACCATGCAATTGAGTATTGATTAACAATATATCTTCTCAATGTATTGTTGTAGGTGGATGCTTCAATGGTACTTTTAATAAAACTATTAGCACCTAATGTAGTGATTTTCATTAGTTAAGAGCTTCTCCCATTATCTTGTCCTTATTTTGAATTGTTCTCAATTTGTGCCAGAGTGTGTTCAAACAATCTAGCAGATGAATTCAATGAACTTCTGCTTGAAAAAATAAATCCTATCAATTCACTAGTTCCACATGGATGTAAGGAGTGAAATGGTTGTTTTAAATAAGAAATCCCCTGTGATATTAAAAATATACAAATATACAAAGTTGTGGAGTGAAAACTCTAATCTAAATAATCATAATACCAAACATTGAGATTTTATCAAGAAAACATATAAGGGTCTGTAAGAAGGTACCTCTTCAGTAAGAAATGTCCATTTTGATTCTTTAAATAGTTGATTATGAAAAAACATTCTCAATGTCTTCCCACTCTAGTGCTTTCCCATCAATACAATGATCATGAAAAAGGAGAACCGCAAGAACACAACTAAAAGTCAAGAAATCTCAAATAACCTCAATCAAACCCTATAGATGTTGTCCACATAAACCAATAATAAATTTCTTCAAAAGCAAATTGTGCATACTTCTTCCTCATCGGTGTATTTCTTCTGTAAAATTTATTACTCACATTGAATTCATTATTCATTCAATTTTTATTTCGGTTTCTTCGTTTCTCTTTCGATGTGGCTTTCTATGCCTATCGTCCCAATTGAACTTGTAAGGAAATATCCCAACAAGTAACCCTTGTGGGTGGTCGTAGCAAGATTAGGATCCATACAACACTTAAACCTTGAGTAACTCTATCACCACTTAGGACTTCCTTTCTATCCTTGTCAAACTTACCAACATCGAACAAAGCCTCCAATTGTTTTCCTTCAAAACTAAGACACTATCATGCAACTAGAATCCCGACAACTATCACAATATCAAATTCATCAATCCACAACATCGACATTGTTTCTCCATAAAGAGACTTTACCACGATTTGATAACTAATATAGGTTTCAATTCTCTCTCTGCATAAATTCACCCCTAAGAAGATATCAATAGCCATTCATAACCTGAGCCAAAACACCCTTTTTTTCCCCATAAGATTGTGATCCAACATTACTTCGAACACTTGTCAAGTATAAATAAGTTGGTGTGTGAACATCGTCTTTAAAATATAATAGTGACCACAAATGTTAATGGATTTTCATCCTTGAACAAAAATAAAATATGGGTGAATAATTGTCCTTGTCGAAGCTCATTGAATGCACCAACTGAAAAAATGCTTGTTGGAGATAGTGAAAAAATATCAAATTTCAACAAATCCCAAAAACATTGTCTATGATGCTAAGATACTCATTGGAAGGAGATTCAAGGATATTTATGTATATAATGATACGATCCAGTGGCCCTTCTTGTATTTGTCCTTCAAGTGCTAGTAATAGGAATTTTAATCAAACTAACCAAATAGATCAATTGGTACAATACATAGTGCATTAGCTAACTAAAATTAACAATGTACCAACAAATATTCTTCAAAAATTCTTTTAAAATTATGAAAGGAGGAACTAATGTAAGAATAGAACCAATTATTTGCACCTATAATTGCGAGCCATAACTAATTGAGAATAACCCACTCCACATTTTCACTATTCAATGTGCAACAGATAGATTCTTTAATCAATCAATCCATTCAACCATTCAATACCCATGGTAAATTATCAATCTTCTCATCTGCTAAGTTATCCATTATGTATACAACTTTTGGTGTCTATTTGACCAGAAGAATTGAAGGCACCTGATGACCAATATTCCTTTACTTGTGGTTCAAAATGCATGACTTTGATGACATGCTTGATTGGAGGAGGAAGAACCACAACTATGAATACCATAGCACCACATAGATAGATAATAGGAGGTTGTCTCAATCCCAAGGCTCTCAACAACCGGTAACAACACCTCAATGCATGCCATAACCAATGGATAGTTCATCACTAGAGATATAGATTCACGTATCCACAAAGCCATGCCCATGAATCAGTGAAACAATGTATGAAAGGTCGTGATCTGTATGGCCATACGTCAACATGGATGCGATTTTCTCAAAAAAAAATTTTTATCCAATTCTACAAAGGAAACAACACATAACAACATGGGATCTAGAAATCCTATATAACAAAACAATAAAACTGATATGAAGATATAAATTGATGAATAGATCCACTTATTTAAAAACTAATAGGATTGAACAATCCCAGTGTCCAAATCAATTTGTAGAATGCTTTTTTTTTTTGTTTGTTAGTTTGTCTGTGACATGTGGGACTAACCTGTGGCTAAGAAACCGCGACTCAAGGGCATCTAAGCCGTCAAACTCACCTGGGGATCACACTCGGCCGGAGCCACACCAACCCTTAACATGGTTGGATTTTTTGTCCCCACAAGTTTCGAACCGGTGACTTTAACATCACAGAGTGCTTTAACAACACACTCTGTCACCGACTATCCTACACCTCGGGGACTGAAAAATTTGAAGGACATGGGGGTGGGATTTGATCCACTTATGTGTGCACAAGTCACGATACCATTTAATATGGTATCACTGGGTGCAACCACACGTTTGAAGACTACCTCAAGGTGTCCCCATGGCTCCAGGTAAAGGCCTCACAAGAATTGAACCTTGCCCAACGGTGAAAAACTCCTCGCTTTCCACCATTGGATCCAACCCCTTTGGGCTCAATTTGTAGAATGTTATGGGAAATAACAATGGAAAATAGATTATTGTAGTAAAACCAAGATCATGTTTTCGTTATGCTTGAATCAATAGATATGGAACAAAAGGTAAAGATCAGAAATCCAAAAAATGTAATGCGCACAAATCCCCTCGAAAGCACACATAGTTGTAGCTTCTTGAAGTCTATCCAAACCATAATAGATTCTATCAACTATAAGTACGTGGGATCACCGTGATACACAAAAAATATAACGATTTAGTCTAGGTTATGGTGTTTTCATTACTACACCTAAGCATTTAAAACAAACTGCGATATATTTTTCTGGCCCGAAGGCTTCTGCCTCTGGTTGATCATTCCTCCACGATCAATCAAATTCTATGCATGGAAACGTACCAACCTATCAATCCAATCCCAAGGTAACAACATATCGATTTGGATCATATCCGTATCCTAAGATACTTGATAGCAATAAGGGTACGATGAGGTCATATTGTTGAACTACAATTTTTGTTAGACCAAAATCTGTAGGCGTTAGTCTCCACTACAATCACCAAAGCTAGGATACATGAGAGGGAGTTAACCCATGTCGTAAAACTCGCGGGAAGCACTGAACCCAATGTCAAAAAACTCCCCCCTAGCGCATGTCGGGTGAGTTCGAAATCGAGACCTATCCCTCTAATCCAATTTTTTGGATTACGATTGTTGTTAGACCAAAACCTGTAAGCGTTAGTCTTCTCCACAATCGTCAGAGTTAGTATCCACGAGAGGGGGTTAACCCATGTTGCAAAACTTGTGGGAAGCGCTGAACCTAATGTCCAACACGTATCTCCAATACAAGATATGAAATATGTGGCACACCCTTCCATCATCCTCATTCCTCCAAAGTTGGTCGTTGAATGCCTATTCAATCAAGGTCACATTGTTGTATATAGGAGAATGGTAGCTTTAAATGCCAAGTGTTCTATATCCGCTTAATTGTCCACTACCTCTTGCACATTCTTCAACATTTCTAAGACAACTTAAGATGAATAGAAGTGGTGGCAACTCTTCGTCTAAGCCAAGTCATCTCAACTACATAGGAAGCAAAATCCAAGACATTGGAAACTAGGTCAATGCTCAATTTAACTAGTTCAATCTCACGTGTAAAGACATGCGATCTGAGTACAAAGAAATATAGTAGTATTTTGAAATCCATCATGCAACCTCAGCCTCAATCTGTTAGTTTCTACCAGATTTATGCAATCAAACCCTCCCAATACCATTCCATACTCTAACAGGTACAATGGATCCAACACATGAAAACAAATATACTAAGAAATTTTGTTAGATCGACCCCAAACTATTCCTATTCTCTTGCCACATAATGGGTAAACTTCAAAACGACCATCAAAAGAAACTTAATCAACAAAACAACAATATACCTCCATCAAATAGCACCACAATACCTCAAGATCTAAAAACACATAGATCTACAGATATAATGTTCTACACTATTTTGAATGAGAGTTATGCAATCGATCCGTTATGTAGGGGCAGTCAAGATTATTATTACAGATTAGCAACAACGAAAATCAAATTGCGATTGTGTTTGAGATTTTTTTTTAAAACCTAACTGGGAAGACGCATAGGCCTTGAGGGTTGAAACCATTGGATCTGATACCATATGTAACAACCCATTCTACTGAAGAAATATATGTGTGTGTGTACACACACACACACACACACACACACATAAGTGAGTCCAATAAAATCAATTCACTATTTCAACATAGATAAGCTTAATAAATAGAGAATCTTACAACATTATTTAACTCACAACAGAGAGAGATGAACTTACTTGTGGTGAAGAACCCAACATACATATAAGTCTCGTAATTGTAGACCTTTCTCCTTGATTTGAAAAATGCAACAACAAAATGGGGGACGACTCTCCACCCAATCGTAGACCTTGCTACCTTNTGAGATTTTTTTTTAAAACCTAACTGGGAAGACGCATAGGCCTTGAGGGTTGAAACCATTGGATCTGATACCATATGTAACAACCCATTCTACTGAAGAAATATATGTGTGTGTGTACACACACACACACACACACACACACACACACACACACACACACACACATAAGTGAGTCCAATAAAATCAATTCACTATTTCAACATAGATAAGCTTAATAAATAGAGAATCTTACAACATTATTTAACTCGCAACAGAGAGAGATGAACTTACTTGTGGTGAAGAACCCAACATACATATAAGTCTCGTAATTGTAGACCTTTCTCCTTGATTTGAAAAATGCAACAACAAAATGGGGGACGACTCTCCACCCAATCGTAGACCTTGCTACCTTGTTTCTAAGTAGCAGGTCACCCCCGAGCCCTCAATCAACTAATATGCCAACAATCTTTATCATACCCTCTCTATAGATCAACCCAAAAGAGAGATCCACAAAAAGAGACGTTCCTTTTTTTTTTCTTTCCCTCCTTATATAGAATCCTCGAACTCGATTCCTAGGATCCACTTGAATTATTTATTATATTTTTAGGGCTTTCCATTGATTGATGTACATGTTTTACCATTACCCCATTTATTTATTTTTAAGTACTTTTTATGCTTTATTATTATTATTTATTTATATATATTTTTAGTTAATAATAATAAGATGGGAATGATGACCTTAAGATATTTATTATTATTATTTAATAATAATACCAAAATGATGCTTTCAAGTTAATGATTATACTTCCTTATTATTATTATTGTTATTTAATTAAATACTACCACTAATAATAATGTGGGACATGCTAGAGCCCGATGGTCGGGTTTAGGATTTCGTGAAGTCAAACGTGGTAAGTAAACCTGATGAGGTGATCCTTACCTAAAAGAGAAACATCGATAGGTAAAACGCCGATGAGGTAAGAACCAAATATTAATACAATAATATAAATTAATAAAATAAACCAAAATTTCATGTTTGATGGAGGGAGTTCGAAGGCTTATGAGTTTGGTTAGTCCAATAGGCAAGGTCGGAAAGATAATTTCCGAAATGATAATCCCCCAATGGTGAAGCCCAATATCAAAGTCTTGATGGCTAATGTCTTATGGGATTTGGGAAATAAACTAATAAATAAATAAATTAAATAAAAATAAAAATATGAATAATAATTAAAAAAATACAAATAAAGTAAAATAAAATAAAATGAAAATAAATAAAATCTAAATAAAAATGAAAATATAATAAAAAGGATAAAAAAATAAAAATAAAAATAAAAATAAAAATCTAATTCAATGGGAAAATTTGGGAAAAAAAAAATAAAAAAAATATCCCAAAATAAAAAATCAAATACAAATTTGGAACTTTGACGAAAACGTAAAAAATCTATCAATTGAAAGTTAGGGGATACATACGTATTCTCAACATCGCGGATCGACTCCCATCATTTGTATTGAACCAATATCTATTCATACAAATAAGATCCTCTAATCGATAACTAGGCCAAAGAAAACGTTTAATT
>SNQJ01S0011486.1:323548-333876 GCA_010110895.2 Picea sitchensis | reverse complement strand
GAGCTAGGTCATATGCAATATAATATAACCGGGGTCATTTGTTTAACGCACGCCATATCATATGGGTAGTGTATTAACCCCCCGCGCCAAAGGTCATATGCGAACAGAAACCGGGGTCGGGGCTAAGCCCCGGCCCGACCCCCCGCCGAATAACACAACATACCAATTAAAATAAATATTGCGCCATATGATTAACAAGAACCACCGGCGGGGCGGGTGGCTAGCCCAACCCTGCCAGTCCTTTCGGCCACCCGGAGGTCACGGGTTCAATTCCCGTCCGAGCCATAAACTTTTGAACAATTCAACCAACAATAACGAGCCAATACCTGGGTGCCACGTGGAAGCCCATGATTGGGCCACGTGGCACCCAATCATTTGACCAGAAAACTGCCACGTGTCAGTCATTGATTGGACCACGTCAACTGCCGTATTGCCACGCCGCTTGCCGCGCGTCACTTCCGTACGTCCAGTCAACACTGCCACGTCAGCGCCACGTCACTTCCGTACGATCTAGTCATCATGCCACGTAAGCCTTCCATGTCAGCTGCTGACGTCACCCTGCCACGTGTCACCCTTCCAGTGGTGACACGTGTCACTTCGAGATGGTCCAACTGCACGCCGAAAATGCCAAATCAGCCTGACACGTGTCGCCTTCCGGTGCTGCCACGTGTCCTGTACGGAACTGCCACGTGTCGTCGTATGGACCTGCCACGTGTCGTCCCCTGATGCTGCCACGTCACTTGTACGGACCTGCCATGTCATCGTACGGACTGACACGTGTCCTGTACGGACTGTACGAACATGTACAGTCAGCATCCCAAAATTTTCCCTGTTTGGCTAGGCGGACAGAATGCGATATCTTCTCCATACGGACTCCGTTTGACATAAAAATTAATCACCGGAATCAGGAAGACGAGCCGGACGCAATGGTGTTGGTTTCGTCGGATTCCGAGCACTTTCATTTTTGAGCATTTTTCATGCCCTGACAACCTTCCGAATCCGATTTCGGATCAGAATACACTTTCGAATTGTTTTCAGAGTTGGTATGTGGATAAATATGTTCCTACTCATATTGAAGCCTATACCATCTGGTACATTTGGCAAGAGCGTAACAAAGCTCTATTTGAGGATTCTAGCCCATCTCCACAGGCAATGATCTACATGATATTGGCTTTGCCTCCTTGTTCCTTTTCTTTCCTGAAAGACAAACCACCAAAGGATATTTTGATTTCTTCCCATAAGTATTCGACGCTCGCTTGGTTTGATGGCACTGCCAAGAATGATGGTAGTATTTGTGGTGCAAGGGTTATTATTAAAGTTCAAGAGGCTACAATTTATAGATGGACACTTAATTGCGGCAAAGGAACAAATACTAAAGAGAAACTCTTGGGTGCCTGGGCATCACTGTGGCTTGCTGATTACTTATCACTTCCCGATCTACATTTGCTAGGTGACTCAAAGGTTGTTATCGACTGGTTAACAAAAGTGGGCAGTTTACAGGTGAGCTCATTGGAGGGTTGGAAAGATAGAATTATAGTGTTGACTGGGAGCTTCCGCTTAATTACTTTCCAACATCTATATAGAAATTTTAATACTGAAGCTGAGACTTTATCAAAGCAAGCAATGGAGGATACTAAAGGCGTACCTTTTTTACCAAAAGTGGACCAATGGAGCAGCTGGTCCAAGGAGACAATTCAGAATCCAGTAACCATCGATGGTGATTCCATTTTTAGTCAACATAGTCTCTTGGCTTTTAATTTTAATAGTATCTCCTTTTTTTTGAATCTGTTCGAAGATTTGGAATAAGACTATCTACTCAAAGTTTATCTGGTGTTTTTAGAGACTCTTTTTGTAGCCTCTTTGAAGATGTTGTAAGTTATATGTTAAGTTTTTTTAATAGTAGTTTCATCCTCACCGTAAGATTTAGAAAGAATCTATGGAAATGCAGTGGCAATTGTAAAAAAATTATATGCTATAATATAATTGAGCGATTTTTTTTCTCTGGAAAAAATCAACTTCGTGAATTTCTTAGATTGAAGAGAATATCAAGAATTGCACTTTAGAAAAGTTTTAAAACATAGCGATATAACTTTTCAAAAATCAACTTCGTGAATTTCTTAGATTGAAGAGAATATCAAGAATTGCACTTTAGAAAAGTTTTAAAACATAGCGATATAACTTTTCTCAATAACTGTAGTGTAAAAAGTTGGGCAGTCCCTCCGATGATCGGATCACACCAAAAGTTTGTTTTCATCAAATTCTAAGAAAGTCAAAAGTCGTAGTGAAATTCTATTAGAGAGCTTCTTAACTTTTCGTCGAGGAAGATTTTAACTTTGAATTGGAGCAAGGTTTGATTTTGCTCCGATGAGCATGCTTATTAAAGTAATTTCAAACTTTCAATCGATGGACTTTTATAACTTTTAATGAAGCACTATAATATAACTTTTGATCAACGAAATTTTAAACTTTTCATGGTTTAAAGTCAAATTACGCTTTGATGATGGGAGGCAATTTAAACTTTTGAAGCAAAATGTATTGGGGTCAATCTAAACTTTATGGCATGACATGATTGGAGCATTTTTTAATTTTTTTCAAATGAAAGTTCGAAGTGTCCTTAGATGCATAAGGTTTATCCGAGCAAATTTTAACTTCTCATCAAAGGCAAAGTGAACTTATTACTTTGATGAAAGTTTAAAATTTCATCAATGAGAATTTCAAAGATTTAGTTAATTAGCTTTTGAAGTAGAAAATATTTAGTTTTTCTTATGACAAATAAATAAGGTAAAAATGAAACTAGTTGTTTATGAAGTTTCTTTAAAACTAGAAGGAAAATAATGAATTTATACAAAGAGAAGCCAAAACTTCAAAAAGAAAATAAGCAAGTGGTATTTAGAATTTACTGAAATTTTTTAGGGTGTGTTGAGGTCTAACAAAAAATACTTAGAGTTATTTCAATATGCATGCTTATTAGAAAATTCAATTTATCATTCAAGTCATAGTTCAATATTATATTATGTTTTCTCTATTAATCTCCTCACTCTCACCTCTACCCCACCCTCATAATATTATGTTTTCTCTATTAATCCCTCCACCCCACCCTCACCCTCATAACAACATTGAAAAGTAATTTGAAACATATCAAAAGCTCTACAGTAAACATTCTCATATCTTTTATTCTTTCCACACATAAAGAGGTGATATAAAAACATTGTGCAGGTGCATTGTAAAGCCACAATTTAGTAATCAAATACATGAAGATAAAATGCACACCTATACAAAATGAAATGAGATAATTTCCTTAACTCACATTAAACTCATAAAATGTATTGATAATACATGGTTCATTAAAAGAGATCTACACAATGAGTGGAGGGTGTGATCCATTTCCCACTATACAAATGATTGCTAATGCTTATCTACATTCTTCTTACATTTGAATACATGTGAGAGACCACAATCAAATAAAAAGTGTAACCTGGTATAACATTGTATGATCATGTGGGTGTGAGCACATTTCCATACAACTATAGAGCCGATGAAGGATATCACCCTTATGTTTGGGCCTTCTTCACGTGGCTTACTCACGTCACACTTGTGCCAAATTCAAGTTAATATAATAATATAGAAGAAATATAAGCCAAACTCAATGGTATTCATTGGAATGTCTTCCAACATCAAGACAACAAATGAACAAGTCAAAGTAGTAACAAAGTTACTTATACCTGCCTCTAAGACATATTTTAATGTAATAGTTATATGTAATCTAAAACAAAAAATTAAAATGTGCTCTTTTTTTTTTTTTTAGCGCTGGCTGAAAAACCCTCCACAGGCCGCGCGTGCGCTCACAGGAGCGCCCCCTCGCCATGGTCCCAGGAGGGGGCCCTGAGGCTCCCCCACCCCCTCTCCCTCCTGATATTGACGCTTTCAGGAAGTTGGCCGTTGCATGCAATAAACAACCCGCCTCAGATTCACAACAGAAATTCATTAAAAAACTGGACAAGATCCCTTCAATCGACCTATCACCAGAAGAAATTTGTAGATCTGCACTGAACTTGGTTGAGCGGGGGCTCATTGGGCAGTTCACAGGCTTATGGCCCTCTCCCAAATCCGTAGATGCGTGGGTGCAGAGGAGCTGGAGTCCTCTAGTACATGAAGTCATCAGAAGCCATCTGGTTGGCAGGGGATTCTTCGTCTTTGTTTTTGACAAATTAGAAGACATAAATCTCATATTCAGGAACAATCCGTATTTTATGGGACCTCAAGGTCGGTACCTGAACAAATGGTCTCCATATTTCGATCCAATGCAAGACGTGCCCTCAGCTGTTCCGGTCTGGGGGCGTCTTCCTCATTTACCCTCGCACTGCTGGAATCCGAAGTCTCTAGAAGCCATTGGAAATACCCTCGGAAAATACATCGACAAAGCTGACAGAAAGGAACAATATTCCTATGCAAGAATATGCGTGGAAGTTAATCAGGAGGTTGGACTACCGGAAGCCATACAACTAAAGGTTGTAGACTGGTCTTACATCCAAGAATTGGACTATGAATAAATTCCATTTAAATGCAGATATTTCCATGGCTATGGTCATTTCGCCCAACATTGCAAAAAGTAAGCCGAGGAGGAGGTGGAAAACTTGAAAGGAAATCAATGGACACAKGTTCATAAAGAAGCCCCATCAAAACTCAATATTAGATCTAAAGGGAAAGGGTTTTCTAAGCGGACCGACGCCCCCACTATAGGGAATGCCCTTGGGGAAGGGAGCTCAGCCCTCCTAATCCTAGAGTCTTCCAAAACCCCATCRAAATCCTCAGTAGCCCTCCATAAATCTCGGAACCAATGATTGAGGAACTGGAACAACAAACCCTCTATCCCACAATAGGGAAAAACAATGGCGATATCCATCCCAGCTCCCCAATTGGAGCCTCCTCCTCCCCTTCCTATGCAGATATAATAAAAAAGAAACCTCCGGAAAACTCCGGATCTTCGGAAGATGAGTCTTTTGAAAGACCTTCAAAAAGAGAAGGGAGAAAATCACTTAAAGAAGCAAGAGAAGAAGAAGTTGAGAGAAAAAAAGGCAAGGAATCCAACCCACCATTGAAATGTCCATCAGAAGGAATACCAGAACAAGACCTCCCAAGAGAGGTTCCCCCCACTCCAATAAATAATGCATATAGTCTCTTGGAATTGCAGAGGCTTGGGGAATCCTTCGAAGGCCGAAGAATTCAAAGACCTTCTGAAAATCGACCCTCCCGAGATTCTCTTGCTCCAAGAGACAAAAATTGAAGGGGACACCCTTCTAGAAATCAACAAACAAAAATGTAAGAAAAATGCAGGCAAAGCCATCATCGCAAGGGGCTCTTCAGGTGGCCTTGCAACCTTGTGGGCGCAGGGCAAATTTCATTTAGAAATCTCCTTCGAGACACATCATTGGATTTTCACTGAACTCCGTCATATTCCAAGTAAGATCTCTCTCTCTCTCTCTCTCTCTCTCTCTCTCTCTCTCTTCAATATTTATGTTCCTGTCAAGTACTCTGAGAAGAAAGATTGTTGGCAAACGCTAGCAGATTTTTTAGAGATTTTCTCCCCTTCAAACATCATTCTAGCCGGAGATCTAAACCTTATATTCGAACCAAAAGAAAAGAGAGGAGGCAATAGTAGCAGGGACCAAATGCTCCCCTTTGTTGAGGAGCTAGTCCATCAGTGGGACCTCCTTGATTTCAAGCCTTTGAAAGGCCTTTACACCTGGACAAATAATAGAGTTGGGGCTGATGACATCTCAGCTCGCTTGGACAAATTCTTAATTCAGAGCACGTTTCTACAATAAATAAGGATAATCTCCTCCAAGATCCTCCCAAAAATGACTTCTGATCACAAAACTATCCTCTTGAATTTGGAAGAAGAAGAAAACGTTGGACCCAATCCCTTTTCGGTTCAACCCTCTTTGGATAGAAAAGAAGGGATTTCTTGAAACTGTCCATTCAACTTGGTCCTCTCCAACCTCAGGGTCTCCAAGCTTTGTGTGGGAGTAGAAATTAAAAGCAACAAAACATGCATTGAAAACCCAGGTTAAAAATCCCATGAATACTCCACCGAGACACATACAAGAGACTGTTCAACAGTTATCAGATTTGCAAGCTGAGATGGAGACCAAAGACAGCTTCAACTCAGATCTATAGAAAGAGCAAGCAACCTAAAGAAAAACTTTCTGTGCTTTTCTTCATGAAGAAGAGTATTGGAGGCTTAAGCCTCGAAGCTTGTGGCTAAAAGCTGGAGACCGAAAAACCTCATTCTTTCGTCGACAATTCAAAACCCGCCGCTCCCGAAACCACATTTCCGAAATCACCTCCTCAAATGGATTGATCCACAAAGGGTTTGAGCAGCTCAAGGCTGCAGTAGAAACTCACTTCAAGGGAATTTACAAAGAAGAAGGTTCTGGATCTAAAGAGGTTATCTCAGATTTCCTCTCACACATTCCCTCTCTCGTAAGAAGGAACGATAAATCAACACTCATGAAACCTTTTTCTGAAGAAGAAATCAACACCATCATTTGGTCCATGGAACTTGAGAAATCCCTAGGACCAGACGGATTCACAATCCATTTTTATAGAGCATGTTGGGACATAATCAAGACCGATCTTTTGAGGATGATTAAATATTTTCACCAAAGAGCTAAAGTCGGAGGCAAAACTAACTCCACCTTCTTATCTTTAATTCCCAAAGAAGTTAACACGAGCTCCTACGAAAGATTCAAGCCTATCTCGCTCTACAACACTTCTTATAAAATTCTGTCCAAGCAATTGGCAAATAGAATCAAGCCCATGCTAGAGAAACTCGTTTCCCCCATGCAAGGCGGTTTTGTGAAGGGGAGACATATCCTCAACAATGTAATGCGGGTCTAAGAAGCCATACATTCTGGTCACCAACGACAAGAGCAAGGGATGCTGATAAATCTCGACATGGAAAATGCTTTCGACAGGGTAAACCTCTCTTACCTGTACAAAGTTCTCCTCTCTTTTGGTATTTGCACCGATTTCGTCAAGTTGATAAAAGCTTGCAATGAAAATCCTTGGATAGCCCCTCTAGTAAATGGCAGGCCAACACACTATTTTCAGGCTTCCAGGGGATTAAGGCAAGGCTACCCTCTTTCCCCCTTCTTGTACATCCTGAAGGCTGATACTCTAAGAATAAAGTTGACCGCTAAAAAGAGGATCGGTACAGTCCCAGGCATTAGGCTAACGAAAGGAATTGACCCAATCAACCATGCCCTCTTTGCAGATGATTCTCTCATGCTAGGTGGAGCCTCCGTAAAAATTGCAAAAAACTTCAATGAAATACTTCAAATCTTCTGCAGCATCTCCAGAGCGCTTATCAATAAAATAAAATGTGCAGTTTTTGGGTGGAATGCAAATCAACAAACTATTCAATGAATAGGTCTTCACCCGGGCTTCCCGAGCTATGCTTCCTAGAAAAAAATAAAGTATTTGGGACTCCCCTTAACCCTGGGCTCCAACAAAGCCTCTCTGTGGGAAGAAATCATAAGAAAATTCAAAGCTAAAATCTCAGCCTGGGGTGGACAATGGCTCACCAATGCTAGGAAACTCACCCTCATTAAATCAATCTTGTCCTCCCTGCCAATCTACCAGGCTTCCTTTCTCCTAGCCCCGAAGGTGATCATGAATCAGATCACAAAGATGATCAAAGACTTCCTCTGGCATGGAGGCAAAGGAAACCAAAATAAATACCACTTGGTCAAATGGGAAACTGTCAAACACCCCTATGTTGAAGGTGGCCTACAGGTAAGAGACCCTGAGCTTGCAAACCTAGCTTTGGGAGGTAAAATCATCTAGAACCTTTATGCAAACCACATACATGCAGTAAGCAATCTATTAAAAAAAATATATCTCAATGGCGCCTCTATGAGAAACCTCCATGCAACGAACATCCCCAAAGGAACCTAGATTTGGAATCTCTGCAGGTGCGGATTAAAACTCTTTCAGAAGCATCTATTTCAGATCCCAGGGAATGGAAAAAAAACTATGTTGTGGCAAGACAACATTATGGGAAACACCCCCCTCATGAATCAGAAGATCTCATGGAGATCCGCGCGTGGCTCTCTCAGCGTGGCATCAACAAAATCACAGACATCTCTACATGGGATGACTCAGGAAGATGGAAAAGTTGGGTTCTCTCGTGCGTTCCAAATCAAATGCATTTGCAAAAATCCCTCCTCCTTGCTGCGTTGACAAAGTGTGCACCTGTACGTCTCCTCTCAAGGGATAAATGAGGATGGGGCAATTCCGACTTCTACTCAGTAGCCCAAGGCTATAACACTCTGCATCCCCCTTAAGCTCCGAATGAGACAATGACCCTCTGGAAGCAGATCTGGGACCCCCTCGGTCTTCCAAAAGTAAACTTCTTCAGCTGGGTTCTAATGCACAAGAAAACTTTAACATGCGGAAATCTGTTAAAACGAGGCTTCATAGGTCCTCATAGATGCCCCATGTGTTGTTGTGCACCTGAAATGATGGAACATTTATTTGGAGACTGCCCATTTGCTCAAGAAGTATGGAAAATCTCTCTTCAAGGCCTCAATGCCACACCTGTGAGACAAATCTCAGTGATTGATTTATTCTCCTCATGGAAGGCGCGTTATCCTTAAGAGACCCAAAGCAGTCCAACCTAGAGAAGAATTTGGTAGGCCATCCCCAAATACATTTGTTGGAAACTACGGCTAGCCAGAAATGACCAGATCTTCAACAACACGCCATCTTCCCCCAGAACAGTGGCTGCGAAAGCAAAAGCTCTCCTTCTCGAAAGAATAGCAAATCACTTCGCCATGAAAGAAATTACTCTTCTACCCGAAGAAAAGAATTGGACTGGAACCTTCACCTTTCGAGACATAACTCAAACCATTGTTCGCCCTTCAAAAAATCCAAGTTGGCATTTGCGAGACAAAGATGCAGTTTTTCAAGATTGGTGGAGGCAACAAGGCTTAGCCTCAATCTTTTTCGACTAAGCCTCCAAAGGAAACCCAGGGAATGCAGGAGCATGTGGAGTGATTTACTCCTCGGATGGAAGCCGAAAAGACAATTTCATTTGGGGTCTAGGTCAGAGAACAAATAATTAGGCTGAAATTCTCGGGTTGCTAAAAGCTTGTCAGATAGCGCAAGAAAAGGACGCCAAAAAAATACAAATCTTTGGAGATTCCGAAATCCTGATTAAGATTTTAAACACGAATGATCAATTCAACAACCCCATAATCAACAAGGCCTTACAAAGACTCCGTCAAGTGCTGCAAGACTTCTCCTCCCCTCGCTTTTACCACATCCTCCGTGGATCGAATAAGGAAGTAGATGCAAAGGCGAATATGGGCTGCCTACTGCCCTCAGGAATTCAGAGGAAAAATGATGAAATCCCATTGTGGACCCCCATCTCGTAATAAACGAGATGAAATTCCCTTGTGATGTTCCTTTGGGCTGTTCCCTTGTGTTGTTCCCTCGTGTTGTTCACTTGTGTTGTTCCTTTGGGTTGTCCCCTGGTGCTGTTCCCTTTTGTTGTTCCCTAGGGCTGTTCCCTTGAAGTTTTTTCCATGGGTTGTTCCCTTGTGTTGTTCCTTTGGGCTATCCCCTGGTGCTGTTCCTTTGGTTGTTCCCTTGAAGCTGTTTTCATGGGCTGTACCTTTGTGTTGTTCCCTTGTAGATTAAGAGAGATGTTGTTCCTATGTAATGCGCCTTGCAGGAAGGTTAAACAGTTGTTTTGGCCTTGGCCCAACCAGATTCAATTCTCTAATAAAATTATCCGTTTCACTTAAAAAAATAAAAATAATTATGAAATACTTGAAACTTATGATAATATATTTCGTGTGCATAGCCAAGTAAAATAAAAATAAGAGTGGTTACTCCATACCTTTAAAAGTTGAAATAGAATTGAACAAATTCAGGTGTTAGTAATTATTTATAATATCACAAATGTAAATTGGATTTTTCAAAACATTTTTAAAATATATAAATTGATGAATAAAAAATGTGGCATATTAGTCCTATATATAACACTCCAAAGTATAACTAAACTAAAACACATGTGTTTTTCTATACTTTTAAGTAACAAATTGTGAAAGCTATTTAATATCACCTAAATAAACATTCAAAACTATCCTAACATTTCTAGTTATTTGCATTATAATAATTCATCTTAAACTTTTAATATTTAAAATTATTATGAAATAATTTTTCACAATATTTTTTTTTATGATTATCTAAAATTCTATATATTTTTAAATTTTTAATATTTTTAATTAGAATTAATACTAGATTTTCTTACATTTTAA
>SNQJ01S0011486.1:263753-305890 GCA_010110895.2 Picea sitchensis | reverse complement strand
GCTGCATGAGTCGGGATTTCTAAGCGAAGCAATGTACGGATGTCATTCCATACTTTGCCACTTTCAGGATGGCGGGTTCTCGGACGGGCGAGCTCAAAAAAATGCCTCTATTGTTTGGTGTTCTACAAATAGCACACACAGTTCTGTGATATACAAATAGACAAGGGGACTTGCGGGTTGGCTTATATTTTATAGACCATTGACAGTTTCTGGATCGCGGGTTATCGGGCTAGTGGGGGAAAAAACGGGGTTGTATTGCTAGGTTACTTACAAATAACTTATGACAATAATTTGACAAGCGGGTTTGCATTCTGGTCGGCTCAACATTCTACTCCAGTGCTGGCGGGATCCTATAAACGAGCAATACATATCAAATATGCACAGATCCCTTATTCCATACTTAGCCACTTATTTGGATCGCGGACTTGGCTCTGTCCAACTCCCAGTGCATATTTCATAATTCATGTGCAACACCAACTCTGTGGTTACCAGACTGGTGTGTGTAGAAACGAGGCAAAATTAGTTATGTACCTTTATTAAGTATCGACATCAGATTTTATACACCATGTACCCATGTCGCATTCCATACTTGCGGGTTCTTGGGCGGGAGGGGTTAAAATAAAGCCTTCTATTGTTCGGTGTTCTACAAATAACACATATAGTTCTGCGATATACAATTTGACAGGCGGACTTGCGGGGTGGCTGAGATTTTAGATGCCATTAGCTGCACAATATGCTTCTAATGTTTCATGTCCTGCGAATAGCCATTATGGTTGGGTCATATAGAAATTCACAAGTGGACTTGCTGGGTGGCCAGCCCAACATTGCATCTATTGGATGGAGGATGTGCATGGTAGTTGCCTCTACATGCAAAACAAAAAAAACAAAAAAAAACATAGCTGCAAATAAGTTTGACAAACACAGAGAAAGTAAACGAAAAACTGTTTACTGTGGAACACGGGCAGGAAAAGGGTGCACCTTTGCATGGTTTGGTCTATGTGTGTGGGTAGGAGTTCTTTGCATCCTCTGCTTTTTGTGTCTGTTTTTATGAAGAAAAGTACAAAGAAAAACGGATATGAACATAAGTTCAGATATTAAGAAAAAGACAACTACTATGTACATATACAAAACAAAAATAGAATACGGTTAATAGAGTCAGAAATAGTTTTTGGGAGGATGTACCTTCTTTTTTTTTCCTGCACAATGTAAATTTTATAATTCGAGTAGAACACCATCTAGAGCGACGTGTGTACAAATTAGAGATACAAATATGCTTTGAAACATACAAATATGAGTTTGCAATAACTTTGATGTATATGCCATAATTCAAGTGCAATACCAATTATATCGTGATCAGACCAATATGTGTCTAAGACAAACATACTGTATTAAGGAATGGGCACATTGGACCAGACATGGTCAATTAGTGCATTTTGCAGATGGATTGTGTTGTTCATAAGAAAGCGGAGATTGTATTTTCACATGTAGTTTTCCAATTCTTTTGTTCTGCCAGTATTTTGTAGCATATCGATATTGAAGTCTCCTACAAGTACAATGGGTCTGTTCAGATGGAAATGGGTCAATGCATTGGAAATAACATGTACTATGTTGGAGAATGCTGCATGGGGAGAAGCATACAGATTCAGTATTGCAACTTCTGTTTTATGAGAATTTTTTTTTGCAAGCACCAACTCAACATTGTTTTCTTCGATATGTATATGGTCCAAAATTGGTAGATGTTTTTTCACCAGTATCATGACCCCATGTGTAATGTAACTTGATATGAAATTGTGATTTGGGAATTGTTTGTTCTGCGTGCATAATGCCATGTGTGCTTCTTGCAAGCACAAAATATCGGATTGCATTATATCATAGTCATTCAATATATCATCCATGTGTGCATTTAAGCTGCGTGTGTTAAGCGAGAGAATTGATACATATGAATTTGTTTGTATGGATTGGTAATCATAATGCAGTTTCCATTTTGCAGTGGTCCTCAATCGTTCCATTTAAATATCAACTTTCTGTTTCACTTTGAAGTTATCTTTTGTGAGAGGACTTAGTAAATACAAGGACTCTATGCTTCTAACACGAGACAGTGCTGTGTAGACAAGTCCATGTATCCGAATTCCAGCAGGCTGAAAAACAACTTTATCAAGTGTTAGTCCTTGTGATCTATGGATTGTACATGCACATGCAAGTTTAATCGGAAACTGTTTTCGAATCTTCAGTTGACCTGTCTTTGCTGATGTTGATACTAGCTTCGATATTCGCAAAATAGGTGTCCAATCGCTTCCAGTATTTGAATTATATAGATAAGACAACTTGCTTGCTTGTCGCTTGCCTATATGTGGTTCATGGAACTTAATCCAAAGGACATCCACTTTTTCTGTCTCGGTATAGCCTTTCAGTATTCCATCTGCACCATTCACCAAGCCATTGTGTGAATCATAGTTGCAGGCATATATTTCAACCATAATTTCTAATTTGAGGACAAGCTGCAAAGGAAAAGTGATTGAATGTTCATGCCGTGACACATTTCCATGGTTGTCTTCTTCCAGGTCAATGGAATTGATGATGATATCGTCGCCAGGCATTAGGGAGAGCAAGTGGTTGTTGTGGTTTGCAACATCCTTATTTCTATAGAACAGGTAAGGGAATGTTGGGTCTATTGGTGCAGGCCGTAAGCATCTCAAATTGATATGGGTCAAGTCATCATGTGTTTGGTTGTTGGTGCGCAATCTATTCAGAATTATAATGAATGTTTCATCTGTTTGGCGCATTGTAGTATGCAACTCAAAGCATTTAATATTGTCTCTCCAGAAGTCATGGGTGATTGTTTCCATGTTGACCGTGGGTTGTTCAAATATCAAAGAATCTTGGATGGGCTGTGCCTGGTAAAGATCCCCACAAAATATCATGTCAATGTTTACAAAGTATTTCATCTTTACATGTTTTATGCTTCTTAGTCGACTGTCAATGGAATACAAGAACTAACTCCCAATCAAAGATACTTCATCTATAAAGACAAGTTGGAGTTTCTCATAAAGCTTAGATAATGTATCCAACATTTCCTTGCTAAGTGGAATAAAGTGTGACTTGTTAAAAGGCATTAAAAATGCAGAGTGGATTGTTGTTCCACCAACATTGTATGCAACTTTTCCCGTGTATGTAACTATTAGGCCCTTTGGTTTCATAGGATCAGAGGAATTGTTTGAATCATAGATTCGTATAAGCATTTGGAACAACACTTTTGCTGTGAATGTCTTGCCTGTTCCTGCTCCGCCTGTAAGGAACAGGTGCACAAGACTATTCATGTTCAAGCATTTTTTAAGAGCAATATCCTTTGCAATTGTTTGTTGTTCACGATTCAACAAACGTCTTATTCTATGGTATTCATTATTTTCAATTAGGAAAGGATGTTTTGTAACTTGAAAACCAAGATTGATACATTTTTCACTTCCAGCCGCTGGAGGACGAGGCAAATCTCCTTGTAAGTCATAGGACTCGAAAGCAGTTCTAGTTGTTTTTGGGTGTCTGAATGTGCCATCATGATTGCTAGGGTTTTCTAGGTCATTAAGTGCAACCTCTAGATCGCCCCATGTTCGATTAACATTGTAGGTAAATCTAGCTTCATTGATGTGCACCATAGTCTTAGACGCAACATATGAAACCTCCCATGTACAAAAGTTATGCATTAATGTCTCTTCATTTTCATCGAACGAAACGTACAACAACAATTTTTCTCTACAATAGTTTTCATAGTCACAATGTTTGTTGTATTTGACAAATCGTATGATAGAGGTTTTTTTTTTCTTTTTGATATGGGTGCACCATTTGTTTTGTAATGCAATACGAATTCTGCTAAGAAGATATGCCTAATAGGAGATGGATGCTGGATGTAATAATCAATAATAGAGCAACATACCACGTCCTCTGAATTATCAGGCTCTTGTTGCAGAAAAACCGATGGTTTAAGGACAAATGTGCGTTTTTCAAGTGGAGATGTGTTTATGAAGACACATTTTCTTGAACTACAAGTGAGGGGCAAGGAAAGTGCAATGTGAACTGCTTGCTGAGCAGACATTTGTTGAAGATTAAGCAATGTATTGCCAAGTGTGCATATCATTTGTATGGCATCAATATGACTTCTTTCATGTTCTTTGCGTATTTTTCTGAATGCACTTGTCATAGATTTGTCAATCTTCGTCATATACGAGGTACAATATGATGCTGCAACATATGAATTCAACACATACTGCGCATCTGTATTTGCTTTCCACATAAGTGGCATATCCTTGGAGAAACTGTTGTTCCAAATATGGGAGAGTTTTCGTTTAAGGAAAAGTGTTGGTTGCCTAAGCGTACATTGTATGGCTTGGATGTACTCATCTTCTGGAAGATTTACCTGTGTCAAGAAGGCATCAAAGCTCATCATTTCGTCAAATCCCCCTTCTTCTAGAAATGCGAACAAGGATTTAGATTTCTCAATAAAAACATTTTCCTCTACACTAACTGGCTCTATGATTCTTGTAGCTCTCATTGGCGGCACAGGAAAGTTGTATCTGCAATGTGAGTTTTTTTGTTTTCTACAACTTCTCGTATGGTAATGTCTATGGAATTTCACAGGTTCTGGATCCAAATGATCTGTGTTGCATGTTATGTGTTTATCCACAAATTGTTCGATCTCTAAATTGTTATCGGCTCCATACACTGGTGCATCCTCTATCCACAACAATGCGTGGTCATGTTCATTTCCCCTATTATGGAATTCAGTGACAAAAAAAGTAGTCCGATATTTTTCCGAAAAACGTTTCATCATGGCATATCAATTGTCTCAAAGCATTTATTCTATGTCTATTGTAGTGAGTACATGTCACCGAGTCTTTTCTTATGAGGTAGTTAATGTCGCTATTTTCCAATGTATCGGTTTCTTTTTTACGTTTTCTGTTCTTATGCAGGTCAGATACCGCAACCACCAATGGATCCCAACAGTGCTCTGCACTTGTAAATGTGACGAAAAATGTTGGCAGGCCTAATTGCCGGATCATTGCAAAAATATTTTTTTTGTTTTGTTGCAAATAGTGAAGAGAGGTGCAGATGTTTTTGCAATCTATGTATCCAATATTAGATTTCATAATTTTTTCTAGGTTAACTTTGTATTTCACATCCTTCGCGAACAACTTTCTTCCTTGCAACTGGCCTTTTCTTATCCAGACCCACATGTAGGACAAAACTTGCTCTATTATTATGCGCATTGTCTTGAAAAACAAATTTGTTATGTGACAGGAGAAGCAACCACTTGAATGTAGCAGCTCCCATTGGACTATTTTATGATAACTGAATCGTTCCGTAATATCAATGCCACATGGATCTCCATAGAAGAGTGTTGGAAAGTTCATTTCCTCAGCAAATTTGTCCTTGAATATTCCAAGTGGACGCTGCCCCTCGACAGGTGAAATTTTGACAATTTTGTCTTCCAAGTCGCGAATGCACTGTGAATCAGTGAATCCATCCACCAATGTTTCAGCATCTATTTCATTGTCCAATTCATCACTTGCATCAAAATCACTAGGATTTTCAAGAGTATCTGCAGAGTTGCCATGTTCTTATGAGAGAACATTGTTCTAGTTGGCATTTATACAAATGTTCTCTGCTTTGTAGAGGGCTCTGGAACATAATTTTTTTAATGTTTTCATAACAGCATGAACACACACTTTGCCTATCTGATAGGAATTTTTGTATTGCAAGTGTCTTTTCAGAGCCATGATGATTGTAATTGTATTGTTAATAGATTGTGGCAACGCTTTTTGCACAACATCTAGCTGAACCGACACATTAATAATTGATCCTGTTAAGCCCATCTGGGGTCGTTTATAGCCGCAAGGTTTGATTTGGGAAAATTCAATTTGCAGAGACACAAGTCTCTCCTCGAGTTCCGTAAGTGGACTTACATCTGCTAGTGCTGTATTACATCTTATTCGGTCAGGGGTTGCAAAATGTGGCAGTTTTCCATTTTCAAGCGATCGTTTGCATGGAAGACAAACTTTCGCACTGGAAAATGGTTTATCCTGGGCTGTCAAGTGGAGGTATTCTTCTTGCAAATCAGGCGTGAAAGCCTTATTGTTTTTTGAAAAATTCAATTGTTCACAAATTGCACATGCAATGGAAGGAGTGTCTTTCATTTGTTTCATGTAGTTCTATCTTGCATTTTTCTTTCGCGGGGAAGTGTTCGTAGAAATTGTTTCCTGGTTTTCATTGCTAGTATTGCATGGTGTTTCTTGTAGATCACGAAGTTGTACAGTTGCATCACCATTCTGGGATATGCAATCGCACCTGTTTATGCTTTGTTCTGCCCGAACAAATTTCTTTACATTGTGATATGTGAGTTTCTCTCTAAAAGGAAGTGTAGCAATGTATTTTTTTCTCTCGCGCATGACCTTTTTCAAGTTGTGGTAACTTAGTCTACATTTCTTTCCCAAGGGCAGGATGAGCTGGTGGAAACTGGGATGAATTTCACTTTCACCAGTTTATGAGAAACTACTTTACGTTTTTTGTTCAAGGCTTCTACGACCTTATCAGAAGTCGGGTGAATTTGACGAATAAGTTTTTTCAAATTGTGATAACTTACTCTACGTTTTTTGTCTAAGCGATCTATGGCCTCATCACAACTGTCATGAATTTTATGCATGTTTTTTTTGTTCAAGACCTGTCTGCCCATATCGCAACTGGGAGGACTTTCATTTTCACAAAAAAACATTCCACGTGTATGCAAATTTGATGCCGTTTGGGTGGCATGGACAGTCAACCCTGAACTATCGATATGTGCAAGTAAAGGTTCATAATGGATATGTGTTGTATCTATTTTCAACGAAAGGATGTCAATTGTTCGATTGCAATTTGAATCAATAACCCAAGAATGGACAGTGGCATCTAGCAAGGGCAACCACACCTGGATATTAACCCTGAATATGATAGACATCCATTGAAAACAGAATCTGCAACCCTCCATATGCCCTTTTTCATATGGAAGCGCCATGTTCACAAGGTATTCCTGCCAACTTCCAACTGCCGACATATTTTCTACGAGATATGGGCAAAGGTGCTGATACAAGCACCTAAAAGCCTGTTGGCTGTCGCCTATAATTGCATTGCAAAAGGACTGTACAGTGTAAATTCACAACGACTGAACATCGAATTCTGCTGGTACAAACCAACAAATTGCATTGAACATATTATCTCCACAGCTAGACACAACGTTTGTTGCTAGCTGTAAACCATGGCAATCTATGCCATGCAAAATCCCTTTGCATTGCGATTGAAGGTCTTTGCAAATAACAGACAAGTAGATACGAGGAAATTCTATATTGCATATGGGCATTTTTTTGTACACCAGTGGTTCATAATGGCCACTAAGGGCATTGACATCATGGAACATGAAGATGCAATATGGATTGTCAGATGCAGTTTTATTGAATAGTAGATATCTTGTTTTTCTTGTCAATGACCAAATGGCAACTGATATATTCAGCTAGTTAGATAGCCATCGTATACAAAATGTATCTCCCCAAAGTCCCCTCTCATGCGGAGGCAGAACTGGAGATGAAGACAACCGCATTTTTGAAAAATACGTAGTGACATCTTGTATTCCATGCAACTGTCGAAGAAAATCAGATTCCAATTCGTATTCATAGGACTGCAAAGCCTCGACATCGTCATTTTTAAAACAGGTCAAGAAATAATCTATCAATCCATTGTGCAGCTCGGTCGACGAATAACGGAAATGCAATAGAACCTGGAATGTATCAAAAAGGCAATCCCCAATAGTATACTAGAATGCATCCAATCTAAAAAGCACATTGCTATGCAAAACCCCGTCAATACTGTCATGTACAATGGACTGTGCAATTATTTCATACTACTCAACATCTATTACCTCGTTCATCTCTTCAACTGTCACTTTGAAGCTATTTTCTACATAGGTTCACTTTCTATGAAAATAGAGAAAAGCAGGAGAAAAAAATAAAAGGTAGCAAAATAGAAAAAAAAACAAAGCAGGGTACCAATTCTCGTATGTATCTTTGAACCTTCTTCTTCTCAACTTCAATCCCCCCTAGTCCCCATAGCATATGAGAAGAAAACAGAGAAATAAATAAAACAATAACTTTACTCAACAAAAATAGAACAGGTAGACGCAGTGTGCCCACCCACAGAATGAAAGCATACCCTGCGTACATACCCCGCCCGATGGTTCCCTCTTCTGATGGCTCCCAACTACTTTTCGTAAATCCATCTGCATTGCAAGACACATGCTTTCCAGGAACATAAACTAAGAGAACAGACAAAGATGGTGGTACTGCCACCATTGAAAAACAACAACAACAGGGAAACTTACCCATTAACAAAGGACGACAACAACTCAGCCCCAAAAACTGTAAACCACAACAACAGGTCGAACAACTTGCAAAGTTGAAAAACAACAAACCAGTGAACAACCACGAAGAGCTCGAACTGCAATTGCAGGACCTCAACTTTGCAAAGTTGAATCAAACAAGAACCAGAACCATGGAACGAAGCACCGAACAAGGATTGAACACTCGAGCAACGATGTCGACCATGAATGAAAATGTATTGCAACCCATTTGTACAATAATCATTTAAAACTGCCAAAGCTGTTAGGTAAACAGTTAAGACTGTCAGGACCGTTGAAGGGTGTAGGCCTGTGCAAGCATTTAAGAATATATGCAGCGTGGAAAACCTATTCTCTCAAAGAACGCAACAATAAAGCAAAAATCAGACATAGTAATATGGTAGAGAATGTATTCTACCCAGCAGAAAATGCTAAGGGATACATTCAAACTAATGCTAGCATTAATCCACCGTCGACCAATGCATAATAAAATATATAATTCAAAAATACCATATACTATCAAATACCTTGGACAGGTCAAGATATTTAACATTGGGAATAGCGAAGGCTGCAATAAGACCTCCAATCCTTTGTCCAATCAGATCTTGACAAACATGGTACTTTTTATTATATTAAAATCGATGTCTTCACTTCCCTTGTTCCAACAATAGACAATATGGAAATATTTCTGGTCAATGCACAATCTAATACCAGGTCAACGATTTATCGACCGCTATAGTCCCTCTACACCTACAATAGGGACTAATAAGGACTCCATAGATATACCAAAAGTGCCAATGTGTAGAGCAACTAGATATTAAGAAGACCCACTAAGAAAGTACATAGTACTTCCAACTCTGTATCAATCGAGTATATTGTCATTTAATGTAGCAATACTCAACGTAATCTCAAATTTTAGAGATATAACCTTTGGCCAACCAAATGGTTTAAATAATGAGAGCATGGGTTGTAACCCATTCCTAAGGAATGTATCTTTCACAAAGAATACAATATATATAAACCAAGGAAATATTGATGGACTCAATCTAGGATATCTCATTTTTTATAGCTACCAGTAGATTAAGAAGGGATAAGGGTAAGAGTTACAATTCAACCTAATGATTTAGGCTCTTAAAGTAATTAAAGTTTGTCTAAAGTATTACACATTTCTCGATATCACAGAAACGCATCCCATACACCATAATAACAATTCATATGACTAAGTGGGCTTTCTAAGCATCTAAAATCAAATAATCTAAGTTATTCATTTTTACCGTCCAGGGTCTCTCATAATCAAAAGGGGAACAATTTCCACATATAACAATTGATTGTGATTAATTAAATAAATTATCCACGACAACCCAAAATGATGGTAAATGGACGCATCAACATCACAATCATATAAAATTCACATGCCCACACATATGTCAAGCAACACAACCATATAAAATTCACATGCCCACACATATGTCAAGCAATGAGAATTTTAAATAAGGACTTCATTTTCAAATAAATAAATGAGAAACCATAAAGAATAATTTTGACCACAAACCCCATAAACCTAGAGTTTCCAACACATCTCAAAAGTAGGCTAAAATTGTGCAAATCTCAAGAGGTAAAATCGTGTCATAGTAAATGTTTCTTACCTCAAGGGTATGCATCCAAATAGTGAATTTTTATTCATAGTATTCATATTCACACAATTTTTCTAATCAATTTCCTTTGTAAACCCTTCAAAGTAAATTGATTGTTAAAAAAAAAAAAAAAATTACATGTTTAACAATAAACATAGGGAAAAATGGATTCTATGGGATGGGATATGGAGATCATTGGATTTGTGACAGGCCCGAGGTTAGCAAAAGGTGTCCAACATTGGCCCAATGTAGTCCAGTGCATTGGTATATTCAACTTTCTAATAGGAAGGAAGTCTCACCAATGCACATATGATGGTTTCCATGTGAATTAAGGTGCACGATGTTAGTAATTTAGTGGAGTTTGCATTCGTCATGAGCTTAGTTACATTCATTCAAACCATTAGAATTAACAATATTTAAATTGATAACAAACACAAAGAGATCATCCAGATAAAATACAAATATAAACACATAGTTAGAATAATGATCCACTGTATTAACAATATGCATGATATTAGATAACTTTGACGCATAGTGATCACCAAGAAATCATAAGAATAAAAATCCCTCAAACAAATTCTCTCTAATCTCCATCATCTCAAATTACAATACAAGACTCATATATATGGGCCACTAGAGTGGTTACAAAATATTCTAGAATATAGTAAGGACTTTTCCAACTACAATCCACTCATACAAATAGAGTACAAAAGAGTCTACATCTTTAGAGACACACACAAAGTATCTAAAAAATTGGGTACCGAGGATATACAAGATGGATCCCCAACTCCACATACTCAGGCTTCTATAAAACTACACACTGGGGCTACTGCAATTTTACTACTTCTGTGGATTCATCTTCTATTGAACTCTGCTCTGCACCAATAAGCAATCAAAATTGAGCTACAACAACTCCTCTACCATATTTTCTAACTCCCTTGAGCAATGACAACCGTCCCTTCACTAAACAAGCACCACCTGGGTGGTTCCTCTTTTACCCCCCGATACCTCCCTTCATTTCATGGTAAGATTGCCTTTTTATACACCAACTTTTTGGCTTTCCCATGAGGCTAGCCCTGACTTGTAGGTCACATTGTAGATGTAATATCCACTCTTGGAATGTTTCTAGGTTTTTGTGTTTAATTGTTTACATATCTCTTGCTTGGAACAATTTCACAATAAACCCACAATGTTTTTGGCACACAAGTAATTTTATTTGCATTCAATATAAAAAATCAATGATTGCATTTGATGAAAAATGTTAATAACTTCATTCAAACTTACATGAAAACAAATACACATACCAATTACAGTTCTTTCATAGATATTATTTTTGATCTGCAACATCACTACCTGGGAAACAATAATGTGTTGTAGCATCCCCCCTTCTAGACTCCATGAATCAACAAACATGTGTAACGATTAATGCACTGATATGGTCCTTCTATTCAACATGAAAACCAATGATTTGGGGCATGATTTGATGAACATGGTGGATGAGGGTGACAACAACCCGATTTGTGCTGAAGAAACTCCTTCTAGAGAACCACAAGCTACACAATGGTGATAAGACCCCGTCTATAACTCTCCATGAGATGCACTAGCTAACATGACATTCCTTAGGCTCCCACATGTTGATAATAAAGGCTCGACCTCCCTTGGTGACTCCCATGAGCTAAGAATGATGGCTATGACTTCCCTTAGGCTCCCACGAGTTGCAGATAACAAGCACGACCCCTCTCGGATCCCACATGCTGCAATAAAAGGGCATGACTTCTCTTTATGCTTCCCACAACTTGCAATATGTAGTACAACCCTCTCAGATCCCCAAGGGCTACTGATATGAGGAACGACCTCTCTCAAGATACCCACGAACTGTTGAAAAACCTCACGATTTGCAAAACTGATGAATCTTCCTTCTTCAAAATGAATCTCGATGAAAGACCTATGTGATATTTCCTTCTCATCAACTAGGGTGGATTAGTTTCACCACCAAAACCAATTTCTCAAGGGTTTTAGGCCCCAAAGACAAAAGAAGAAGCTACTAGAGCTCTCCAAATCCAATTTGAGAATAATAATGAGAATGAACTCTCATTTGCACTTTTATACCCTTTTTACCTTTTCTGCTCCAATAATTAATTATAAAGTAAATTTATAATACATCTCTTTAATATTTCCCCCAAAGTCACTTTATAACACCCTTTTAACTCCAAAAAGTGATTTATTTGATTTTAAAACACTTTCGAGCACTGTAAGTCACTTTTCATCATCCCAACATTTAAATATTTTCATCCAGGTTCCAATGAACTATAACACTAAGGTGCCCCCCTTAAATAATTTAATTAAAATAACAACCTTAGTGAACTTAGTTAAATAATGCTCAATATTACTCCCAAATTATGGGAACGGTTGAAATGCATCGGAACCAAAAAATGATTGCACATGAGTGATCTCGTTGATGAAATATGATAGACATACCTAGTTGGGTGACTTACTAAAAATAGATATTCCCTCCTATAACCTTGGAGCCCAAACCGGAAGTCGGAAATAACACATGAATGCATCATATAACTCCTCTAAACCATCTGAGCTCAATGGAAACATCAAATTACCCCTTTAATCAGGCTGAGACAAACCCATAAAGTCATCTCCACTTGCAAATAAAGAGAAACCACAAATGGGGACATTACAGTCCTCCCTTCCTAAAGATTGTTTGTCCTCAAGAAATGCCATCACAACCTTACGATCAATAGGCTAAACCAACTGAAATTGAGAATGATCCCAGGGTCCCAAACCAGCCTAGAAGATGTGAAGCACCCTTTGATCAAAGCATTGTCCTGCAAGGTACTAACACAAGAGGCTTCCTAAATACTATCGATAAGTAGATCAATCAAATACTGCAAAAACTCAGTCGACCCCTTAGAGAATTGCTCTTCTAGAAAACCAATCCAATGCATGATAGGAGTAAACTTCTGAAAATAAAAAATGTCTCTCTCATCTTTATTAGTTGTTGAACTTCCAAACAATGTAATGCCAGGGTTCCAAGCTAGTCTTAGAAAGGAACCATAATGCTCATGCTGCGCCACTCTGATCATAATTTTCCGACCATCGTTCCTAGACTGCATTCTCCTCTCCTGGAACCCCAAGCTGAAATGATTGAAAGGGATGAACCCACTACCATGAATCATACCCTGCAAAGGCATCTCACTGAAGTCAAATTCTACAAATCCACTGCTAGAATCAATCCTGGGTATCGAAAAAGAAAAATGTTCCACCATATAGAATAAGTCTGAGCATATCCTCTCATGACATTCCAAAAATGAAACAGACCAATCACTGTCACAACTCTATTAATCATTATCAAAATTTGAAGCAATCTACCAATCAAATGAATTCCTGGATCCCACAACCAAATTATAAGTCCACAATTCCTACTACCTACCAAATTCCGTTGTGCCACACTAATAACCATTGGAATCCAAATAAGCCAATTCTTTATTTCATGTTTTTGTATGCAACCATCTGGTGGAAACAAAGTAGGAGACCTCCAAGATTTGAATTCATCTTTTGAATATGGAAGCACATCATACGAGAGTGATTTGTGTAATATTTTATCTAACCCACCTTTATGTGCCATCAAAAACATAGTCAAATCATACATATGTGAGATGAAAGAAAATTTATGAGCATACCTCACCATGCAATCAAGGTGAAATTCACCCTTTTGTGCCAATGGAATACCTAAATAGTCACTTCTATTCCATATTACACCACTGCCATCACATGCATTAGGAGGTGTCTCACAACTTAGATCATGAAGATAATATTTTGTATTAGCTTTGTAATCCTTCTCTGCAAACTTGATGGCAAGGTCTTTGTCTAAAAGAAAATGGAGGTGATCTGATACCTCTAAAGCATGTTTGATAGTCCTTAGATTTGGTATAGCAGGTCCAACTGTTAACCCTTTTTTCCTTTCTTCCAATTGAGTTGACCAAAGGAGGTATTCAATAAATTTGTGCATGCTATTAGAGTGAGTTAAGGTTTGAACAACCTTATCTTTAGGGATGTTCAACTGATCCTTCAATTCATGTGATTCATTTGGCCAATGATGACAATCAACTGCAAAAAATGAATTTTCTGATTTGCTTTCATGAGTAGGAAACATATCCTCATTGTCATCAATTTTTCCATTAATTGTTGCCCTACAATCCTCAAGAAAAAATGAATGGACAACATTATGAACTAACATACTATCCTCAAAAGAATCCATCTCCTCCTCACACATATGATCAATAACAATCCCTAGATCATAAATATAGAGACTTGCACATATTTCACTTGTGGATGCACTAAATAATTATTTGTCATGGAAATCCACAATATGATTCTACTCCCTTTTAATCTTATCCCGTGCATTCCTTCTACTAGTGTCATATGAACCTGAAACCCAGATTGATGTGTCCACATCTTCAATATACCCATTCCCACAATCAATGGATGCATATAGTCCCCTGTTGGCTGGTCCACAAGGTATATTATCAACTATCTCATCTATAGCTATGACTTGAGCCTTCAATTGGCTCTCCAAAAGAGGTGGCTCATGATCCCTGCTATCGCATGATTTGTACTTGTGTAAATCCCATCACAAGTACCCCCAAACCTTACGTAACTATAGGAAATCCGACCACTATCACCGTAGTAAGAAATCCCCTCGTTTTAGTGATGGAAGAGGTCCACCAAAAGGGAGGCTTCCCTGGTGACCTCAAGGGATCAAAGTAGCAAGTATTGTAGCCAAGCCTACCACCCCCTCTCTTGATCACCTAAGTTAGAGGTCCATGTCCGTGAAATTGAGGAAGAAAAGGATGTTTTTGGTACCTTCCTGGAACAAGAACAATTTATAGCATAGGTATATGATATTTCCAAGTATCAATATGAAAGTAATACCTCAAGAGACAGTAGACAATAAGAATTTATGAATACTGGTACACAATTGCAGTGATACAACAGTTTACAACAACAATAAGAGTTTTGTAACAATAGCAACAAGGTTAGCTCAGAATTGCATGAAATCACAGTGAAAACTTAACACATGTCCAATAGATTAATTACGAATTGTTCCAAACAATTTATGTGTGAGTTAAGTTAATGTTAGACTAATGCATGCAACAAATTAAAGTGAATTAGATGGCTAAAGCAATGTTTTTCAACAACAACAACAATATTAACAAGTTAGCCTAAGTTAGGGTTAGCAAGATTAGTATAAATCCTTAGAGAATATAAATTGAGAGTTGTTTGATCAAATTCCTTCACAAGAGAGCAAGTAAACTAGTGCCTTTTGGGCCATGGAGTCTTTTGTAACATCAATACATATGCAATTGGAGAATGATGATAGCAATGTCTAAGAGAAAGGGATTGAAATCTAAGGTGCTAGCACATTAGGGCCTTAGATTTCAAGAAGAGGTTGCTAGAGTGAAAGCACTTTTGGGCTCTAGCAACTCTTTCTTCCCTTCTTAGATTTTTCAATAATACAAAAAATGTCTAGAATAAAACTCCTAAAGTGCTAGCACTTTAGGGCTTTGGGAGTTTAAATCTAGGTAGGATTTCCTTCACAAATTAATGGATGAAACTATCCTTATGAGAAGAGGAAGCGCTTGTGCTCATCTCTTAGGGTTTATACAACCAATATATCTTCAATATGAACAACTGAAATTTACCATAAACATTCAATACACGAATCAAAATTGCAGAATTTTACTTACTTTACCAAGATTAGACAAGAGAAAATCCTAATTGCAGAAAATTCCACAAAAAATCAGCAAGAGATATCTAAAAATTGTTCTCCAAAGGCTAGCATGTGAGGTAAAAGAGACCAATAACCCAAATATAGCGAAAATTTCAGACCATATCCTCTCTTGTGTGAAAGAAACCCTAGAAGGTGGTGTCATGAAATAAAACCTACATGAAATAAACCCTAGAATGGTGATGTCATGCCCTTAAGGGGTGGTATTGAGCTTTAGGAGGGTCACGTTGAGGCTACAAGGTTGAATGTTGGGCATTTCAAAGTTCGTACATCAAGCCATCTAGTGCCAAATTTCCATGCCAATTTTTTGATTAATTGGGTTGGTTGTCATTGATGTCAACCCTTGAAGAAAGTTCGGTAGCACAATGGTTTGGGTAATGGACCCAAGTTTGTTTGATGGATAATGGTATGAGTTTTGATATATTTGTAGGTAAGACTACTCCATATATATATTGCATGTCATTCCATTTCCGGTGGTATGTGGAACGTCGCATAACTCTTCACGGTTAGAGAGTTATGGCCATGTGAAGTTGGAGAAAGGTTTGGGTAATGGACCCAAGTTTGTTTGATGGATAATGGTATGAGTTTTGATATATTTGTAGGTAATAATATTCTATATGTATAGTACATGTCATTACATTTCCAGTGGTATGTGGAATGTCACATAACTCCTCATAGTTAGAGAGTTATGGCCATGTGAAATTGGAGAACCCTCGTGAGTCATATAGAAGCCCCAAAAGGTCAAAGTAGTCAAAGTGGTTTAAGAGATTTTAGAAGGTAGATAATAAAGTGAAGTGATGAGTTTACTATAATTCAAAGTGAATATAAAATAAATTATTTAAATAATAAAGTTAATGGATAAATTACTAAGTTGACAAGTGGTTAGAAGTGGGTTAACCCTAAAATAAGGAAAGTGGGTTAAGATGGTTAAAAGGTAACCCCTTGAGGAAGCTACATGAAAGTATAAATAAGAGGCAAGGGTATCTAATTTTAAACACACTTGAGCATATTGAATATCTACATGTGACTTAGGTAACCAAAGTATATCTAAGCCTAATTTCAGAGGGAAGGTGAAGTAAAGAAGGACGAAATTCGAGGGAGGATAAATTCTTTTGATGATGCTTTCTAAGGTATGTTATTTACAGGTCATATCACCATTTTAGCAATAATTATTTTTCTAGAATGATTCAAACCATGAAATTAGGAGGCCATTGAGGAAACATATCCAAGTAGCTGTGGTACAAATTTCATCTTGTGGTTTGTTGTATTTTTGGAGTTACACTCCGTGGAAAATAGGGTTTGTGGCTAGTCTTGAAACTAGTCTAAAACAGGTGTTTCGGGTAAAAATGTCATAAATTATTCATAACAAATCCAAATTCAGTAAGAAAAAATGTTTTGGTTAGAGTACAATCTGTAGTAGTCTGTGTACAATTTTCATATCCATACAACAAAAATTCCGTGCGGGGCACGCTCTACAAGTTCACGCTATAGAATAAGCCATAATTCAACAAGGTATGCCATTTTTGCTATAACTCCTTTTCTGAGAGGTTCCAAGTAGTGACACCTGGATGAATTGAATAAAACACACTGAAGAACATTGTGTACTATTTTCAGATCTTTATTCATTATAGGTACATATTTATGATTATTTCAAGTTAGGGTTGTTGACTAATCCAAAACTAGTCATGTGAGACTAAAGTAAAGTTTGATGAAAATGCTAGTCTCTTGTTGTTAAAGTTAAGGAAGGTTTGCAGGTATGTGATCATGTACACCAGGTCTATTATAGAGTTACAAATCACATTTGGATGATGACATTGATGAGGGCTTTTGGTTGAGGTACATGTTGGGTACATGGTTGAGACAAGTAGTTGATGAGTTGGCACATACATGAGGTGTATAGTTGATGATGTTGGTACATATTGATGAGTCATAGTTGATGAGTAGTTGATAAATGATTGGTACATACTTGGTACATGGTTGGAGACACTTGTTAGTAGTATTGTTGACACATGGTTTATGGATGATGTAGCATACTTGTATTGGTATATTATTAGAAGCACATATTGATCTTGGTGATGATTATGAGTTGTTGTGTTATGCTTGGTTGATGCACATATTTGAGAGTTGTCTTGGTGATTTATCTTGGTGAGTAGATTTGATTTGGTTGATAATATTGATGAGACATGTTGTTGTGATAGGTTGTTTGGATAGGTTGTTGTGACAAGTTATTTGTATAGGTTTGGTGCATGGTTGATGCACTTGTTCATGGTACACGTTGAGGTACATATTGGTGCATGGTTGATGCACTTGTTTATGATACATTTTGATTACAGGTTGTTTGGTACGTGTTGGTGCATGGTTGATGCGCTTGTTTATGGTACAGGTTGATTACAGGTTGAGGTACAGGTTGATGCATGGTTGATGCATGGTTCATGTTATTGGTACATGTTGTTTGGTGCAGGTTGATTGGTACAGGTTTACACCAATATATCTCACAATGATAGTGTGATAGTGGTTCCATCATTCTACTTATACGTTAGGGCAGTTGGAAGGGGAAAGGACATGTGGTTGTAGCCGAAGAACATAGGGGGTTGTAGCCTCCTTCCGGTTGTAGCCAGAGAATTGGGGAGTTGGAGCTTCCCTCAGGTTGTAGCCATAGAATTGGGGAATTGGAGCTTCCCTCAGGTTGTAGCATGATAAACTAGGGGGTTGGAGCCTCCTTCCAGTTGCAGCTGGAAAACAAAAGAAGTTGGTGCTTCCAATGAATGTAATTCTTAAAGACATATAAGAAAAATCATTTCGCGGTTTTCTCCCGCTTTGGGTTTCCACGTAAAACACTGGTGTACTGTGTATGTGTGTGATTTCTCATTTGTTCATTGTTTATTTACTTTGCAACTATTGGATGATAATGCTACATTGATATAACTCTTGCATTTTATGGTGAAAAATAATTAAATTGCTCTATTACTGATTCACCCCCCTCTCAGTAATCCAACACAAGTGTCATCTTCCATCAAACCATCTCTAGAACCATATCCATCAATCCCTATCCCTCCAAGGGTGATTTCATGGGCTACGAAAGTGACATCTAGTCCTCCAAAGGCCAACATCCAAGTGGAATATGGTGGGAGATTATCATGTAGTCATGCCAAGGTTCCTCCAAAGGAAACAACATCCATCCTCAAGGTGCAACGTCCATCATCTCATGTGCCCCATACGTGGGGTCTAACATCCATCATTGGGATCCAAAGCCCTCATGGAGGTCTGAAGGAAGTCATCTCCCCACAAATATATATTCACCGAGAAAGGTCCTGCAAAGACAAACAAATGCACCCTCCAAGGGTCCACAAGTCACAAGAATCATGCCAAGTAATCCATATCTAATACAAGAACCACCTAAACATGGGCATCAAACCCCCCTTTTCGAATTTAACAAACGGTCAAAGACCTTATAAGTTTTTCCTAATTTAGGTATGGGAGGGGTGTCATGGTGCCCTATTGGGTAAGCCAATCCCCAAGTCAATGGACATTTCCCGAGAAGAACCTGTCTGAGTCATGTAGTGAGTGTGAGGTGGATTTTTTGGCAAAGACTTCTAGGTATGGGGTCCTTTACATACAAGGGTTTGTATTGTCTTATCTATGGGTGCCTTTGTAGAGGGTGTGTTGCATCCTTCGTCTTCAATGCAACCTTTTTCAAGCCCTTTTCCATTTTATTTATTAGAGTCCGAACATTGAGTACTATATGCAAGGTATAATAAAGAGTATCAAAATTCCACTTGAATCTTATATACATTGAGTTCCATGTGCAATGGAAATCAAAATACACCACAATGTACCCCCTCGACAAGATGGACATTTATTAATTATGTGATTTATTTTGCAGGTCCTTCATTTTTTTTGGAGAAGCATTCATTGTTCCTAGGACATAAGTGGGAGCATATGGAAGGATAATAATTGGATTTTATCTTTTTCCAGCTACAACACCTCTGGGTCTTAATCTCCTTCTTCCCATGAAATGAGGTACAAGCCCTTCTTGGGTCAATGAACCCGAAGACCCAAAAGATAAGGAAGCAGAGGGGTATAATGATGGAAGGTGGTAAGTATGGAAGGGAATGGTATGATAACCCTTCAAAGAATGACCCAGTATCAACCATTTTTCCCGAGGGTGACCTACTTACTAGGATACCATGTCACTCACTAAGGTGAAACTAGGCAAAAGGTATAAATTCCAAGCAAACATTCTATAATCAAGAAAGGATTATTTGCAACATGCTCAAATGATTCAAATATTAAAATGATACTTACCATGATATTAGACTTGTTACCTCATGAAGCAAGACTTGTGCCTTCACACTCAAGCAAAAATGTCAGAGTACCAAGGGTGGCACTATCACCCCTTGCTCATATGAGAAAAAGTGCTAACTATCCAAAGAAAAAGTTGAAAAGAAAAATTTCCTGACATTTTTATTCTAACATATCAATATGCAGAGAGATGTAAAATGTAACATAACAATATGCAATGATGCAAGAAAAGAACATGTAAATCACGAGCATGTATGCAAATCAAAGAAATATGCATCTATACTATCATGAAATGCAAGATGAGATATGTAAAATGCAATGTAGAATGAAAATTCCTACTTCTACCTATTCTAATCTATGCTAAACCAAGAAGTCAAGTCTCTTCCCAACAATGGGGCTTGAGGATATTCCCACTAACTGGTAATGTACGCCTCCTTCCCTACATTATGGATAGGTAATAAGAATCATCGACAAACTTCTTTCCAATCCCGAAGGGACCTAGCCAAAATTTATTAGAATCCTTATGTGTACTGGGTTGACCCATCTCTGTATCCCAAGACCAAATCTCCTTGTTTGTAATTCCCTCCTTTGAGATCAACTGCTTCTTGTATTACTCTGGTGCACTTCTTTGAGGGAGGGAGGTGGGATTATGTGGTAATAATATCTTCTTGGCTTGGCCTAATCAACAACTCTTCATTATCTCTTTCCCATATTTTGATAGAACTAACTTCTTTGTTTTTGTAGTTGTATAGTTGTGGTTGATAACCTTCCCTTCCAGAATGCATTATATCAACAACATCGTCTTATTGTGTGGAAGGAAAATCATCCCAATCTTAGGAAAATTCAGGTCCATAATCAGGATACTCCACCCCTTTTGTGTCTTTGTCTTGTTCCATAACAAGGGGGTAAGATTCTACCAAGGCAATATTCCATATATCTGTTTTATGAAAATGAAAATGTAACTTCTCCTCATCACCTTGTGTGAGAATTATGACAGGACCAAGTTCATTGTCCTAGTGTTTGTCAAGTGGATTTTGGATACCACCTCCCTTAGTCCATATCACCTCATCAATGATATCTTCTTTTGCAAAGGGAAGAGCAACCTAGTCTTGAGGGAGGCACAAATTTATGGAGTTGGAGTTACTCTGGCTATCTCCATAATCAGGTCTTTCAATGTGTTCCTTCCTTTTTGGATTATTATACAAGGTAAATTGAACTTGGGCCCCATATGGGATGGTTGCATATGGCAAGTCCATTTGAAGACTCCCTCCTAGAGTGGAAACCCATTCCCTAGATAATAACATTCACCAAGTGTCAAGTACATCAATGACAACAATATCCATTATGATGGGAAAATCAAGATTGTAAGCAAGGTGGACTTCAAGACCTTCAATCAAACCACAAAACACAATACCCTTTAACTCAAATTCACAAACATTCTCATAAGGCCCTGTGATTTCCATCCCTAATTGGTTCATGAACTTCAAACTCATCATATTAATAGATGCCCTAGAATTAAGCATGCAGTTATGAAGACATAAGTCATTTATTTCCAAGGAGACAAGAAATGGTGCTTATTCCTCCTCATTTGGCTCAAAATGATCAGTTCATAATAGTATGGAAGGTTCTTCAAACAATTCCCAATCAGTTGAGAACCTTATTTTCTTTTTCAAAGAAGGAATTTCCAACATCCCATGAATCCTTTTGACCATTTGCAAGATATCAACCATGTTAGTGCTTAGGTTCATCTTATCATCCCTAGGTTTTGTAGGGGTCTTTGGTTGAGGAAATCTAGGGTTATTTGGAATAGGTTGGGGTGCATCCTTAGCTTTTACTTGGGACTCTTGAAGCCTCTCCCTTGATTCCTCACCCATTCATCTTAAGCACTCAATCCTAGCCTTTCGTACAACCCGATTCTTTCTCTTATGGAGTTGCTCTGGTGTAATATTGGGGCACTCTTGGGGAAACACCATAAACATGAAGTCCATGGTATCAAGAAAATTCACGTGTTCAGGTCTCCCATGAGTAATTATTGGGAATTCATGCTGAGAATGAGAATTTGTACAAGGTAAGAACCAAGGGGCCTCTTTTTGGCTCACAACATTTTGGGAATCCAAAGTGCTTGGAGCCCTTTGTTCATTTGGAGCACAAGGTATCCCTGCTTGACTAGCCCCTTGAGGATGCTCCTTAGGAGGATGATTTTGGGCTTGTGATAATGCTCTTTCCAAATTGGTGATTCTGTTCATCATCAAGGTCTGTTTTATTTCTAGCTCATTCATGGTTTCTTCAATTCATGCCAACTCATGACTAACATCTTGGGTTGGTTCAATGTTGTTCACTTCCTTGGGTTTGGTATCAATCCTAGTTGTTGGGGCAATAAAAGTTTCTACGTTGCATGATGAAATATTAGCCTCAATCTTTGTAGCGATTTCCTGGGATTCTTGAATGGTCTTTGGACCTTTGTCCATGATCAAGAATCTAATATGTCCTGCATATGCCTTAATATAGAGGAAGAGAATGTAATCTCCTCCATGATGATGAATTTTAGGTATTTGTTGAAACAACTTCTCAAATTTGGCATGGAACGCTTTAACAATCTCATTCTCAAAATTTATGATCTCAGTAAGTCATGTCAACAACACGTTTGAATATTATTTGACACTCCACCTTTTGAGGAAGGTTTCTTCTAGTTTATCCATGGTCTTGATGCTCTTATTGGGGATACTATCATACCATCTTCTAGAAACATCATGAATACTGGCAGAGAAAATTTTCATTACCAAATCTTCAACATCATCATCCACTGGATTCAATTGAAAGAAGGGCCAAAAATGACTCATATGGTCTTCAACATTGGTCACATCATTACCATATAACTTGGAGAGCCACTTCTCATACTTGGGAGTCATCTTCCAGGGGTAACCTGGGATAGATGACATTTCAAGAGGCTTGAAGACTTTGTCTGTCGTTTTCTTTTAGGCCTAAGATTGAGTTTGAGCCATTGGATTGAAAGGAAGATTTCCACCAAACAATGATTTTACTATATGTGAGTTACGGGGAATCCTTCTCTTGTAGGTTTTAGGAGGGTTAGTGTACCTCCTTGGAATTTTTTAAGTCTCCATATGATCAACCCTAGATCATCAAAGGAAAGTGAGGGAATCACCCTTAGTAGAGTCACCAGGTAAGCTTGTAATATAAGGGCTTCGAGAGAAGCTTACCAAAAGATTTTTCTTTGAGGAGAATGACTCAATCCTCATTGAATGGAAATATGAATGATCCTCATGCTTGACCATCAAAAGAGACTCTTCCCTCAAATCATGAGTACCACTAACATCCTCATGTGTTATGGCTACCATAGATGACTGAGTTTTTTCTATGGATGATGAAGAATGTTCCAAACTCAACTGCGCACAAAGCTTATTGACCTAAATTTCTGATTCTTGAAGGGCTATTTGAGTGCTCTTTAAAGAATCCTTGGTAACATTAATACCATGGGTAATCTTATCACCTTTCTCTTCTTTCCCTTTTAGTACATCAAAATAAATCTCATCAAGCATGAGAAGATGATATCTATATGAAGGTAGGTTTAGGTAATTAGATCTCATTCCCACCAATGCTCCTCTGAGTGCCTGAAAATTTGTAAGGGAAAATTCTCCTTCAAAATTATTATGTGTCCTTGGATCCCACTATAAGATCACTGCAGCCCTGCAACAACAATTTTCAATCAACTTATGAGTATCATCAAAATGTCTTATGGCTTCAATAATCATGTCTTCACTTACCTTCAATTTCCTTGCCAAATGATGGGACTCATGGGAACTATCATCTCTATATAAATTTTCTGATTTATATTCACAATCATGCTTCCCAAAATCAACTTCCTCTTCATGCATAACTCCCGATAAATTAGATCAACATCCAAAGGAAATTTATCCAACACCAAATATTTATCATGATTAGGTGATAACACACCCAAATCATCATAATCATCATTAACTAATTGGAAAACTTCATCATATTTGATATCAACATGCCCATCATATGTACTGGTGTTATCAACCTCATAGGATATCCCTAATGGTGTATTAAAGGATGCTATTTTTTCAACCTCATTACTCACATCCTCAACATGAATATATGCATGCACTTCCAGGAAATCATCTTCAGGTTCTGCCAAAATTCCATCATGAGGTGAGGCATTGAAATCACCAACCACTTCACATTTGAACCTCTATTCTTTCTTCCCAACTGATAAGTGAGGCTCCAACAACTCAAGATGCTCTAACAATGTTGTTAGATTATTCTATTATCCTTAAAAGACTTGCAAAAATTCTTCCATGAATTCTTGATTTGTCTTCATCTTTCTTAAGCCATTGAATGCAAGCCTTGATACCAAGTTATCACTGCTGAAATAAAAAAGTATAAGTGCTGATCACTTATTGGAGACAATCTGAAAATATATTTTCACTGATTACCCCTCAGGCTGACAGTATGCACAACTCTGATACCACTATAATATCCCCTCTTGGACTGCGGCTAGGTTTTTGTGATTATTTGTTTACAAATATATTGCTTGGAACAATTTCACAATAAACCCATAATGTTTTTGGCACACACAAAATTTTATTTGCATTCAATATAAAAAAAAAATGATTGCATTTGATGGAAAATGATAACAACTTCATTCAAATTTCTATGACAACAAATAAACACAACAATTACAGTTCTTTCATATATATTATTTCTAACCTGTAACAACACTACTTGGGTAGAAATAATGTGTTGTAGCAACCCCCCTTCTAGACTCAACAAATAAACAAACAAGTGCAACGATTAATGCACTGATACGATCCTTCTATTCAACACAAACAACAATGATTTGGGGCACGATTTGATGACCAAGGTGGATGAGGGTGAAAACAACTCGATTTTTACTGAAGCAGATCCTTCTGGAGACCCATGAGCTACACAATGGTGATATGACCCCTTCTATAAATCTCCACAAGTTGAAATAACTAACACCACCTTTCTTAGGTTCCCACATGCTGATAATAAAGGCTCAACCTCCCTTGGTGACTACCATGAGCTGAGAATGATGGTTGCAACTTACCTTAGGCTCCCACAAGTTGAAAATAACAAGCACAACCCCTCTCTGGTATCCCAAATAAGAGAGTATGAATTCTCTTTATGCTTCCCATGACATGAAAGATGTGGTACATCCCTCTTAGATCCCTAAGTGTTGTTGATATGAGGTACAACCTCTCTCAAGATACCCACGAACTATTGAAAATCCCCACGATTTGCAAAACTGATGAATCTTCCTTCTTCACAATGAATCCCGGTGAAAAACCTATGTGATCTTTCCTTCTGATTAACTAGGGTGGATTCGTTTCACCACCGAAACCAATTGCTCAAGGGTTTCACGCCCCAAAGCCAAGAAAAAGCTACGAGAGCTCTCCAAATTCAATTTGAGAATAATAATCATGAATAATGAGAATGAACTCTCATTTGCACTTTTATACCCTTTTTACCTTTTCCGCTCCAATAATTGATTATAAAGTAACTTTATAATATATCTCTTTAATATTTCCCCCAAAGTTACTTTATAATACCCTTTTAACTCCAGAAAGTGATTTATTTTATTTTAAAACATTTCCGGGCATCAAAAGTCACTTTTCATCATCCCAACATTTAAATCTTTTCATCCTGGTTACAATGAGCTATAACACTGAGGTGCCCCCCTTAAATAATTTAATTAAAATAACAAGCTTATTGAAATTAATTAAATAATGCTCAATATTACTCCCAAATTACGGGAACGGTTTAAATGCATCGGAACTGGAAACTAAATGCACATTTGTGACCCCGTTGATGAAAGATGATAGACAGACCTAGTTGGGTGACTTACTAAAAATATATATTTTGTCCCAGAATCTTGGAGCCCAAATCGAAAGTCAGAAATAACATCTGAAAGCATCATATAACTCCTCTAAACCATTTAATCTAACTGGTAACATTAACTTACCCTTGTGATCAGGATGACACAAACCCAAAAAGTCATCTCCACTTGCAAAGCAAGAAAACCCAAAAATGGGGACATTTACAATATCCAAGTTAGAATGAACTCGACTTTCGTGCTTGGAAAGTTGTCCAACTCTGATGTTTATGACGATGACTTTTGTTTCTATCTAGGTATGATAGACAGATACATATTTATTGCCTAAATCATATGAGAATTGAACTGGCGTTGTGCCCATAATGGCTCCCTTTAATGAACATCATGGCAATTCTCCACATATTGGTTATCATTACTAGACTTGAAATTTCATTAGAAATGATAGTTTATCCCTTGACGTGACCAAATTGGGTTCCTTACTAGACCAACCAAATCTAATTTTGACGTCACTTGCAATCATCTTTGATGTGACTTGACCTCATTGACATATCAACCACAATCCCCCTAAGTAATGTTTTGTGATGCAAAGACTCCCCCATTCAAAGAGACTTGACCCTATGTAGACACACTCCCTTCTCTATGGGCCATTAGATCTGCAATTCTTATTTGTCCCATGATATCCATTCCATCCCCAACTAGAAATCCCATGTTGATGTTGACAACCTGACCACAAATATTTTCTCCAGAAGAGTTTTGTGAAGTTGAAAAACTCTAGATTTGTTTTTCTTTATTATTATAGACTTACAAAAGTGACAAACACCAAAATTAAATGTGAATTGAATATGTGGGAACTTGAAATTGTAGAAAACAACTTGTAGAAATAAAATTATTGGAAATGAATGAATAAATTGAGTTCTACTATAGTAAACACTAACTCCCCTCCCAAAAAAAACCTTAGGGTGGTTCTGCGGGATGGGGGCCATATAGGGTTTTAAGAAGGAAACATTCACCCAAGTCTTTTTTAGTGTGTTGTTAAGCTATGCTAGTTGTCCTATGCCCTCACCAATAATATACACCACCCTACATGGTTCATGCCAATGAATTCTTAATTTCCCCGAGTGTTTCCAAAACTTGTTGTCACACATTAAAATTAAATCCGCCTTTGTAAGTTGCTTATGTTAGATATGTTGGTCATGCCAGGATTTTTGACATTTTTTCTAGACCATCTGATGGTACATGGGAAAAACTTGACATTCTTCTAGTTGCACTAACATCTTCAAATTGTCGTGTGACTTCAATAGGCCAATCATCTGTGTAGCAATATCTACATGTAAGCTTGGTGTCAAATAATCAAGTTACATCACTGCCTCCATGCCATAGACCAAATTAAATGGTGTGTGTTGCATGAGGGTTTTACATGTAATTTGATATACCCACAACACTACAAGAATCCTCTCATACCAGTCATCTTGATTAATGGAACACACTTTGGTCAATACACATTCTAGGATCTTATTGAATGCTTATGCCATTTCATTGGCTTGTGGGTGATATGGTCTCATCGTATTATTATGGATCATAAATAATTTTACCAATGCAACAACCGCTCCCCCGATGAAGTGTTAACCCTAGTCACTGGTTAGGCTACGGGGAAAATTTGAATTTGGAAACTATATGCTCAAAAATAAACTTGGCCACAGTTTTTGTTGAACAATTTGTAGTAGGTGTAGCCTCGAACCACCATGTTAGGTAATTTGTATCTATGACAATATACCACGTCCTTGAATACTATGTCAGTTTTTCTTATGGGACTGATAAAATCCATTGCCCAATGTTGGAATGGATTGTCTATGACAACTAGTTGCAATGGAATTTCATCTCTTAGTGAGGGCCATCCCATTCATTGCCACATATTTCATTTCTTGGTGTAGTTTGCATGGTCTATAAGGAGAGTCGATCACCACAATATTTCTTGTAGATCCTTCCTCACTGTGTTTTTTCTATCATACTACCCCCCTCCTTTTCCATCATGTGTCTCCTAGAGTATCACTACATGCTTATGGTCCATCACACATAGGTGTAGAATCCCATCAACATAAAACTTGTACAACTATCATGTGATGAGTTGATAATTAACAAAACATAACATCAATTGTTGTATGCTATTCATATCCCATGGGCGCTAACCATGTACTGAGGAATTTAACGATCTCAACAAATAATTCTTGAATTACCTCCATGTGAAAGAGATCAACATCAAGCGGTTCATCCATTTTTCCCATAGTTTCCCCATGTTTCACTCGAGATAGATGATCATGCCCAACATTATACTTATTTTGTTTTACAACCACTTCAAAATCAAATTCATGTAACAATAATAACCAATGGCAGATCTAAACTTCTAAAATTGGCTTGTTAACTAAATATTTTAATGCAAAATGATCCATGAAGAAATTAATGGATGACCTAATAAATAATTCTAGAACTTCTGAAGCACATATACCATCACCAACTCTTTGTGTTCTATTGTTATATAATTCCACTATTCCCAAGATAAATTACATCTTACAAAATACACTAGATGGTCCAAGTTTCCTTAGCTAGGTTGGGATACCACATTTTTGAGTGTTATCCTTGATGCATCAACATGGAAATGAAAAATTCCACTCCAATTTGGGAAGATGAGGATCGACATTGTGACCATCTATTGCTTCAGTTCAACAAACCCAACTTTGGAGGTTGTTGTCCAAACACACATATCCCCTTTTTGCAACAACTCTTCCATTGTTACCATAAGATCTCATAGCCTTTGATGAATATCCAATAATACTTGGTGTGCCCCAAAGTAGACTACAACATCGACATTGTACTGGACGTAGTTAATTTGACAATCACTGCAATCTTGGTGGGATCCACTACCAACCCCTCATTACACACATTATATGTCCCATCAATATGTTGAACATTATACACAAATACACTTATTGATGTTTAGTGACAACTGCATCTGCCAACACACATCTAACATGAGGTGGAGGTTTGTGGCGTGATCCTTAAGTAGGTTGTACATCATCTGGTCATCCAAGTATACTTCAACAAACTTGTGAATATATTCCTAAAAATTTGCAGCTACCACCATGGAAAACATCATGGGAGAATTCTTCAAGACGAAGGGCATCACAATACGAGAATACAATCGTGATTTTGTATATAATGTAGTTTTTTCCTTGTCTTCCTCTACAATGTGGATTTTATGATAATCGGAGAACCCATTTATGAATGAGCACACTTCATTTACAAAAACCTTCATAAAGATTTCATCATTAAATGGGGTTAGGAAGGGGTCATGGATGCAGACTTCATTGAGTCCATGAAAATTAAGACACATGTAGATTCAACCTATATTTTTTCCTTGTATCATGATCAAATTGATCTAATTGGACCCATTAATCATGAATATTAATGCTACATCCAACATCTTATCTATTTCTTGATTTACCTATTCTTTGTTGTGTGGGTTCTTCATGTATGATGTTTTCTTTATCGATATCACATTGAGCTTCAATTTGATCCTCATTTATCCTACTTCACCTACAACATATTTTATTTCAGAAAAGCTCCATGGGAACAAATACATGTATTTTTGTAGTAGAGATACAATCTCTGTGACTGTATATTCATCCCAATAGTCCCTTATCATTGCGAGCTTTGGCTCATTCTTAGTCCCAATATTTACATGTTTTGTTTTTAGTAGCTCATGGTAGTGCATTGGGCTATTGGTATTCCTTGTATATTACATAATATGTTAAAATTTTGATTCCTCGAACCATAGGTTCCATAGATCCTTTGTGGGGTTGATGCTAGCCTCTGTATCTAGGGTGGACACCAACTTTTGCATCTAATTCTATTTCTGCATCTAGATGGTTATCTCTTACAAACATATCCTTTATAGTTTTCAGCTATATGATGACAACCTCTATGGAACCTACAATCAAGAACTATGGGTGCCCCATCTACGAGAAACGTTGAATGCACCGAAACACCCCTACATATAATGTTTCTATCTAATAGTATTGGAAAAAAGCACAAAACCTTTCTTGTAATTCGAGCCAATGTTGCGTATGCTACCACATTTCTTGATACTAATAGTAGCTCCCTTGCAATAGATCTAAGGTGTGCACAAATTTATGCACCCATAGCTAGAGTGGAATAACCTAAATCATCTAATGGATTTCACAACGATCTACAACTCTACATGGGTAATATGTTCCATCGAACCATAGAGATGAATCGACATGATTAGACTTGTCGATTTTTGGTGGGACCTTGAATTACAATAGAAAGCGAGTCTACACTTGCTGCTATTTCCCATGAATGAAACACTATCTTATGCATTACCCACCATTGTACTAGGGTATTTTCTAAACAAAAGTCTATAACCACAATTCTTTACATGGGCATGATTTATGTTTCAAACTCTTGCATGGTGATCATGTCGTGAAACTTTGGCAGATCCTTTATCTCTATGCCAATCCACCAACATACCCACAACAATGCACACCTTCAAGTTAATTGTTCATAGTTTCCATTTTTCCACCAGTTGAAATTTGCTTTTGAATATATCGAGAATGAGTAGACATTATTCCAACTTAGCTCCCCATATAATGTAGGGTTATTAATGTAATCTTCCCAATGCCTTGTAATAAGAGTATATATCTTATCTAGGATGTTCTCATCCAAAAATTCTTCCACCAATTTCATAAAGCACTCATGTAGTGTGGTGTCCAATGGTTACATGAATCTATGACAGTCTTTCTCAAATGGCATTTTCCTCTGCTTTGGTTTAGGATAACATTGTTATCTAAAACCCAAATGATCCCTAACAATGTAGGGTATGGATCATTCTTATCCAATATCTCAATCACCTAAAAATCAACATAGGTCTTCATACCATTGATGTCAACCTCCATTTTCTCCAATATACCGATGGGGAAGACCCATGACTGGTTCACCAGTCACAACTGTATGGGTGAGTATACCAAACTTTGCTTTCCCATGAATTTCTAGGATTTATTTTCTATACTAGTCACATCGGAAACTAGTTCGAGCATGACTTGGTGTACCTCATATCCTTCGATCAAATCGTTAAGTTGAAATTATTTCCATAACTACCTTCTTTTCACCTGGTGTAATGATCAATCAATTGTTAAAGCAGGTTGTACTAGAAACCATGCAAGTATTACTTTGAGATTAGCCATAGCTTGATCATCTTCCAATATCCATAGGAAGGTATTCAACCACCCTAGATCTCTTTCTTCACTGTTTGCACCTATAAGTATTGACATTTTCTTGGTGATAGAGTCAAGGTATGTGGTCCCTCCATAGCCATTGGGTCAACCATCCCTTTACATACAATCTCCTTCATGACTTATACTACATATAATGAAAACTCATTTTGTCACACAAGGTCGAACATTGGTTCCTTCTACAAGGCTCTATTGATTAGTCCCTAATATATGGCTCCAACATCTATGATTGTCTTGGCTCCACCATGAATTAAAATATTGATGCCTATGTACACCTCATGTGGCTCATGAACACCAAGGATCAACGACTCTAAATTAACCATGTTCACATTGAGTTGTTATTTGTCTTGTGCCTCCCATTTCTCTATTAGCTCAGACTGTCCTCAATGTGATTCCCAATCTTACTATAGTGTCTATAGAGATGATGACATGTCTATGGAAAAATTGCGTGCAATATGTCCCACTTCATTATAATTAGAGCACCATGGTGTATGATGGTTCACATCATTCCTTGGTGCCCAATTGTCCTAATTTCAATTTTGGTTATGACCCTGATTTTTTATTCCCCCTAGGTCTATTGCAAAAAAAATCTTTTAAAGTCTCTCAATGAGAAGAGATAATGCATGATAGTCCTCCACATGGTGAGTGTTTACCCTGCAAAAGTCACAATACTACTACCATAGTGCTATTATATTTCTATAGTAACGAACCATGATGTGGGTCATACCTTGAGTTCCTGTATATCTCATAGAGTCCTACATTTTCTTTACTTTGCATAGTTCCCAAGAATGAGTTAGCTACTACCATGACATATATCTGAGTCATGGGGTAGTCATTTTGCAAGTGGGCTTCAGTTCCACATAATGTGCACCATAATTCATTTCTTCCACACAACTTGGCGCTTGTCATCTCCCAAATCTACTACGTTGATGTTGTCAACTAGTACTAGAACTACACTAGTCCCGGAGTTAATCATTGGACTAAGGCTTCTACCAATCCACTTGTAGACAACTACATAGTGAATTTCAATTCTTCCCTTTGTGTTAATGTCCATTCTTGTAACAAAGGCATGCACAAGTGAGGAACAAGGTTGCTAATAAACCATTCCTTCTGTTGCACCTCTTGTATATTGTAACTCACTCAACTTATCAAATCCTAGAACCACTATTCATACTCTCCAATGGTATCTCCCTACTTAATTTCCTTAACTATGCAATGCTCTATTGTTCTAACTTTGGTTTTTGAAACTCCTTCACAAATTCTGCCTTTAACTAGATCAAAGTCATACATGCAATGCCAAAGTGTTTTGATTTCATTCATGTACCATTGCAATGCCCTTTCATGCAAAATTGTTTGGAATTGCACCAATTGGGTTGTATATGGTGCTCTTCGCACATTGCAAATGACATCATAGAGGAATTGGTGCTACTCTACTTCCTCATTACCCATGCCATGAATAGAGGTAACGACATAGACGAGTCATTTGATTGGGCCACCATTCTTTGATGAATTTGAACCAACACAAATCTTAGGGGTCCTAGTTGTTGGGTCATCAATGCTGCACCTGTGGAAACACTTACAAAACTATATAATACTAAAGAAAACTTTTGACTCCCTTGGGAGGTCACCCTGGCATTGTTCACAACCATTGTAGCATGATTACTTGAACTACAAATCAACCACACACTTTCACTCTACACAACAACAATCACATGATCTTGAAAAATTTCAAAAGATGTAGGGGGTAGGATACATGATGGATAAACTTCACTACGATTCTAATTTGATTCCCCAAGGGTATGGCAATAAGTAGGTTTAGAATACTAGAACACCACAAACTCAAACACATCTTCAAATGCCTCTTCTTGGTTTTGTGAATCCATGGTTGTATAAATAACACCCAGGTTGGAATACTTAAGCATCCCCCTCTATGCTTGCAATATAAGTATATGCATTCCCCACATGCTCATGTGGTCACCACCTTATATCTTACAAAGTTCTCCTCTTCACAAACACATGTTCTCTTCTCAATCACACACTTTCTTGATCTTTACTTTTGGGGCTAGCCAAAGCTCCTTGAATTTCTCGTCTCATCCTCTACATAAATTCACACTCTAGATGTAGTTTAGGACCATCACCGCTCATTAATAATTCTTTCATTGTGTGAATATTTTCCATTTTATTATGCCACCAATATTCCACATTCTCACCAAGTCTTTGTTGTCACTTTTTTCATTCTCTTTTAGAGTATGATGTCCTTTATCATCACCAATCCTTCAAGAAACTTACGACACCAAATCTACAATTAGGTCCTCCTACCATTCAACCACCCAACCTAGGGCTTAGACTTCCATCTCTACCTTTAGGTCCTCTTTCCCCATTCCATCATCAACATCTTTATCCACAATGGTATTTCTTCTATCAATATTTCACATGGTCCTTTCTTAAACAATTCAAGCACCTTGATTGAAGATTGATGACATTATATCATAAATTCCAAAGAACATCCTTCTACTACACCTCTATATTAGAAATCCACTACTCGGGTCACTTTCTGGTCATATTGTTGAATATTTATCAAATTTTCGATGGTCCACTTGACTCTGTGCACTTAACACTAATGCCCATGCACACCTATCTAGCCATTCATGCAAAGTCACTAGAAATTATGCCCAAATTATTTCATGCAAATAGTTGAACAAGTATTTCTCTTTAAATATTGCAACATCCTCCCCTATGTATGTGCTTTCTTGGCAGGAAAATTCATGAATCCTTCCTTCAAGCCAATCTTGAACCTTGGCCTTCTTTGGCCTCAACCACATTGCTAGTACTATGCATTGGTTACGGTCCCAACATCGAAACCGTGTTGTTGGCTTTGTGATAGGCCCAATGTTGGTGTAAGGTGTCCGACAATGGCCCAATGTAGTCTAGTGTGGCATCATATTCAACCTTCTAAGAGGAATTAGGTCTTAGAGTGTTAGCAATTTAGTGGGGGTAACTTTCCTTATGAGCTTAGTTACATTCATTCAAACCATTAGAACTAATGGAATTCATATTGATAACAAAACACACATAGATCATCTAGATACATTAAAAAATACAAACACATAGTCAGAACAATGATCCATTGGATTAACAACATGCATGAAATTACATAACTTCAACATAGAGCGATCACCAAGAACTCATAACAAGAACAATCCCACTGGGGAACATACTGGGGAACATGCCAAATATAACCCACTCATACAAATAGATTACACAAGAGTTTTCATATTTAGAGACATGCACATGGTGTCTACAAAACTGGGCACATAGGATATATAAGATGGCTCCCTAGGTCCACGTACACATGTTTCTGTGGAACCACTTACTTAGGATTTTTTGGAACCACATACTTAGGCTTTTGTGGAACCACATAGGCTTTTGTGATTTCACTACTTTTGTGGATTCATCTTCTGTTGAATTCTTCTCTATGCCAAAACTTAATCAAAACTAAGCCACAATAGAGATCTTATATTGGAAAATGATCTAGTATCTATTGGGTTGTAAAATCCTCCAATGGTCCTTACTGTAGTTTCCAAATTACAGTTTATCATTTTCTTTATATTAAATCCTTCAAAATGGATGTGTTTTATCTATTTCCTTTCACTTTTCTTCAAATACTCATAGATTTCAAATAATATATGTCTTTCATACAAGTGTGTGTAAATTGAGAATTTGAGAGAGAGAGAGAGAGAGAGAGAGAGAGAGAGAGAGAGAGCTTTTATTTTAGAAAATCTCTCTCCAACCGAGTTCTTGTGTATTACTGCATTTGGATTTTTTAATTATGCATCTATGCCCTTAAATTATTATGTAATGCATACTTAATATAGATTAGATATAATATCATTAAAAATGATTGAATATTAAAACATAAAATGAAGTAATTTTGACAGTACTTGTTTCTTGGGGTGTCTAATGCCTAGTGCTAGCTAATCCGAGGTGGTAGCAAAATTGCATAGATCTATACTAGCTAGATTTGGTTCATGTTTTTAAAAGTAAACTAAACATTAATCCTTAATCATTACCCATAAAAAATATATAATTCAAGAGAACAATCACCGTGATTTACATTGCATGAGATGCATTTGTGGGAAATGCATTTTTATACTAGATGTATGCCAAATACTTTATGTGAGATACCTACTTATGCAATTGAACTCATAAACAATATGGTTCCCACAAATTGTTTGAAATAATTCCTAAACAAGATGTTGTTTCATAGAATGCAACCTCATAATGTCCACCCCCACAAAGCATTTCCAATTTTCAATTAAGTAGTTCAAAGCATTGGCAGTTTTCATTTTGTTGGTTCCATTCATTTTCTATGGTATGTCCCACCCGAATTACATAAGTTTCAAAGAGATAAGATTGGGTAGATGTTTTAGAGATTGTGGAATAATAACTATTCCTCTAACATGGAACCTAATCCACCACTTATGTCATTTTTCGTAAAGTAGTTCGATAAAAAATAAAGAAAAAACAAGAAGTTATCCCTAAAGGGAATATGAGTAAAACCAAATACTCCTCTAATCGTTGATGTGTTCCACACCAAGTGAATCCTCTTTGATAAGAAACTAGATTTATAGGTGCATTATGTTGGCTATCATTACAAAGAAAAAGTACTCATATGAGGCCCTATATCATTATCCACAAACAAGTAAACAAAATACATCATGTGGTCAATTGACTCCACCTCATGGATTGAGACCAATAACGATACAATAAAGAGAAGTCTAATGAATATTGTAACCATGAATCATTGAAATGCTAACCTTACCATGAAACTATATAAGTATGTAACAAAATCCTTGTTGGGAATGAAATGTAGCAAGCATTATCATCTATGGTGAGTTGGTGAGGTTCCTCAACTTATTAATGACATAAGCCTTTCTAGGAACCAAATGCAAGATTCGAACACCATAATATAAATTATTTACACTATATTTGATCAAAATTTATTTTCATGGAACACAATCATTGCTCGTTATTTACAGATTGGCTTCTCATATGAAGCCATGACATTCTTCTTTGAAATGTAAGTCCTATATGTAAAAATCAACTCAATCACCATGCTTAGTGTTCTTCTCGCATGTGCATATTTATTGGTTCTAGAACAAGGTAAGAAGATCCATTTAATATACTCATTGTTGGTTATTCCTAGATTCACCATCCCCATGAAGCCTTGACATTCTTCAATGAAATGCAAGTTTTCCTAGGCATATAACCCAACCCAATCATCGTGGTTAGTGTTATGCATGCATGTGAAAATTTATTGGCTATGGAACAAGGTAAGTAGATCCATGGTTATATAATAAAAATTGGATTCGATTGTAATGTTTTTGTGGGAAATGGTCTTGTAGAGATGGATTGCAATCCAAGATGGTTGGGATAGAATTAGTAAAAACCCTTGTTGGGAATGAAATATAGCAAGCACTTAGTCCATGGTGACTTGGTGAGATTCATCAACTTGTCAATCAAATAATCCTTACTAGGAACCAGATGCAAGATTTCAACACCATAATGAAAACTGTTTACACCATAACCAATCAAAATTAATAGTCATGAAGTCTTTCATCCATCGTTATGCAATAAGAAGTGCACCTGGTTATGGAATTTGGGGCTCGAACAAAGTAAGAAGTGTATGTGGGGATTTTAGCATTGCCCAATAATTGTTCAAAATAATGCCTAAATGAGATGTTGGGTCATGAAATGCAATCATTGCTAGTTATTCCAAAACTCACATCCCCATGAAATCTTGACATTCTTCAGTTGCAATGCAATCATTGGTACCTCGTGAATTCTTAAAGGTCTTTAACAAAATACAAATCCTGGACATACAACCCAACTCAATTACCATGGTTAGTGTTCTTCCTACATGTGAAAATGTATCATCTTTGGAACAAGTTAAGCATGTCATGGACTAAAATCATTATTGGTTATTTCCAAATTCGACATCCCCATGAAGCTTTAACATTCTTCAATGAAATGTTTAATGTAGGTTGTCTTGGGCATAAAACCCATCTCAATCATTGTGGTTAGTGTTTGGCCCACATGTGTATATTTATTGGCTTTGGAACCAGGTAACTAACTAGATTTTTAATTACCTTTCTAATTTCTCAAAAATACATCTAAAAATATTGTGCATTTAATTATCAATTTGGGGCTTGTATGGAGCTTGTGAGTTACCGTGCACTATATGTGCATGCTACACTCTACTCTTCCACTTGTTTGATATGTGGTTGTAGTATCAATGATTACTTTTGTAGTCAGAGAATATACAATTCTCAAGCTTTGGGAAGGTTCTACATAAATTCACACTTGTAGGAATTGAAAGCACACTTTTGTAGAAAAGTAAATATTAGACTTGCCAGAAAGTAAATGTCACACTTGCAGGAAATTAAATGTCACATTTGCAATAATTGAAACACACTTTTGCAAAAAAGTAAATATCACACTTGCAGGAAAGTAAATGTCACACTTGCAGGAAAAAAAAAAAACAATCCAATATAATCCTCACCAAGATGATCCCTTTTTCTACTCATACCAACAAATGTAGTCATTGCGTTAAGCACATTTATTCAATGACATAAAAGAATGCAACCCAATCAATTATTAGAAACAAATGAAAAAAGGAAATCGAACATGAATACTTAATTGCATGGATATATAAACACAATCCCACATGAGTAATCTAATTGCATGGACAAATTGAATCAACAAACTAGTTACATAATCAAATAAAAGAAATCATACCTGAATAGACAACTACATAATTAAATTATGCAACAAGAAATCAAAGAAGCTACCTAAACTACACGACACTCTGTTCTATTGGAGTGGGCCCTACCTCCATAAAATAGAGTGTTGATATTATTCTATATAAAAATTTACAACATAAATTAATTAAATTAATTAAGCTAATTAAAAAAATCAATCTATTACAAATATGCAAAGAAAAGAAATGAAATGAATTAATTAGATCACACATTACAAAAATTATAAAACTACAATTAAAATAAAATCTCAATGAATTATTCTATTGTCATTCATACATTTCTCTAAGAGTACATCCCGAATAATGGAAATAATGCTCTCTTTTATACACAAATTTAATGGAAACTAGAAATAACGAGTATCTAAATGAACCCACTTATGGATTTAATAAATTCCTAGTGGTTACAACAATTTTCTAAATATTGAATAGTTTCTAGCTTACAATTGTCAATTAATGAATAACTCCAAGATATTTTTCTAACAATCAACAAATAATAGATAAATTCCAAGAAATTTTGCTAACAATTAACAAATAATAAATGACTCCAAGATCTTTTGCTAAATAAATTCAAGATCTTTTGCCCAAGAATTCCAAGGTTCTTGGTTAACCACTAAAACTAATATTTAGTATTGGAATCACAAAATTATCTCCACATCTTTAATTTGCTTGGGTTAACATTACTATTGCATGGATCCATAATTTTCATATAGAGTAGTAACAACATGGCTCATATTTCCGGTGTCATCTCACGATTTCGATGGTTCAAGATTTTGATTGTAGCATCATTCTTTGGACAAGTTGCAACACAAAATAGTTCCTTGGCGAGTTGCAACAACTTATGTGAGGAGTTGTAAAAACTACATGGGAGTCGCAACAATTGCATGGGAGCTGCAACAAGAGTTGCATCACCAGCTCAGAGTCACAACAACAATGCTCCTGAGTTACAACTATGTTCATATTCGCTGCAATAGTGCTTAGAGTTGCAACGATGTTCTAGAGTTGCAACAATGTTCAAAGTTGCAACAACAATGTTCAAAGTTGCAACAACAATGCTCATAGTTGTAGCAATGTTCTAGAGTTGCAACAATGTTCAAAGTTGCAACAACAATGCTCATAGTTGTAGCAATGTTCTAGAGTTGCAACAATGTTCAAAATTGCAACAACCGCTGTAAGGAATTGCAACAACTGCGTGAGAGTTTCTACAGTTGAGTTGCAACAATGGGAACCAAAATACATCCTGTGGCAATATCACATTCTGCACAACAACCTATTTGGCACATCGTCTTTGCAGACTAACTCAAAGATAATTGCAAATATGATCATTTTCTAATGTTTAATCATAAATTCATGTAAAGTACTAAAGAAGTGTAATGGAAACACATTAAGTCTAAATCTCGCACAATGATGGATTGATACAAGGTATAGGTAAGCGAAAAGGGGTTAAAGGTAGGGAAACGATGGTATAAAAATATGCCATTTCTAGAGCCCGTGAGTAACTAGATCCATGTTTATGCAATTAAAATTAATTTTCAATGTAATTTTGTTGTGGGTAGTATTCTTGTATAAAATTAGTCGACTCATAATATATATTTAATTTACAACTCTCCCTTATATTTTAAGTGGCATACCTCTCTCATATGTTGAAGGAAAGGCCATTTCATAAATGGTTTTAATTAATTTCTATTTTTATATATGCAACTAGATAATTTCCAGACCATATGTATTCTTCATTGAATGGTATTAAATGAATTACCTGGCATATATGATTTAATTAATGGTGTTCAAGTTGGAATTGGAGTATGATTATGTGCATAGGGAACTTGGAAGTGGACCCTTCACTAAATAAATGAATGTCAATTGAACCATGTATGAAATCGTTATGTCAAGCTTGACAATAGTCACTTGATAAGCAAAAGTGCTAGTGACAAGAAGACCTATTATGGTTGCACTTCATAATACCTAGTATATGTGAAGAGATTTGGCCTAGAAAAAAAACACTTCAAACAAAACCCTTATTCTCATTGTAAGTTTTAAACCTGTGAAGTAAAGCAATGCATATAGATTCTAAACAAAACATAAATTAATCAATGGCTCATACACATAATACACATAGATTTACGTTGGAAACCCTTAACCGGGAGAAAACCAACTTTCCTTGGTGCCACACCTCTCAACTCTTCATTGTATTAATTTCACCATTCACAATACAAGATATACACAATATTTTAGGTATTATGCAACTACCAAAACCCTAATCCTTTCATCCAAGATTAATTTAGAAAACTGCTAAAAATAGCAAAAACCGCCCAAATGTTTTTTCGAGGTGCTACCCTGGAGCCAAACACTTTGCGTAACTAGGGGGGCAATCCCCCCCGAGGAAAGTGTTCGATGCACACAACACACAAGTCACTACTAGGTAGGGATCGTCAGACACAATCGTCAAATCCGATGCACCACCCCACACACATGCAAATAATATAACACCTACCCAACACTCATACCTCAATAGTAGGAGAAAGCTTTGAAGTAGAGAAACATAACTAATTTATGTGTGCCTTCTTGGTGACAAAAAACAAAGAAACCAATTGACAATCCTATTTATTATTGACATTGTTAGGGAAAAGGAATTTACAAGGTCTCTTGTTCTTATGGAAAATGCTACATTGGAGAGACTTGAAGATTGTTTCAAGTAAGGATCAAGGAACATGAAGCATAAATTAAGAGTGAATGTGTTCGCACCCCTGCCTTGGCAGAACACTCTCTTAAAACCAAGCATCATGTGTGCCTTGAAGATACCAAAATCCTTGCAAAAAAAGACCACTACTACAAAATACGCTTTAGAGAGGCCCTCAAAATAATCAAGCACCCTAGCAATTTGAACAAAGATGGTGGCCTAGAGGTGATCAACAATTAGATCCCCTTGATTAACCAACTCAATGGCCATAGAAAATTAGGTTTGAACAATTAAGTCAGACTCTTTCCTCTTCCCTAGATCTTTTCCTTTTAACTAACTCAACATTATTTAAAATCCCTAATTTAAATAAATAATTCTTCAGGTTCCCTATTATATATTATAGTATACTACCTACATTACTAGTTAATACATTTTATTTAACATACTATACAAGACTTAATAATTTAATCAACATTGCACTAAACATTATGATGATATAATTAACCCCTATTTAAAAAAAACAATTTAGGTCCTCTTTATTATATACTATAGTTTAATATACTAACTATTAAATAATTTAGGTCCTCTTTATTATATACTATAGTTTAATATACTAACTATTAATAATCAATAAATTAATCATTTATATTATCATTATACTAAAATCATATAATTAAACCCTAGTTTAAACAATACTTTAAGTCCACTTTATTATATATTATAGTTTAATATACTAACTATCAATAATTGAAATCTTGATCATTTATATTATCATTACACTAAAATCATATAATTAAACCCTAGTTTAAACAATACGTTAGGTACAATTTATTATATATTATAATTTAATATACTAACTATTAATAATTGAAAGTTTGATTATTATTTAGCACTACACCTTGTAAGAGTAGTACATTAATATGATTAATGTTAATATTAGTATATCACTATGATACTATTCTTTAGGATACATTCTACTATATTATTTAATACACTATTCCACTTACAATTGATTAACATAGGGTTATTACTTAAATAGATGGCTAGGTTTTATTATGCATTTACATTATAATTTAGCCTATATATTATTATTACCGATAGGGTTTCTTTCCAGGTCTTCATCTTAGCCGATAGGGTTTCCTTCTAGGGTTTCTTTTTAAGGTTTCGTCTTAGCCAACAAGGTTGGTTCCAATATGCACCACATCATGTATTTATTATGTATATTTTCAGCTCCTATATTTGATGGTTGGTCCTGACAATGAATCTAGTTTGAAATTGGAAACGTCGATTATAAT
>SNQJ01S0011486.1:205944-232326 GCA_010110895.2 Picea sitchensis | reverse complement strand
ATCAACAAATGATTAAATTCAGTAAGACCAGTCTTCATAGTTCTTATTCTCTGACTAAAAGTGGTTATGTTTGGGTTGATTCTGACTCTCTTAGGTTTCTTAACATTTTGTCTGAGGATTTAAGCTTGCTCAAAAGAAAACCCATGAAAATAATCTTTCCCTTTTTCTCTACACACTGAGGAGTTTTGAAAGTTGAGAAAAATTGGTCTAGAATAATCAAAACAGGTTGACAAACCTCTATTATAAATTTTTACACAGATAACCACCCCTGATATTTTAAGTATCACTTATTGCCCCCGCTTCGTATGCACAAGCTAACTATAAGATAGATGGTGAAAGGAAATTCATATTTGATTGCCCCCATCTAGTCCCACAGATGACAAAAGGAAATTCATTTAAATGATTGCCCTCGTCTAAATATAAAAGAAAAAGATAACTTCACCGGGGTACTGAACAGGCCTGCTGGCAGTGAAGTAATATCTGAATATAAATATATAATTAGCGCTCGAAGCGGTGAAAGGAAATTCAGTAAAAAGGGACAGATAACTTCACCGGGGTACTGAACAGGCCTCCTGGCAGTGAAGCAATATCTGAGGTGTCTGTAAGGTTGTCATACTTATCTATCACTCTATTCTAGTTATCAGTTTTTCGAAACTGAATATTCATCTTAAGTCAAGATAGAGCTCCCCAATTAAAAATTATAAATTTTATTTCGATTGATGCAAGCCGAAATTTACAAATCTGTTGAGTTTCCTAAGATTGTTCTAACCATATTAATACTAACTTAAATTCAGAACGAGAAGGGGAATATTATGAAGAAGACTACAACTGAGTTTAAAGCAAATAAGAAGTTTTGAAAAGATTTTCAAAGGTTGGAATGAAATCTCTTTTTCCTCTCCTTTAGCAGTTTAGCAGTGATGAACCCTTGACACCATTTACCCAATGAAGGCACTGAGTCTACATGTTCTCCTCGTCCCACAGGGAGACGAGGTCCCCAGTTGGAGCCTATGTTGAAACAGATCTTAAATTTTTTATCCTTAAGGCCTAGATTTTATTTTATTTTGTGTTTTTTGGGTTTCGGCTTTCTTAAAACAAGAGTTTCGTCGTTTCTAAATTCACGATACCTTTTTATCAATTGTTTTTTGGATAACGAACGGAAAAAGGTTTACAAAAAATATAAATTTTCCGACGCTTTAGGAAAAATTATTTAAAACAGGTTGAAATTTTAAATTTACGATTTTTAAATTTAAACTTTAAAAGAATTTTCGGGATTCAGGGTTTTCTACAAACAAATGTTTGATGCAAATTGATTCACGAAACCCCGATCCCCGATTTCCAGAAACATTGGAACCTTATTTTAAAAAAAATGAATTAGTTTAGTCTCTTCTAAGAAAGGTTAAAAGTTAAAATAATTATGTCGCGATTTTGGGATTCGCGGTTCTATGAGAGCACGTCTCCTGTCATCATGTTTCCCGAAATCCCGATTTCTGAAACCCCGATCTATAAGTCACGTTAAATTAAACTTTTTCTGTTTTGGCTTTAATCGTGATTATTTAATTAATTAAGATAAGTTAAGTCCTTTTAAAAAAAAAAAAAAAAAAAAACCATCGCGATTTCGCGATTTCGGAGATCGGATTTCATTAATAACATTCGTCTCTTGTCATCATGTTTCCCGAAATCCCGATTTCTGAAATCCCGAAAAAAATCTAATCTCAATGAATTAATATGCTAAAAACATTTAAATCTTAATTAAAGCATTGTGATTTCGCGATTTCGCATTTTTGGAAATCGTTTTTTCATCGACTACATACCTCTTGACATGACTATTTCTGAAACCTCGAAAATGAAGTTTTCAACTTTAAATTATGATTAACATTAATTAACCTTTTTTCTTAAAAACAAATTATTGCTAATCATTCTTACGTGTTCATTTATGTTTCGCTTACCATTAAGTAGGTTTCTCGTTTTCTTCAAAACCCGAAGGTACTTAAATACAGACATTAAAAGTGTATCTCGGTAAAATATCTTTTGCATTAAGAGCTTTAATTTCGTGACAGTTGTGCAAATCTCGTCATTTTTTTAAATATATTCAAAATAAACATTCGAATGTCTATGTTGTCTTTCTAAGCTGAGCTCATTCATCCATTTTCTGTTACAGGTTTCAAATTAAACACAGAAGTCATGGCACCCAAAAAGGCACCGAAGAAGAATGAAGACGCACAAGAAGGAGATATTATCTCCGATACTACTCCACATGCTATAGATTCTATTAAATCTTGGACTCAAATCTCAGATTTGCTGGAATATGAATTAGAGAATGCTCATCCTAACTCCGAAAATCATTTCCGGGACATAGTTGAGTCTGAGCTTCATAAGATTGTTGAGCGTCTGAGGCTGGTGGCATACATTGATATGATCAGTTGGGCTCTGGATAAGGTAGATATCCCAACAAGGAGAATTCTAAGTGAGCAAGGAGCTATCGTCGGCTCATTCAGACCAGAGCACATTCAAGTAATGTATAAACTCTCACCGAATCATAAACATACATTTAATGCTGAATTTTTAGCTGAGTTTCARAGAAAGGAATGTATTGAGGCAGACCAGACATATCCCAATATGATTAGAGGATGGGCGAGGTCTGAAGCAAATTTTAGGGCTGATGCTCATGGGATTTATGCTACAACCTCCTTAAATGAATATATGGTTTATATAGCCATTATGTTATGCAGACTTTTCGGGAGAAAAGATCCCTGTCATTTTCATGCAGACTGGGTACCCTTTTTAGAGGAAGCTTCAGAAGGAAATGGTTTTAACTGGCATAAAATTTTGTCGGATAACCTAACACAAGAAATTTTAAATTACAAAGCAGCCAAGTCAAAAGGACAACCAACATCTTTTTATATGTCTGCATACATAATGGATGCAATCTGTTTTATGACCCCCTTTCCATTAATGAATTGGAGTTGGAGTATTTCCTGTCCAGAACCCATTCATAAATACCACTCAGCCCTTTGGGAAGAAAATGCTAAAGGCGCATTTTACGAAGTTTGTCATTTTATTATTATTCCCATGTACAAAATGTTTTTTGGATGCGAACCCCCTCGCATTTCAGATACAATCATAGAAAGCATTAAAGCAGTTGCCGACTGTTTCATTGAAGAAAATTTTTCCTACATTAGGGTTTATGGTTGTTCCATTCACCCTCATGCACTCCCTAAATTCTTACCAGACAGATTGGTATGCAGAGAAGTAGCTCATCAGATAGCCAAGCGAGGTGTTGGATTGGAATTAAAAGCACTACAGAAAAAAGCATGGCCATCTTTCCCTGTTCATGTTGGGAAATTTTCTTTATCAAATTTAGGCCATTCTAAGGTAGAGGCTGAGTCACTAGAAGAACTGAAATTAGTGAATATTGAGCACAGAAAATATGACCCCTACCAAATAATAAGTAGGCATTACATAAATTGTAATCTAAAGGCATATGAACATGAAGTATCTATTTATGATGATATATTTAAAGATGTTAAGTCTTATGAAGAAGTGTTGAATAGAGTCCAGGCCTTGCCACCTGACTCACAAACTGGATTCACATATTTTCAAAGCCATAGGCGAAGCTGCCTACCTAAGATTTTACAGGGTGAAATTTCGACCCCATCGCCAGAACAGCAAGGATCCCCTCCAGGTTTTGAAACAAATAAACAGGATAAAGCAAATAACAAAGGTAAGTTAAAAAATACCGAGATACCTTCCCAAGATACAGAGGGTTCTCAAACAAAAGAAACGGGAATGGAGAAGGGAAAAGAGCTAGAAACAATTCCAGAAATCATGAAGAATGTTCCAGAAAACATAGGAGGAACAGCTTCAACAGAACTTGGTAGTCCTATCACCTCTTTAACTCCATTACAGTCGAATTTTGGAACCCCCCATGAAGGATTTTTATATGTCAGTGATCTAGAGCCTATTTCGAGAGATGAAATCCCCTCATCATATTACTTTTTTAGTAAAAAGCGAAGAGCAGTCTTGAAACAAGAAATTCATCCAAGAGGAGAAGGGACGATTAAAAAGCATAGGGTTATTATAGATGGAAAGAAACTCAAGGATGGAGAATTTGCTATAGAATTAGCAGGTACAATGGGTGCTATAGCATCAACAAACATGTATTTTGTTGGCAATTTAACAACTATGCTTGAACAGAAGAACCAAACAATAATTCAGTTGCAAGACAAACTAAAAGAAAATGAAAGAAATATTAGTTGGGGAATAAAGAAGGGTCTAGAACAAGCTAGACTAAAGGATATGCAATAAATCCAGAAAAAAGAATAAAGACTTGGAGGAGGCAAAACTCATAATACAGGTCACACAGGAACAGGTTCGAAAGCTGGAAGAAGAAAAGAAACATTTACAGGATAAAATTATTTCTATTACTAATCAAGTGATAGAACTTGAAAATTTCAGGACACAAGCATTGGAGATATATGTAAGAATAGAGGAGGAACAACAGAAAGTGTTCTTGAATCTGGAAGTAGTCCAGAAATATTTTCAAGAAACAAATAAGTCTTTGGAGAATGTGTTCTAGAAGGAAAGGGAGGAGAAAGCAGCTAGAACAACTTTTCAGAAGGCAGTGACTTTCTCATCAAAAGAAGAGGTTGGAAAGATTCAGAAATTATCTATTTCTGAACAGGTTAAAGGGGACATAATAATAAAAGTGTGGGAAGCAAAGCTGGCCGAATATAAACGAATAACAAGAGAAGTCAATGATGATTGCCAGGGAATCTTCGATCTATTAGAAAGAGCTTCTTTGAATATCGGAACAAATGGTTGTTCCAGATTATTAGGCGAAATCAATATTGCCAAGCACCAGCTAAGGTTTAGAGAAGAGCTGGAGGAAATGAAAGCAGAGATTTCAAACATTAAATTGATCAATATTACAGAGATCAACAAATGGATGGTGATGTCAAGTCTAAAGTTGAAAACTATTAAATTCACAGAAAAGATGATAGAAAACAGGTTGCCCGAATTGCAGAAAAGATTTTTCTTATTTGAAGCAAATGAATTACCAGATGCTCCCAGGAATTTTGTGAAGTTTTTGGGAAAATGTGTTCAGTGTATTGAAGCGGAGAAAGAAAGTTCATCAACGCAAGCTTAAAATCTTTTATAAAAAAATTATCATTTAAGATTAGAAAGAAATTGAAAACGGTTGACATTATTTTTATGTAACCGTAATATTAGGAAGTTGGTTAGTCACCAACAAGAAATTTTGATGAAAATGTATAAATATAGTTTCTAAAGGCTGAGAAAAGGCTTCGGAATTTTTGGAGAGAGCCATTTTGTAATATCAGTTTTCAAATACATCGGAATATAGATCACAAACGAGATTCTGGATCCTGCAAATTTGTAGCTATGTGTCTTCACCCTGTTTATTATACTTTGTTGAATTTTTCCTTTCAATGTTTTTCTAACGAGTAATCAATTTGAAGTTATATACATCATTGATTTATATTTCGGATTGGTTTGGATGTCAAATGATTTACAGTTTTTCCTCTGAAATTGTTTTTAGTAATTTTAAGACCTGTAAAACTTTTGTTCCTTAATACTTAACTTTTGTTAGAAACCTCGTTTTTCTTTTATCATTGTCTATTGAAATATGAGATTCTTTCTTGATTAAAGCCTCATATTTTTCTGTAGTGTTTATTTGTTATTTTACGATTCTCGAAATTGTTAGAAATCCAGGAAACGGCCTCGATTGTGTTTACATTACTGTTTTGAATTTTAAAATTGTTTTTCTTGTTCTCATCTCTGGAAAATTTGAAGTAACAAATTGATTAAAATCCTTTTACAAATAAATAAAGTTTTATCATCCATGACTGTCCCAAGTAGCAGACAACCCAACGTTGAACCAGGCCTTCAGGATCAAACCAGTATTGCCTTGAATTTATATAATACCATTTTACAAACAACAACTAACCGGGTTGAGTTAGAACGTTCATGGGCTGCTATTGAGAGAGACATTAGCATCCAAGAACAACAGGAAGCAAGACAGAGACAGTTCAGAAACTGATTATGCTTTAATCTTCCTTTGATTTCTTATTCCCAAGTCATTCCTTTAAATCATTTATGGATGCCTTGACGGTATACTTTATAGCCTTAAAGTATAAACTCGGGAACAACACATTCCAAGAAGATAACCTATCAATGTTCTGGTTGTTATGAAGAGTTGTGAAAAAAATTAAAGTTTCAAACATTACTTATAATATATTGTTTTATTGCATGACCATTAATGTTATGATCTCCCATCCATTTGCATAGATTCAGTTTCCTAAATACTCAATAAAGGGGAAGACGAGGACTTGATTTGTAGTTGTAAGAACTTCTCTTATGCTTTTGTGAGATATTTCATCTATGTAAACAGTTACATGTTTAACACTTTCAAAGTCATAAAAAAAATAAAAAATAAAGCCAAGAATTAAGTAGAACTCTGAAATATAATCTAAAAGCTTACAGTGTAAGAAGTAATCCCAACTCCATATCCAACCAAGAGTCTTCCAATATCCAATGGTAGAGGATTCTGCACAAGAGTTCAAAATATTTATAAAAAAAAAGCCAACACAATATATTATATTTTATCAAAATCATGAACATTTTTTCTCTATAAGTTAATCAAGTTGCTTCTCATACCTTTGCAAAAGTTTTGGTAAGCCAACCAGCAATGCAAAATATTGAGCACACTCTCAAAGCCTGCATTCAGATACATATGAGCTTGTATTGAGGTTTTTATGGAACCCACATCAGACAGTATCTCACATAATAGTATTGTATTTTCCAGAAGAATATGACCTTGTGCTCAGGCTTTTGTAAATCCCACATCAGCACATAATAATATCGTATATTGTTTTTTCCGGAAACCAATATCTCCTTACGATTGAAGTAATTAGCATAAATCTTGATCTGTTAATCTCTGATCTATTAAGCAAGGGATAAAAACACACCCATGTTAGTTTATTAGTCCCTGCCAAAGGCCTGGGACTATAGAAATGAGTTTGCCTTTGACTCTGTATTAATTTATTGTTGACTTTAAATTTATGTGCTATATCCAATGTGTAAGATAGGAAATCAATATATGTATTTTTTTTAATAAAAAAATATATATTTTTCTAAAATTTAATTGGCTAATATCTTTGAAGTGTTATTGCAGGCTTCACTTTATTCAATGTACAAAATTGATTACACAATTAATGGTTTTGACAGTTTGACAAGGAAGGGAGGGAGCATGTTGTTTGTCTATCTTTATTAGGGCCAGTTGTACTGCACTGCAAAAATGCATTTCTTGTATGTGATGTAGACCTAATTTCCCTATATGTTCTCTCAGAAACGGAAGGTGTGGCCTCAATTGTTCGGGAGGACAACCCTTTCTAAGTCGGTGTTGGATTCTCTCGCTTGATTTTAGGGTTCTTCTCAAACCGAGTGTTCCTGCCATTTTATCTTCTTGTAGGCTTTCGGATTAGGTGGAACTTTTCCCTTTCCATGTGTATGATTTGTATGTTAATCGTGATCTTGCCTATTGTTGTAATCTCTCAGATTGGAGTGACATGGCCTGTGAGAAAATAGAAATTAAGAGAATAGCTAACGCTTCAACCAGGCAGGTCACGTTCGCGAAGAGGCATAGGGGGTTGTTCAAAAAAGATCGGGAGCTATCAATTTTGTGTGAAGCAGATGTAGAAGAATAGGAGCCCAGTTGTTTAGCAGTTGCAATGTGGGGTCTGAAAGCTTGGTCTCAGATTATCTGTTGATTGAACCTAAATGGTGCGGTCTGTATAAGGGTGTTGTGTAGCAACCTGCAATTTCCTAAATGTGTTGTCTTTTGTTCATGGTGGATCGGTGTCCTAACTCCCAATAGTAGAGAGGTGTCATTTTCATATATTTATAGCATCAGGGTTATGCATGCCTTGATATCTGTCTTTTACACAAATCTTTAGTAGGTTTAATCTTTATTTGTATTGTTTAAAATTTTCCATTATGTTTTGTGAATATTTAGTAGGGTTTAATCTTTATTTGTATTGTTTAACATTTTCCATTATGTTTTGTGTTAGAAATGACAATGAAAATTCCAAACTCTTTGATAATTTTGTTTTTCCTCGAGGTTCTGTGCGATGATTATAATGAAATTCCTCGTTATGAATGCCAAAGGCATGACAGACTTTAAATCACCCATAGAATATGAGCACCGATCTATGGCATTTCCTTGTTAATCTAAATTTGTCGCGTGGGATGTTGTTTCTGGAGCTTTGATCCGGGGTTTTTAACAATCTTTAATTTTTTGTTCAGTCTTATACTCGCTTTCTTTATCGAGGCTAGTTTTAATGTGATACAGTTGGGGTTGACTAAGGAATTTTGAAATTGTTGTTGTTATTTTAAGTTTAGGTTTGGGATTTCAACAATGGCCTATGCAGGTTTCATTTTGATTTCTTTCCAAATGCACCAGACCAGTTATTCCGACAACCGAAAAAACATTGATGTTACTCATTTTTCTTTTTGATACACTGCGCTCCAATAACCGAAAAAGTTTTTAAGTTTACCTATTTTTCTCTTAGATTCACCTTGTTCGTTGGTGAATTTGATGGATAGAATTCTAGATTGGCCAATTTTTATGAGAGGATAATTAAATTCGTCATAGTTAGGCGATTTTGTTGGAATGGTAATAATTTCAACAATTTAAATAGGGTTTCTCAACCATTATCTTTGGAAAAAAGGGATTTTCAGCCATTTGGAGCAACAAAAAATTCTTTCTCAAATTAGAGTGACTTTACATATTCGAGTTTACATAACGGTTCATTATACATTTTGAATAATAAACAACCCTCAATTATTATCTTTTGACAAAAACTATTCATTACTTCTGCATTTAGTTATATTAAGTTTCATTTTTCAACATGTATTTCCCAACTAACTCGGCAGGCACTGTGTTTCCATGCAACGCTTGTTTATAACAGTTATTAAGATAAATAATACTACTCTGAATTTATTTATGCATCCAAAAATACAATTTAAAAAACTAAAAATTGTGATTTCACCCACATTTATTCCAATAAAAAATATCAAAAAATAAAACACTTATGTATTTTTCAAATTAATTGTTAAAAATTTTAAACACTTCTTCTCATTAACCAAAACTTGTATAAAAGAATCTGATTAACTTAAACACTAAACTATTAATTAAATCTTGATAACAGTGACATTGTTCTACCACTAAATACATAATGTCTATGTTTTACCTACATACCCTATGTGAACCCAAAAGTCCAACAGGTTGCCATGGGACTTCAGATTAATGAAGGAAAATACAACTTCCACTCGGTGGGTATGGAGGAGGAGGGGTTGCTGCCTTTTAAAGTGCTCTTCCCGTATCGATTTGAGCCTATAGATACAGGTTTCAAGTACCTGGGTTTTCATCTTAAGCCAAATTGCTACAAAGTTGAAAATTGGGATTGGTTACTAAAAAAATTCGAAAAAAGAGTAGACCATTGGTGCAACCGATGACTCACACTCGACAACGGCTTACTTTTGATAAAGGCAGTATTGATGAGCCAACATGTCTATTGGATGTCAATGGTTGTTGTCCTGACTTCAATACTCGAAAAATTGAGACAAATTATCTATTTGTTCCTGTGGTCGGGGTGTAAGGAAAATAAAAGTCTTCACCTTTGCAATTGAGATGGCATAGCCAAGCCAAAGAAAGTTGGAGGATGGGGTATACAGAATTTGGTATGCTTCAATAAATCTTTGGCGGAAAAATCGATGTGGCGTGGGTTATCTACAGAGGGAATATGGAAAAAAATCCTAAAATATAAATACTTTCTATACGTATCAGTATCAAGGTGGTTTAGATTGGAGATTAGAGCTCAGGGGGAATCTTCGCCAATATGGAAAAACCTTTTAAAAACGAAGCCTCTTTTAGATCATTGGCTCTGTTGGAAGGCGGATAATGGGGTTTCGATACAGGTTGGTAGGGATCAAATTATGGGTTTAGGTTCGAATTATTTTATGTCACAAGCTCTCTTGACATCCCTAAAGAATAACAGGATAACTTTCCTTTATCAAGCAAAGAACACTACCTTGACTATGCCTCCAATCTCATATTGGAAAGATGCGAATCAGCTTGGTTTATTCGGTGATTTAGCAAAAGAATGGGAACTGTATAGAAGGGCACTAGATAGCACGGGTATACTCTTAGCAACTTCAAAGGACGAGTTAAGGTGGTCGGGCGATGACGGATCGGGTTACCCAACTGTCAAAAAATTGTATAGAGCATTGCCTAATAGTATGTGGGTGCTCCAGCTACTGGGGGATGGGCTTATAAGCTTTGGAAATGGCAATTGCCTCTAAAACTGAAACTATTTTTTTGGCTGCTCCTAAAAAACAAAATTCTTACTTGGGATGTTTTGCTTGCACACAGTTGGGAAGGCCCGAGTTATTGTATTTTGTGTAGATGTAATCAGGGGTCTGTTTACCATTTGTTTGTTTCCTGTCCTTTCACTCGTCAAGTCTGGTTTTTATTAGCAGGAATCCTTGAGACCAAGATGACCTGGGTGGGTCAAATTGTTGATGAGTGTCTCACATTATTTGATGACCAACATCATTCCTTTATTACTCTCCCAGCAACTGTGTGTTGGTGCATATGGTTAGAAAGAAACAATCTTCTCTTCGATTTCGATTCGACCATCCTGCAGATGGTAGCCACAAAGGTGATTATGTGTGATAACACAAGTAAGGAAACACAAGTGACAAAAACCACATCAAAGAGCAGGGCTCCGCCTTGGCTTTAGAAGATTGTGGAATGATTTGATGGCGCGGCTGTTGGGGACGGTCAAAACAGTGGTGTTGGTGGAGTCATTTGCTTCAATCAAATCTACATTATTAAATGGAAATTCAATACTTGTGTAGGTACCAACAACAGGGCGGAGTTGATGGGAGTCTGGACCACACTCTTTTTATCAAAAATCTTCAATCTTCAGATTCTTCAAATCATTGGGGATTCGAAGTTGGTCATCGATTGGTGCAATGGCAGTGGCAGTCTCCATAGCCTTGCGTTGGAAGGGTGGAAGGATCGTATAAAGAGGCTCAGTTTCCATTTCACCAGTTTAACTTTTCATCATACCTATCGGGATTTCAATAAGGTAACAGATGCTCTTTCCAAAAGAGCGCTCAAGGATCAAGATCACTACGAGAAGATTGTTTACACTCTGTGGGCAGATAATGAACCGGGCATTACTAGATCCATCATTGTTTTCTAACTCTCTTTTTTGATGCTCTCGAATGTTTTGAATAGAGATTTTTGTGGTCTTTTACTGTTATGGATATTTGCACCAAGGTATCATTTTTTATGTCCTCGGCATATAGTAATTGTATGTTGCTTGGAAAGCAAGTTTTAGATTGTAATGGTTGTCTCAGATATTGAGAACTATTTTTATTGTAAGAAGTGGACGAGTGATGTACATTTTATATTAACTAATATAAAGAGCAATTTTCTTGAGTGGAAAAAAGTAAACCCGATAGAACTGCACCAATAAACCAAAGTCCCAGCAATTCAATTTATAAACTCAATTGAATTTTATTTTTATAATTATTAAGTTAAATTTTTAAAGTTTGAAGGATATTGTCTTTATATGAGTCTTAAATTTTTAAGGGTATTGTTTGAAGGATATTGTTAAATTTTTTTTTTTACGGTCTTGGGTCATGGATTTTATGTTGAGAATAAAAGAATTTGACAGAAATGAATTCTCCTGTTATTATGATGCTGGGTCATGGAAAGCAGACTATGTTCCCATTTCTACTTTAGGATCCACACTCATTTCAAATCGCCTACTAATTATGCTTCATAATCAATCAACATGCTCTTTACAGCACAACAGCACGGCATATATCTGTCATTAGTCATACCAATTAGCCATGCAATGATTGTTTTTAGCTTTGGATGATTTGCACATCTCTTGATCAGCCTCCACCTTTTGATTTCTCTTTAGCAAGTTGTATACTGATATGTCCACTTATCCAAAGCACTATCTATCAGTCTCCGCCTCTCGATTTCTCTTCAGCAAGTTGTGAGCTACTTTGAGATGTACCCACTAATCAAAGNGATCAGCCTCCACCTTTTGATTTCTCTTTAGCAAGTTGTATACTGATATGTCCACTTATCCAAAGCACTATCTATCAGTCTCCGCCTCTCGATTTCTCTTCAGCAAGTTGTGAGCTACTTTGAGATGTACCCACTAATCAAAGCACTCTCTATCAATATCCACTGGTCGTTTTCTCTTCTGTTGGTCGTATGCTACTTTGTGATGTGCCTCCACTGATCCAAATCATTGTTCACCTCTTGGAAAGCAGTGTTCGCCACTGATCCTATTTATTTATTCTTCAAATTTTCATATAAAATATTAAACAGTTAAGTAGTGCAGCCTAATTATCATTAATCAAGAAAGAAGATGCTTCATTATTTAAAATGCATTGTACTTGAAGATGCTTAGTTATTAGTCCATGCCCCCGGCCAAGGCAGGGAGACCAAAAAAAAAGAGTCACAAGGAAACTAAACAAAACACAGTTTCCCTTATACAATAGCAACTTCCATAACATAGAAGACCGAAAGGATCTAGACAAGATTTTTCAAAATATAAACTCTGGATCGAATGAGCAGTAAACTGTCTATGAAATACTCGATAACCAAAAAGAACAGAAGATGGCTAAGGACTAGTAAAGGCTGATATGTCGCAAGGACCATTGACCCATTGGTAAGATGTGATTCTGCCTTCTGGCTCCATTAATGCCTGCTTAGAAAGAAGATCTGCTTCCATATTAAATTCCATGTAAATGTGCACAAAACTGATAGCTTTAAAAGGTTTAATTAAATCTTTGATTCTGGATTTTCAGCCCTCAATTGCACTTCTGTGGAGTCTTCCTCTATTGGATGGCCAATCAATAACAACTTTAGAATCACCCAGAACTTGAAGTCTATGAAAAGACAAATGTAAAGCCAATATGTGAGTTGTCCATACTCCCAATAGCTTTGCTCTTGTGTTTGTGCCTCCTCCAAAATTATAAACCCATCTAAATACAGTTATGTTTGGAGTTTTTAAAACTCCTCTAGCTCTGCATTGATGGCCATCAAATTGAGCAGCTCCATCGAACCAAGCAATGGTTGTATTCTTGTGATGAGGAATCATTATATCTCGCAGTGGGGCACATTTTTGTGATGCCATGAACCTTTTTTGAAAACCCAGAGTCTTGTAAACAATTGAGTGGATAGAGTGAGTAGTATCCTCGAATATTGTTGTGTTCCTTTCTAATTAAATAAACCAACAAATGTGGGCAACGATCATAGATGGGGCAGTCTTGTCCTCTACCGAGTTCTTGAAACAGTAAGACGTGGTATTCCCTTTCCAGCAATTTTTAAATCTCTAACCCATAACCAATCTCTCCCAGACCGATTTGGTGAATGAGCATTGAATGAAAAGGTGATTGATATTTTAAGTGTCTTGTTTACAAAGATGGCACCGACTAGGTCCTTCCCAGCCTCTTAGTTGAAGATTATCCCAAGTTAAAAAAAAAAATCCGCTGCCAACTAGATAAAAAGTTGTATTTTAAGTTGGATGTCCCATTTCCAGACTGCTTGTCTCCACCCTCTAATTCTCGATAGACCCTATGTGGATAGTAAATCCAAATAATTATTTTCAACTGTGAGAGATCCTGAATTATCTCCACCGATCTACATCAGTTCATCTTCTATATCTTGTAAGTAAGCACCAGAATCAATAAGAGCCCGTCAAAACTAGTCCCATTCTGTGGCTATGTCTCTTGAAATGCCCAACTCAGTACTATTGATCCAAATTGATGAAGAGGAGTGATGATCCATAAGCCTCCTAGCCTAAGAGAGAGAAGTAATATTACATTGTCCTAATTCTGACAGAAGATTAAAGGAGAGGAAGGACTTGTCTCCCATCCATAAGATCTTGTCTCTAGCGAGGGCAATGAGTTGACCCGAACCCAGAATCCAACTCAACCAATGAGTGATCAAGTGGATTGATTTCAATAGACCATTCCAGATTCTTGAAGTCGCCTTCTAATGGAAAGTTGGAGATCTTAACCAATTTTTAACAGTAGTGTGAGAAAGGTGCTTGTCTTTTATAACTTTATGCCAGATTTTGTCATGCATTAGTACTCGCCATAGTGTATTTGCAGCCAAGGCTCTATTAAAATCAAAAATATTTCGAAGACCCCATCCACCATATTTTTTTGGTAATGTAAAAAGTCCCCACTTGCACGGATGATAGTGGTTAGACTCACTATTTCCCTTCCAAAGAAAGTTAAACATAATTTTCCTCAAATTATTTAAAACAATGAAGGGAATGTCTGCCAAGGACATCCAGTATAAAGGTTGTATTTCTAAGATAGACTTTAATAAAGTATAACTCCCTCCTAGTGATAGCCACCTGTAGCACCAAAACCCTGTCTTTTTCTCCACTTTTTTCAACATCCAACTCCAGTCTTCTACTCGTTGTCGCCTAGTCTTTAAGTGATAACCAAGGTATTTAAAACCAGTTGAGAGATCAGAAAAAGTAAAAGGAAAAAGATATTTGTAAGGAGTTAAGTCCAGTTCCGACAGTCCTTCTTGAAGAATAGTAGTTTTTGAACCGTTTACCTAAATACTTGAAGTCAATTAGAAAAGTTTAATGATCTTATCAATCTCCCACCATTCACTCTTAGTAGCTCTTGTCATAATTATTTCATCATCTACGAACAAAATGTGGAGAATGTTTATAGTTCTGGATACTTGGACTCTGGTCAGCTTTCCTTCACTTTGGATTTCCTTTAATAAAATCCTTAGTCCTTCCATTACCAATATAAATAGCAAAGGGGATAAATGGCACCCTTGTCGTAATCCTCTTCCAATTTTGAAGAAATCCATGGCCTCTCCATTTAGTAAAATAGTAAAGGACATGGAAACAACACATCTCATAACCCAATTGGTCATCCTAATACCCAAACCAACTTGAATTAGGATCATCCTTAGTAAGTCCCAATTTATGCAATCATAGGCCTTATGTAGATCCAGTTTCAGAACAAGGGATTTTAAATTCTATTTTTTCATGCTATGGAAGCATTCATGAACCATTCCAATGGCATTTTGGATATGTCTACCTTTCAAAAACCCCAACTGCTCCTATGAGAGTGACCTGGATAGGATGGGCTTTATCCGATTTTCTATAATCTTAGAAATAACTTTGTAACACAAGTTACACAAGGAGATAGGCTTGAAATCCCCAAAGGAAAGAGGCTTATTCACTTTATGGATTAAGGCTAAAAAAGTTGAGTTTAGGCGTCCTAATATAATACCCTTCAATCTCGATTCTTCCACCATTTCTAAGAGATTGCCCCCAACCAGATCGAAGAAACGAATAAAAAACTCAATTATCTAGCCATCAGGCCCTGGACTCTTATCAACCTTGAATCTAGATAATACTTCTTTTAGTTCCCCCAAGTTTATTGGACTATATAGGGCTTTAGCTTCGGCTACAGTGACCAATCTGGAGAAAAGATACGCCACTTTTACTTGGTCAATTGTTGAAGGACTAACTTGTTCTTTGAAAAAAAAAAAAAAGTATTTCACAGCCTCAACTTTTAATTCTCCTGTCCATTGTGTAGAAGCCCCGAATCATCTCTAATCTCCTAGACAAATTTACGATTCCTCCTGAAATTGGCGAAATGATGAAAAAATTATGTGCTTTGATCACCACTTTGGATTCAGATTGCCCTACTACGTTGTCTCCAAAGTTCTTCCTTTTCATTTAAGTACCTCTTCCTTTCTTGTTCGAGATTTTTTAAATTTCTTTCCTCCTCTGGTAATCTCAGTCCTCCCGGAAATTTATGAAGAGTGACTTTTATTTCTTCCTCCAACTTCACCAAATGTGAAATTGGCTTGTTGTTGTGAATCTTTGCCCATAATTTTGTGCTTGTCTTCAATTCTTTGAGTTTCCAGACCAACCTTCTCTGTTTTCCACCCTCACATAAGAATTTAGGGTCATTCCAGAGCTTCTGAACCATATCTATGAAATCTTGATCCAACAACCACTAGGAATTTGATTTAAATGGGTAAGCCTTGTAGAGTGGAGAAATTTCCAACTGAAGTGAAACCGGGGCATGACCCTATAAATAAGGATATTCCACCCATGACCTGTAAATGCCAACATTTGGTAGAACTTCTTCTGAAATGTAGAACCTGTCCAGCCTTTTCACAATCAAGTCGGCACCATAACAATCATTCCTCCAAGTGGGGACAACCTTCCCCATCTCGATGTCAATGAGATTATTATTTTGAAAGAAAGCTTTACAAAAACTAGCCAAGGGCCCCACTAAGGAAGATCCTCCCCAAATCTCACCCGAGGATAAGGTTAAATTCAAATCCTCTGCAATAATTAAGTTTTTAAGAGATAACAATCCAGAATCTGCCACAAGGTTCCAAAACATGTTCCGCTTTGAGCAAGGACCATAAATGTTAATCAATGAAATCTCCCTTTTGCTAGCAATACAAATTCCTGTCAATAAAATTCCACCACATGTGAGATACAGAATCAGATCAAAAATGTCTCGGTCTCATGTGACCAATAGTCCACCTGAATTCCCAACTGAATTAATAGCACAACTAACCCAAGTCGGACGTAAAACATGCATGAAAGTTATGGATTTTTGTGTGTGTACCAAGGTTTCCTGTAAAAATACAATATCAGGGTGGGTTCTATCCAGAACACAATGGACATAGGTCGATTTTAGGGTGCCTCCAGTCCCTCTAAGATCTAAGGAGAGAGGTAACATTATTTCTCCCGAGCCAGGGCCTTCATTGCTCTAAGTGCCTCGCTATCAGTGGAAGTATGAGAATTAATTTCCAAGGAGGACGAGATTGCTGACTTTTTTCGGGCACTCCTAGTCTTTACCGACGAGTGTTCTATACCCAGGCCCCTAAACCAGGTGAACTCTTTCCCTACCTCTTCAGCATGAGGGCGTGAAGAGTTGGCCTCCCCATCACAAGTATCAGAGTCTAAAACAGAGTTGTCGAGATAAACATGCAACTGAACAATAGATTTTGGGTCACAAATAAAGGGTAATAAAGGGTCAAGAACAACAGTTAGAGAGGTTTCATCCTCTTTCGGTTCTCGGTAACCAAGAGGAGAGGTATAATATCCATTATGAGGACAAGGAGAAGGTAAAGGGTAACCCGACTGACTAGGAACAGTAAAAACAGGAGAAGGATCGGATTGGAGTAATTTTTCACTTGACTCGACCAGACTAGCTGAAATAGCTATAGTTTCAACCCCCGATTGACCGACCAATAAGGAAACCTTATCTTTCTAATTCTCAGTACCCATTCCAACATGATCACTAACCCCCCTGTCAACCATAGTGGATACATTGGCTTTGGAAGTGGAAATCTTTAGCCAATCAGATGCATCTAGAGCATCTCTTTCCCACATCGACAAAGAAGAAAAAAGTGCAGGGTAGTGATATTTTAACTTACCCGTCATCAAATCCAAGGACTCCAACTGGCTGGAATATTTTTGTGTAAAGTGGAAAGGCCCAGTCCCATTGACACTAGTATCTAGAGAAGATTCTTGTGTACCTCTGAACAGAGTTGTGTCTTCGGACCCTTCTTCTTCTTTTAAGTAGCCACTACAATCTCTTCGGAGGTGGCCAATGCTCCGGAAAATACTACATCTAAAAGGAATGCCTAGATAGTCCAAACGTTGTTGAACGCGTCGTCCCCTCCATTCTATCTCAATGACTTCTGGAATCCCGAGATGTATATCCATTTCGACCATTATTCTACCAACTTTTTTAGATGCTACGGAAAGGGTTGTTCTATCAACCATTATAAATTTACCCAGCAAGTTCCCAATGGCCTGCATAGCTCCTTCATTCCATAGTTGCAGGGGTAATCTAGGTAGAAGAACCCACATATGTCTATGTTGTAAATATTATGTCACCAGATCGAATGTGACCCGCCGACATTTTAGAATTAGGATGCTACCTTCAATTACCCACCTACTATCCAGTAAAAACGAGGCATCTTCCGATGTTTTACAAATGAAGTCGAGCCATCCTTTAGTTAAAAATAAAATCTCTTATACGTATCCGAACAGGGGTACCCAATCCTGTTCCACTCAGATAGGTAGCAGTTTATTACACAGATTGTTGTAGGATATCCTCCCAACCAAACCACATAATGTCATTCTACAGGTCTCCTTGAGACCGATATAAGACCCTAACACCATCTGCTTCACAACCTTGTTTGCCTTCCACTGCCTACACCTACCCTTAGAGGAAACAACAGTTCTACTCTCCTTACTCCGAGCACCTATGAATCCCATGCCTCTGGCCTCCTCTCTCAAACCGCTCACAGGTGAGAGCTTCTCCACCTCCGGAGGTGTATCCAACAAGCCAGGGAGGAGTTCGGAGAATGAGGGAACTCCACCTGAGCTCCTACTATGAATACGAGCTTGTGGAGAAGTCAGATCAATTGATGAATGAGTTATTGTCTTAGTACGAGCCCCCAGAGAGTCCACCATTTCGAAAATACCTTCCTCCTGCCAAACACCTTCATCAGCCTCTCCCATTAGTGCCCTTACGTCATCCTCAATACCCGCCTGCCAAGTAGGGGCCATGGGTAAGCCACATGGGCTCCACTAATACCGGTTCAAACTCCAACATACAAAGCATTCCAATTACCAAGAATAGCAATTAATGGATGCTTAAATGTAAATAAACTCGGTTAATGAACTTATGCCACCTATTCTCCACCTAAAACGTTCCTACCACTGACTTCAATGTAGTTCAGTTTCCAAGAATAGTAGTTAAACAACTACTAAAATGGAGGAACTTCTTAGCTAAAAACAAAGGAAACGCTAACAGTTGAGATAAAAAAGGGAAGGTTGCTAACTAAAATATAAAAGGAACAACAAGTGAAATATGGAATAACCCCCCGAGAAGGAAACCTCCACCCTCTAGTGCTCCAGAATTGCAGGCATCCGGCTCTGGTTCCATGTTGTAAATCACATCACGCGCTCCCCCGCTCTAGCGTTCACCTTCAAGTCAACTATTGTTGACTTCGTATTAGTTGGTCTGTTTTGTATATTACTTGGTCAGTTTTGTATGTTTTTAACTTACTTTTAACCTACTTTCAAGTGACTTTTAGCTTTTCTTGAAGGTTTTAGAAAATCATTTATTAAACTTATTTTTGAGAAAATGAAAAAACTATTTTTTTTTTAATTTTCTAATTACCTCTATTCAAATTGTTATTGGTCAAAACATTTTGACAAGACTTAATTCGCCCTGGCAAACTATTTTGTGTATTTGTCAGATATACAAATTATTTTTAGAAAACTAATTTATTTAGTGGCTAGATTGAAGGTGCACGTTGCACATTATCTGACATTTCTGATTAATTCTAACATTTATGATTAATGTTGGAGGCATAAAAATTATCTGAAAACTCCACTTCCACTTGGTATGCAAGGTAGCTAAGGCCACTTCCACCTGGTAACATGCATGCTCACTTCCACCTTAGCATTTGGTATGCAAGGTCGCTAAGGCCACTTCCACTTGGTAACATGCATGCCCACTTCCACCTGGTAACATGCATGCAAGGGCCTAGGATAACACCCAGGTATGGAGAGCATGGAGAGAAGAGAGAATTAGGACATAAAATATTTGCATAGCCCAGATTAGGGTAGAACAAAACTGTGAAATCTCTTGTTCATTTTGTACTTTCCAAATAATCTCCAACCTAATTATAATTCTACCCTTTGTTTGTGCTTTCATTGTGTCCTCTACCAATGGATATGAATCTGCTCGAAATTGAACGGGGTCTTTGTATCCATATCAATCTCGATATGCTCCTACTCCTTGAGATTTACTACGTTGAGAGCGACTCTGCATTAACATGGAAAGATGGAAAGCACGAAAACAAATTATAGGGCGACTCTCTAGAAGACAATGGGAAGCACAACGACAAATTTAATGAAAAGTGGCAACAAATAACCCAAATTGATATTCCTTTGTACTTGCAATCCCTGACTCCTCTGCAAATATCAAATGAAAAAGGTAAACGATTGAACTAAAGAAACAACATATTCTCATATTTTCTATAATGTCGGTAAACTATAGTAATATAGATTAAAGATTTATGTTAATGTGAAAGTTGGGGCTATCATACTTCAAATTCAAACTAATTCATGATGAATTAAAAAAAGGCCCCATGCCTACAAGGAAGTTTGTCACCCATCTATGTATTATCTCATTAGCTTTGCAATGATAATATCTGTGATCAAAACTAGAAATACAATACTGAAAAAATAAAAATAAAAGACATTAAATAGTTAGAAATTCTTTTACAAATGATTAAATAATGAATACCTTTGAACCTACAGTTATCATAGCCACTCACTGTAAATATCAGTTTTACACTAGAACCTCTGTAGTTGTTGTGAACTATGAGTAAATCAGGCATGTAACACAATGAGAACAACATATTGGGAAATTCGACAATCAGATGCAACAAATTCATCGTTGTTTGTAGTTGTATAACAAAAACACAACCAAAATTCAATTATGATCACATGACCAAAACACAACTAACATCACATGTTTTCGGCTTCGTATCAACTAAATAAAACACCTCAGGAGCATTGAGTATAGGAAGACGGGTGGAGTTTTTGGCCTTCACCAAGTCAAAGATATACACGTTATTTACTTGGAATGTTCGCTCCACGGCAGAATAATTTCTTATCAAGTTTATGTTTTTAGACAGCGTTTCATTATTTGTCGTGATTCAGACATGTTCAACATCTCGATCTCTGCAAAATACAACTTTAGTAATGTTTTGGTCTTTTTCCATCATTTTCTCCGCAAAAGGTTCTGCAACCCACGTCGTTTGTATGACGATCATTGGAGGAAGGTCTTCGGTATTGTTCGTTGAAATCGATTCTTGAATACTTACAGACAAGATGTATCGTTTCATTATCTATTAACCAGAGGCACTCCAAGTTGTCTTCAGTATACCTACTTCATTCACCATTCAAAGCTATTCAGTTAATTTAATTATCACTTTATACTCTGAAGCTCTTCGATGCTTCAACTAGATTTACCAAACTTAAAATCTCTTTCTCAATGCTTTTTAAAGAATATTAGTGCACATGTTTGATCTAATGTGTTTGTTCTTATGTGGGGTAATAAAGGGATTCACTTCATGCTTTTGAAGACCTTTCTTTTAAATAATAAAAAAAATTCAAACTTGTTATCAAAGCTAATCTTTTTATAGTGTTTATAAAAGTTGAAATGTTTATAAAAGTTTTCTTTTAAATAATAAAAAACTTTCAAACTTGTTATCAAATCTAATTTATTTATAGTGTTTTTAAACGTTGAAATGATTAAAAAACTTTCAAACTTGTTATCAAAGCTAATTGATAGTGTTTATAAAAGTTGAAGGAACTTTATTTCAATCATATCTAATGATCTCATTCAATATCATAGTCTCTTAATTGATTATAAATATCATAGTCTCTTAATTGATTATACTAATATATATGTGGCATGTAAGTTATTAATAGTGATGGTTTGCTAGTATATTAGAACAAAGTGCACTAGCACGTTATTATTGGAAAATATCCATTGTTGCTAGCATTCACTAGGAAATCACAAATTTATCTAAATTTTTGCAAACAACTTCTTAGTTTTTCAGAGACTGGTTTGTAAACATTTTCAACAATGTCCTTTGGATGAGCTTTTCATCTCTACATGCTTGATTGCACATGTGCTAAGGAGGGATAACTAGCAGATCTTTGCAAGTCTTTACACTCACATTGATGCCATGATAATCATAAATGAGTATTGAGGTGTCCTTGGAAAATTAGTTTTTTTAAATAGAACTATGATGGTGGAGATTATGGTATAAATAGATCGGAGATTACAATTTTTTCATAAATAGGCAGTGGTTGAGGTTTCCACGGCTAGCTTCTGCAGGGTCCATCCAAGTGTACCACTATTTTATCAAAGTAAGAATGAATTGGTTAAAAAACCCAGTCTAATACTCACTTTGTTTACTATGGATTTTGCTTAGGATAAACAAGGCATAAAATAACAATGAATTGATTAAAAACACACTCTAATACTGACTTTGCTTACTATGTATTTTTCTTAGTATAAACTAAGCAGGGACTAAGTGCTTTGTAGTTATTTCCCTTGTTTAAAATGCATTGTACTTGAGATATCAAGATATACTGATCTTGAGAAAAAAATTCACAATACATCTTAAAAGATAAATCCATTCTATGTGCTTACGAATCCAAGTTCTAACTAAGCGAACCACATACCTAGAAAACGCAGCTATGGACATTCAATAGCATAGGAATAAGCAGATTGATTAAAATTTAATGATGCTTTGAACTTTGCACCCCCAACAATGATCACAAATTGAAGTGGTGGTACTCTGGTGAGAGCTAAAACCCTGCTAGATAGAATCCAAAGTTGAGGATCCATCCATGTATGTCCTCTCCTCTTTCTAGTTCTAGTAAACACCGTATTTTTCTAGAGAAAAAAACAAACTTCAAAAAGTACCTTTGATTGGAGACCTGCAAGAGAAGCGGAAAGAATCGCACCTTGAACAAATAGTATTGATCATAATGACATGATGATGCAATATAGAAAGTGGAAGAACTCATGTTTTCTTTCAATGCACAAGAGTGCCTACCAACCTAACTGAGAAAATCCAAGTAAACCATGGAAGGGAGCATTTTTTATCATATACACTTCTATGAATGACAGGCATTCGTCCATGTTATGATATTTTCAGATATTCTATAAATTGTTGCACAATACCGACAGATTAGAGTATGGATATTTAAAAAAACGCTTCTTAAAGATTGAAACATTAGAATTTGGGGAGGGATGGTGGAGGTGATAAAGGACAACGAACTTACGGAGTTGAATTGAAACCATTCATAGTAGGGGGGAGGAAAATGTTATTCCACATATGATTTTCCTTGGGTAGGGAAAGGTGCATCTGAAAAGCAGATATCCATTCTCTCCAACACCGACTTTTTCCATTTCCCAACTTGCTTTTCTAGAATGCATCCACTAGTCCTGAATCCATGCAGACACATCACTCTCATTCTCACTTTCACCACCTCCTTCATCTCCTTGCATTCTGCTTCCCGCTTACCCTCCCTCCATCTAATCTAAACTCTGTCAAAGTTGTTCTACATAAATTGAAACTTATTGCACCCAGTGATCTCTAATTTTTTCTAGATCAGGCCAATCCAAGAGAGGAATTCACTAACTCTCCATAAATTGGAAAGAAAACAAAGCAAATCTCTGCCAATTTGATAATAAATCCCCCGTTGTTTTTCAAACTAGGTGAACGGAAGGTTGTAGTTGCCCCCATAACCCGAAATTGGTGTGAATTAAAGCCTGAACCTTGAAATATATCAAATGGGAGGGAGAATTCACTACCAGCAATTCCCGTATTTCTAGAAATATGACCAATGGAGGTTGAGGCTGGAAATTTCATGGGCTAAAAATATTTTGTTTTCGTTCTCTTTCATAAAAACAGTTTTTTTAATAAATTAGGGGGAATGATAAAATAATAAAAAAACAACTACAATACAAAAACAATTGCCCCAATCAAAATTTGGAACCCCTTAATTTCACCCATGAGCCAAATTTCGTCCCTAAAATTATTTATGCTTAAAAAATTGTTGGATGCCAAGATCATGTTTCAAGTAAGACATTATGCCTGGGTGGCTAATTTGGTACCAGTGAAAAAGAAGTCAGGTGAAATTCGTCAGTGTGTGGATTTTTGTAATCTAAACAAAGCATCTGAAAAAGATAACTATCATGTTCCTCCCATGGAACAACTATTACAAATTGTTTTCGGATCTGAGATGTTCTCACTTCTAGACGGATTTTCGAGATATAAACAGTCTTAGTTTCATAAGAAGATCATTTGAAAACTACTTTCTGAACTAAATGGGGAACCTCCACATATAAACACATGCCTTTTGAGTTGATTAATGCAGGAGCCACATTTCAGAGATCCATGGGCGTTTCCTTTATGGGACTGATAAATAAATGTATATTAGTCTATCTAGGTGATGTTATAGTCTATTCAAAGAATATATCAGACCATATCGTTCACTTAACCTAAATTTTGGAGAGATGTAGGAAATATCGTATTTCTCTTAATCCAAAAAAAACTATCTTTGGGGAAAACTCTTAGACCATACAATATCTAAGGATGGCATTAGCATTGATCTTGAATGGGTTAAAGTAATTTCTCAACTCCCTCTCCCTCATAATAAGAAATCCATGAAGTCTTTTTTCATAAAGATCAATTTTGTAAGAAAAAATATTCTTGATTTCGTTGAAACAATCAAACCATTACAGAAAAGGATACACAAAGATGCATAATTTAAATGGAATAATGAAGAGAATGAAGCATTTGATCAAATTAAGATTGTTATTTCTTAAGTTCTGGTTTTACGCAGTCCTGATTTCGACAAATATTTATTATTGTATACTTTTTCTTCCGATAAGTGTTTGGTAGTTGTCCTCACTAAGAAGGATGATGATAAGAACAAGCCCTCATCACTTTCATGAGTACTAATTTACAAAGGTCAGAACTAAACTACCATGTGATTGATAAAAAAACATGTGTTGTGTACAAAGCAGTGAAACATTCCAGGTCTTATATCCTCAAGAACTATACCAAAGTCATAGTCCCTCATACCTCAGTAAGGGAACTTTTCACGCAATAGGAATTAGGTGAGTGGAGAGGAAATTGGATGACTGTCATCCAGAAGTTTGACCTAGAATTCAAACCAACACAAATTTTTAGAGGTCAAGGGTTGTGCAAGTTGGCCAGAGATTCCCAAGACATAAAGGGGCCATAAGAGTCTGGCTGGGAAAATGAATTGTCTATGTGGTTTTGTGAAGTACTTTATGTTCCACCAAATGATGGTTCATAGTATGCAAATATTTCTCATTTTCTTCATCACGGGATGTACCCAAATCATCTAATTTCAAAATAAAGAAGAGCTCTTCGATCGAAATCTTCCCAGTATTGTCTCATAAATTCTATATTATTTTGAAAAAACTATGATAAGATTTTATTAAGATATCTGGAGAAAGAAGATGCAAATAAGGTGTTAAAAGAATTGCACAATGGCCCAGCTGGTGGGCATTTTGTGGGAGAGACAACATCCCATAAAATCCTTAGGGTAGGATATTATTGGTGGACCTTGTTTAGAGACCCTCATACACATTTCAGGACATGTAGGAATTTTCAATTGAGTCCAGATAAAGAAAATAAGGTCTTTATCCCATTGCAACCAATTAAATAAACAAGGCCATTTGAACAATGGGAAATAGATGCCATAAGAGAGATCAATCCAAATTCTTTAAAAGTAACACAAGTACATTCTAATTGCAGCTAATTATTTTACGCAACGATTAGAAGCCATTCCCCTTACCTGCATTAATGAAAAGGTAGTTATTCAGTTCTTGGAACAACACCTACTTACTAGATTTAGGGTGCCTTCAGTAATTGTTTTTTATATTGTTGCCTATTTTTCTTCTATTCTATTGACTAAATTTGTACTTGAAAAGCAGATTATCCTTAGATATTCTAATAATCATTGTCCTCAAGGAAACAGTGTATCAGAATCCACAAATAAAAATTTAATTCGGATCTAAAAGAAGATGGTCATTAAAAATCACAAGAACTAGCACAATGCTCTGCACAACGCACTATGGAATGATAGAGTGACTCTTAAGGAAGCTCTCGACAATTCACATTCTTTCTTGGTTATGGTTAGGAAGTCATCTTACCGACAAATATCCATCTCCCATCATTGCAATTATCTCAGGCCTCTAGGGGCCAACCCCTCTCCAATATGCAACAATGAATTGATACTGTAGTGTCCCCAAGGTCGAGCCATGTCGTAAATCATGTTTTGAAAGGAATTGTAATTATGTCTTATAGGCTGGTGAGCCAAGTTTTTATAAGTTGGTGGCTTATGTGTTTGTTAGGCCAGGGAGCCTAAGTGTTGAAGGTCAGGAGCCTGTTGTTGTATTTGTAATCATGCAGAACAATTAATAAAAATTTGTAAACACCGCTAGGTGCAGACTGACCACGATGAATGAGTGAAGGGGGATTGAGCTTCCACAGAGAAGGCAAGGGATTAGGGGCTGGAAGGTGGGAAAAGGGGCAAAGTGTTAAGCCTAGTGGGCTTCAGCCTTGGGAATAATATTTTAATATTATTTCAAAAAGGCATGAGCATTTCATGTTTT
>SNQJ01S0011486.1:126774-205934 GCA_010110895.2 Picea sitchensis | reverse complement strand
CAGCTCGGGGGTGACCTACTACTGAGCAGATGAGCGGTGTGGTCTAAGGCTGGGAGGTTCATGGAAGGCCTGCACCTGGTTGGTGGAATTACCTCAGTTTCAAGATAAGTATCATCTTATGTTAAATGTTATGTTTTGCATGCTTGTGATGCTTATATTTTATCATGTATTTTGTTGTGCAGATGAATTATGGTTAATGCCATTCTTAAAATTATGATAGCAATGATGTATATGACTTACTCTGAGTTTAAATGTGTTTCATTTGCTTAAATGCATGTTATTTTATAATCCAGAGTGGGTGTTATATTTTCGCGAAGTTCGTTAACCGAAAAAAGTGGTGTTACAGATACACTCCTTATGCTAGAAGACGAAAAGGAGAGGAATAAACAGAAATTTGCAACTCATCAACATGTATTAAAATATGGTTTGAAAAACATAAATCCAAGGATAAGAATTTGAATGTTGGGGAACTAGTTTTAAAATGGGACAATGTCAATGAACCTAAAGAAAAACATTCTAAGTTTTAGAATTTATGGTTGGGTCCTTATCTGGTAGCTGAGAAAATTAGGGTAGGCACGTACCGATTGCAAAACCTACGGGGTGAATTAGATTCTCTCCCTATAAATGGAAAAAGCCTCAAAACAAATTTTACCTAGATGCTCAGGGTGAGCAACTTTGCACCATAGAGTTTAATTTTTTTTAGTTTTGTTTGTTTTCTTCAATTTAGTTTTTTTTAGTGATATGTTTTCATTTTTTGTTATTTTTGTTATGTGGTGAAATAATGTCAACTCTTATCTCCTAGTGAGACATGCCGAGACAAGTATTCTTATCCCATACCTGGATTATTCGATTCGGAAGTAAGGGGAATTCATTTCATATAAGATTTGAAATCAGAAGATATTTACACTTTTGTATGCATACTATCTAGGGAGGAAACATATTGTTTGTCTTGTGGTCTACATGTTCTAAAGGGAATAATGGAAATGAAGAAGAGTACGGATCATGTCTTACAACAAATCTAATAGGAATTCCACCTCCCCTGAGTGAGAATGCTATGTAAAATCCTAAGTACTAGGTGCCTTCTTCAAATAAACATATATCATCCTCCTTGGCTCATTCCTATGTCCTACAAATGTCCTCACCAAAAGATATCCAACAATGGGTACACATATGCGGTAACTATCATAATCGATAAAATTGTGGGAGGAAACATATTTTAATAGGATTTGGATGATGTCAGGGAGGGTATGTAGATATATTCGCCAAGGCTATGGGCACTCGCTGGTAGCAGAGCAAGTTCTGTGATATCGAGGTGACTATGTCGGGGCTATGGACGCTCACTTGAAGCAGAACCACACCAAAAGAATGTTTCAAGTGTTTAAAGGTCGGAAACTTTAAATTTCTCCTATCAACAATGATGTTTTGTCTAATTTTGTTCGTGAGGCATGGATCATTGGTTCAGGGTAAAGAAGATGGAAGTCAAACATATCCCCATAGTCAGATATGGTTGATTGTTCCCTCGATTATATGCATACATATTTATAAATAATTTGTGGTTTTTTATCTCAGATCGAATTTTTCTCCTAAAACTGATATATCATTTAGTCTAAGGTAAAATTCATAGATTATGGTTTCGTCCAATAAATCACCATTTGTCCAATAAATCACCATTTGTTAAGACCTCAACACATGCTTTGAAATTACATACATTTCAATGGGTACCACTTTCTTTTAGATTTTATTTGTTTTAAGTTTATCTTGCTTGTGATTTGGTTTGTGTCTTACTCTTTGATCCTTCTTTGTCATTTATGTTTAAATCTTAAAAGGATTTCCCCAGGAAAAGGTACACGTGTAACTTCCTAGGCTAAGTAAAAATAGGGTCTAGACTTAAGGAATTTTGCAAAAATCCAAAAAACCCACAAAGAATTTTTTATTTACCCAATCCCGATAGGCACTTGTTTGACACTGATAGCACATCGAGGGTCAGCAAGACCTTGTGACGAAGTTGGGAAAAGAATGAGAAATGTCGGCAATCGTCAATGAGGTTTGATCATCAATGTTGGTCGAAATCCCTTGCAAAGAAATGAAGAAATTCTAATGTTTGACGATGTTGATTTATCCGTAGGAGAAAAAATGATTATTAGTCATCCGATGTAGACTCTTAAGAAATCTTGACCATTAGTTGTTAAGACATGATTCTATCAATTTTGATAACTCGAGGAGCCAAGTCATTTTTTGAAGCACGATTTGTGTACTGCCACGTCACCTTCCATATGGATCTCCATACCGACCACGCAATATTCCACATCACTAATTGTGTCTCGTCCCTTGCCACATTAGACTACCTCGTCACCTACCATATTAGCTGACACATCACTCGATATGTCATCTCCTACATCAATGAATACGTAATCATTGTACGGCCTTCTGGAGTCGTTGCCGGTGATCGAGGTTTTTGATTGCATGTTTTGATGAGTGGACATTTTACTTTCGTCGATGTCGATGAGTTCATCGATCTTCAACTAGTTCGATTATCATTTTTAAGTGGCTTCAGGAAAGTCTTTCCGTCGATCGTTGATGTTCTATCAACGTCAGCAAGTTCTAGTTTCAAACGACGTATGGGCTCATACACAGTCTCGTTGATGCTCAATTATCACAAGTTTCCTTTGGATGACAACCATTAATTTCACAATTACATTTAATCTTCGTCGTTGAAATGTTAACATAATCATTGGTTGCTCATAATTTTTATCCCTCTAGGTCACTCCCGTACATGACCACACCATCACGCCATGTGTCCAATCATACCTTGCCATGTCATCTTTTGTACCTCAATCTGGCATTTTAGCTGACACATATCAACCACATCATTATATGAGACCACGTGTCTCACCACATCACCATTTGAATCCTAACACTGCATATCGATGGGAAAGTGGCTATTATTTGGGCTTTTTTCATTGGGATCGGAAGCAAACATTTGTAGAAAGCTAGTTGGAAAGTTTCGATGGTCTCGATTTGTCGATCCCTGATTGCATAAGACATTGCATGCCAAAATAAATGGGTTTTAAACCCACCAATGAACTAAAAGACATAAAGTTGCATCGTCATTCCATAAACAAATTTAAAGTCAAGCATGGCATGTTAATAAATGAATTTAAAATTGAAGATTTGCATAATCATATTCTACTCTTGCGATTTATGGTTAGATTTGATTGTTAAAGAGCTCAAATATATGCACTTGAAATATTACATTTTGTATCTATTGCTATTGATTTCTTGAAGAAGAGCCTGAGTAGAAAAAACAATTGTGTGTTGAAAAAAATCTTTGTGTTGCAATTATGTTTTGTTGATTTGGGACGTCACGTCTTCAGAACTAGTAAGCCTCAATGGTAGTCTCTCTAATATTGGCTAGGTATGTAGTCATTGTGAGTAATTGTTGTGATTTAGAGGGGAAAAAAACATAGATGGTGGATTATGGCCTAATGGTTATTCATTTGTGGAGGAAAATCCCGCCTCGAAGAAGTGTCGCTCATCAGTCTCCAAAGACTCCTAAAGAAAAAGGCACCTAGCTAGGCAAAGCATCCAACCCTATGCCTCCAAAAGGAGTAGAACAAGCATCAAAAGTGGAACCTATAATTCGAGTCACGTTGAAGAAAAGTTTCAACCAACCACCACTACACGGGGATACAAATCCACTCACTGAAGCTAAGGTACCACTTCCTACCTGGAACGAGTTGTTTAACAAATTCAAGAATGCAGACTAACTAGAATTTACACCCCATAGTGACCCATATATTAGATCCATAGATGACCAGGTTTTCATCACTATCAACATTCTTTGTTGCACATAGTAGGTGATAGGTCCCTTGTTCTACCTTGTGTAGAAGCTATGGAATGGATCATAATTCATACATATGTAGTAAAATGATCCATTAGTGTTGAACAAGGATAATGGGTAGGAATATTTCTACCGGATGAAATTAACAAATACTACAAGCTGTGGGAACCAAAGTTCATACTGAACAATGATTTTGTAGTGGATTTCATGTAGATAATGATGTGAGAAAACCGGTGGCTTCTTGGTGGAAGGAGGATAAGAAATTCATTAACTGGACCTCGGGATGGTATGATATAACTAATTTGAGAGAGCCCTACATGTATTTAATGGTCATACTTTGTAGATTATATGGTGAGAAGGATTTTTCTAGGTTCATTGAGGCCTGGATGCAACTAGCATACACCATGGCAATGTCAGGTGGTGTGCTCAATTGGGGTGCCATCGTAGCAAAGAAACTCAACACTCGGATAGATCAAGAACGAAATCCTAAACCAAGTGAAGTACCTTCATTTTACATGGCTTCTTTCCTCTTAGATGTGGTATGTGCATGAAATGTATTTGCATAAATGAACTTAAGTTGGCATGTGTTTGAATTGCATGTGCATGTCTATTTTAGCAATTTATGGGAAAATAGGTATAAGAAGTCATACCCTATTATATGTGATCTATTATTGGCTAGACTCTATTTCATTATTTTTCATCGAGAATGTCCAAGGTTGTCCAAGCAAGCCAAGAAGGTCATCTCACTATTGGAAATTGATATCTTGAAGAAAAATGCACTTATTTTAGGATCTTTGGAGCTACTGGTGCCCCACATTTATTACTAGCATATGTACCAGACATATTGGCCCTGGGATAAATTTGTTATCAAACTATCTTACAAGGTTTCAATTCCTTCTTAGTTAAAGATAAAAAGAGAGCATCTATCCTGTATGGATTACAATTGGGTTAGTACTTTCTTAAAGATACCACACAAGTTAGGCAAGAAGGGTTAATTCATCTGGAGTATAGGTTTGGGACTGAATAATACTGCAAACATGATCCTAAAGGAACAGTGTTGAATCACTTTGAACAAGTGGCAGTTTATTGGCCTTATTCCCATGATAAGTTTGATGATGATTTTTTTATGGAGAATTCCCACAGTTGGGATGAGGTTATTTAGAGGAAATCCCAACCAACTCTCACTATTTTTAAAACCCTATCTATGGATGAGAAAGTAGAGATCATTAATAAAACTGCTGAAGTTGTTGTCCAAGGAGTGACAGTTGAAAGAGAGAATGAATAAGATAGAAGAGCATAGGAAGTTCAACTGAAAGAAGAGGATGAACGAGTATCCTGTGAGGTAGAACAAAATAGGGTAGCCCAAGAGCTAGAACAACAAATGAAATTCGAGGGACAGTTAAAAATAAAATAAGTTGAATAGGTCACTCAAAAGAAATGGTACAAGGAGAAGTCAGTACAAAACCATAACAGGATCAAGGGGAGACAAAAGGAGGTCAACCAAAGTCAGTGACTTCAATCGATTTGTTGAAAGATGTTCCTTCCGCAAGGATTCCTCCTCATAACATTGTGGACCTTACTAAATATGATGATGATGATGATGATGATATGGAGACAGTCAAGGTCCTAATCTTGGATGAGTCTAATCCATACCAAGGGAGATCACCTTTGGTCGATCCACGACTGGAAGAAACACCCATAGATACTAATGTTGGTGAGAAATATCCATTGCTAGGTGTAGATGTGTTGTGTCCACTCAAAGAGGAAAAGACACAATAAGGTGTTGCAAGAAAATAAAGTGAGGAAAGAGGTAAGGATGACATAACACCTGAGATGCAAAATACAACAAATGAAAATAGGCGAGCAAAGGAGAATACTACTACTCCGACAAATGAGGAGACAACTGACAATGCATCCACTACCTCTTTACCCATGGATGGGACAAAAAAGGGAATATCAATAGAAAACAAGGAAGATAATACATCAACTTCAGATCAAATTATTGATACCTCTAAAGGAGAAGGGGATGAATAGGCTAACAAAATATATCACCCCCTGACGAGTTGAGCACTGAATAAATAAAAGATAAGGAAGTGGAAGAGCTGGGAAAATAGGTAATGACAATGGATAATGGGAAAACCCTTTTCATATAGCACTTTCACATACCAGGAGGTATGAGAAATATATTGACTTGGAGTGACTAGCCAATGCCTGAGCCCTTAGATGAAGTAGATGATATTGATTCAATAGCTTATGAAAGAAAGATGCAGTTGATAGTAAAAATAACACAGATGAAGAGAAAACTAACTCTAGATAGCACCATGGTTTTGTGCTCTGAAGAAACTTTTCTCGATTCCAATAAAACCAAAGTTAGTGAATTACTAGGAGCGGGAATGGCAATCTCTCATTCCATAATTGACAAGGCTAGAGAAGAATAAAGAGAGGTTGATACCATGAAGAAACAGTTGGAGTCTCTATAGCATCAAGTAGACTATTACAAGGACACTACCCAGGCAGTGTTAATTCTAAGAGAAGATTTCTTAGAGGAGTATGGAAGATACAGGTTGGTAAGAGATGTTTTTATGGCAAAGATTATAAGATACCAAGAAGATCCTATGTTTTGCACAATAACACACAATTAAATGTTGAAATGGGATGAAACAACACATAGGACCTTGAGTCAGATTGAATATATCGGGGAAATTCAGAAAGGTTGGGGTGAAGAGGAGCATGGCATCAAGATCCTCACTTATGACAGCATGGCTAGAATACAAATGGCCATAGTATATTGGGTTCAATATGTTGTTGAACCGAAAACAAAGATGCAGGAAATATCGGATGAATGTCTCAAAAACTAGGAGGAAATCGCTGATGTAATGGCATAACTACAATTTCCCAATTTTGGGTCGCCCTAAGATTTTCAGGACATCAGGGATATAATCAACTATAACATAGAAAGTGACATGAGGTAAGAGTTAGATGTTCTCAATATTACCAATTCGGAATGGGGACAAGTAAAATGATACATGGGGGATACGATCAAGATGAGTGCCAACTTGGAACGTGTGACTTCCAAGGTGGAAAAAATGTGCATTACCCCAAGGAGATGAGAGAGACACTCAAGACGGGTGCCAACTTGGAACATGTGACTGCCAAGGTGGAAAACTATGTGCAGTGCACCAAGGAGATGAGAAACATACTCAATGTGATTATGGATCAACATCGCTTTACTTACATGCACACACATGAGGATCTTTTCTCCCAGTAGAACGAGTATGATGAGGAACATCGAATAGATCAGCCACCTCATGCATGAGAAACAACTTACAGACAACACATTAATTATTTCATTTTATTTTTCTAAGTTTGCTTAAAATAGAATTAATACTATTTTTAGACATTTTGAAATTTCAATAAATAGGAGCATCGACCATGCTCAAAAGGTCAATGGTTTTTGTAAAGAATTTTTGGATTAGAAAAACAAGAAATTATTTTCAAAGTTTAATTTAGAAGCTCGGAAGGATCCAAGGCGAATTTACCAAGTCTCTGTGCATACTTTCTGATGAGTGGATTTTTTTTCAATTTGATTGAATGTTACATGCATCTAGTAAGATTTTAATTACTCTTCAGTTATCTCAATTGATTGAGAATTTTCTGGGTATAGTTTGATAAAATATAATTTATTTGATAATTGGTTTATTTTTTGTGAAATTTGACAAGTACAAAATTGTTTCTTACTTCTCTTTCTCTGTACATGTTTCTTCATGCATTGTTGGCAGAGGGGCAGACCCAGTGTTCAATGCTTCAAAAACGCACCAAAAAAACCCTAACTACCGGCCCTTTCGGCAACACCTGCGAAGTAGATGAAGTATCGCCCGAAGTAGAGGCAGGGGTGGTTGTAGGACTCAATTGTCTACAGCCTAGCTGGGACATAGATCTGTGATTACAACACTTAACAAATCACTTAGCAGTTAATATTCATCAGTATTTAACCCTTATTCACATCACAGGTTGAAATCCTAGTTACAGAGAAGCACAGTATTCAACAAGATCTAATACATCCAATCACTTAGCATATAGAAATAGATCATATCTAGAATTCATTCACATTACTAAGCACTAAGCTACTATATCAGATGCATCTAACATATATCACTTCACTAAGCATAAATCATATCAATAACATAACAACTATAATGCACAAAGGAACCACAACACAGGATATACGTGGTTCACCCCAGTTTCGGGCTACGTCCACCAAATCTTCTCTTCTTTATTGTCTTCTTTCAATATTCTACAAGCACAGATCCACAAGAACCCACTCTGCATAGGATAGGAGATCTGCGTGCACCTCGCCAGATCCTCCTTCCTCGAGCTAGGTTTAAGCACAAAGCCTTCTTACAATCTGCACACAGGATTCTTACAATCACTTGCACTTAGATCTACATGTTCTTAACACACAGTATGCACGAAGCATCTACAGCTGTTCACACTTAGCTCATCGGCCACATTACACATCTAGGTCTCCCTCCTACTTACATCGCCTATATTTCTATTTATACATTAAAAAAGGGCCTAAACATGGGTAAACCCATGGGTCGACATCCCATGCCTATTACAAAAACATTAAACCCAAAAATTCCCTAAGAAGGGGTCGAGATCCCACGATCTTCCCTTAGCCTTGCACTCTGCCTTCAACCGGCCTGTCAAAGTCCAGAAATTGGTCAAACGTGACCAAGGTTCTCCAAAACTTGGTCAAGGGCCAACAGGCCCCCAACACTCACCTGTGACTCATCTTGAGTCACTCTGATCTGGATAACTCTGCCTCAAATGCCTCGATATGCCTCGACCTGTTGCTTCTCCAGAGCCTCCTTCTCAGCGAACTCTTGAATAAACTTCTCCTTCACAAGTCCTTCCAAGCGTTGTTCCACTGTGGTGACCACTTGTTCTAGTTTTGCACCTCGTCCTTCAATCTCCTCAAAAATTATGAAATATGCATCCTACACTGGTTAGAGTCGATGAGTCACTTCCAGGACCTTACTTTGTATGGCATGGACTTGTTGTTGAACCATGCGTTGTTCTTGGGATCATTTCATCCTCTCAACCGTTGGTAGTGGCTTCAACTGTGCTTGCACCATTGTTGTTTGTTGCTTGGCCTTCTGAATCTATGACTCCAGTGTCCTTAGTTCAGGGTCCTCTGCAAGGCGCTCGTAATTCTGCGCACTTCGACTGCTGAGTTGTTTACATTTTAAGGCCAATGCATTGATTATTTGGGCTGTGCTCCGGGCAGTTTCTTCTCTCTGGTCTCGCACTTCCTGGAGAGTGCTTGGCACTACTTGTAACTCCATTTCTGCTATCCTCTGTTGGAGTTGTTGAATGGCTTCGGCAAGATTCCCTACTTGGATTTCCACTGGGTCTTCTTCCATCTATTCTAAGCCCGTCACATAGCGAATTGCTCTAGTGACCGCTTCTTTAACTCCAATCTGCTCTACGAGCAGTTGTTCCTTCTCCTTCTGGATCTGCACTCTATCCTCTGCAAACTTGGCTTGGATGTCGTCTTTTTCCTGTTGTGCAACCTGACGTTGTTCTCTGGCTTCCTCTTTTTCATACCTTAAGGCCTTTGTGGCCTGCTCTTTTTCTTCCTGAACACGACGAAGGCGAGCTTCGGTCGCATCTATTATTCAGCGTAGCTGGGCAGGGTCATCTCCCAACTCTGTTCCTTCTGATGACGGTGGTGCAGTAGACACTTCACAGCTGGAGAAAAGGGCTTGTTGTACCCCCTTCAACTCTGCTTCAATTATTTCATACATGGTCTTTTGTCTGGCTTCATTGCGCTGTAGAATATCTTATGAGGTATCTGAGACAATGACAATGATGAAATATATGTCATCCATCGTGAGCACAGTCTGCAACTGTGGTTTAGTAGTTTTGGAATTCTTCCGCAATGTAGGTTTCATGGGGAAAACCTTTCTTTTCTTGGAGGCCTCAGCTTCGTCAATAGGGTCCCTTGGCGGTGTTACTTCGCCTTATTTTTTCTTGTCTTCTTCTTCTTTGTCCTCTTCTTTGTCTACTTCGTCGTCACCTCCCCCTCTAGGTGAGTCTGAAGCAGTCTCTTCTAATGCGTTGTTCAGGTCCTATACCTCTTCCTTTTTCTTCCTTCTCCTACTGTTGGATGTATCATACTCTTCGTGAGTAACCACAAGACTTCCGATGAGGTCAGGGTCGGACAGTTCTGCCTAGTTGACTGGTATAAGGAACTCTGCAGACCATTCTTTAGTGATTTCTTCCATGTCCTCCTCTGTGATTTTATAGTAACTTTGCAACTCCTCTTTGTGTTCGTCTCCGCGCGCAGTGATATAAATAAAATGTCTATCTGCGTGGAACTTCACAAATGGTCGAAACCTGTGCAGGGTGTTCGGTGTCATCTGAGGGAAAGACTCAATAGCCCTCTTCAACTTCAAGTAGTAGGTGTGGAACACCGTGTTTGACTGCCATTGTTTCGCCATGTCGCTCGAATACCAGAGCGTGGTGAAATTCGCAGCTAAGGGTTTTGATGGATCAATCTCAGGGAAGGTCATACTTTCCGACATTTCCCAAGCAATGAAATTGATGAGGATCAGCATCCAACTGAAGTGGAATTCGTAGACCTGATCCTAAGCTTCGCGACAATATTTCTCTAACTAGTTGACGAGATAGCTTGCCCAGTTCATTTGTAGCCCTTCCACACATTTTCCCGCGAGGTCAACAACAAACCATGTGACCTGCGTGGGTTTTTTCTTCCTTACTAGCTTACCATCGATCAACTGGTAATCTAGGCGCACTGTGCCATTCTAAATGGAGGTTACCTTGTAGCCTTGCTTCCTCTTTTCCACATCACCATAGGTGTCTTTAATTTTCTGCGCCAGGGTGCGATCTGCAACCTTCCTTGGATAAAATTCTTGTGGGTCTAGTCCTTGCATGCTTAATCTAGTGATTCGATGGATCAACGTTGGATCTACAGTGATACGTCTGTCCAGCCACAAATAACCGCCATGGAAGAAAGACAACAATATTTTAACGCACGCTTTAATCTCATGATGCCTTCCAAAGTGTGGTATCTTCATCACGTTCAAGATAGTGGACCTCGCGATGTCCATAGTCCATGGATGGGGGATGATCTTTGAATTCTTCCCCTTGGTCCTGGTCAAATACTTGTGTGGGGCGAGCATTCCATGGTTCTTGCGATCTCCCAAGTTGAATTCATTGATCTTCAATGTCATGATTTGTCCTAACTGCAGTCCAACTGCGTGTATCCCCTTCGGGAGGTACGCAGTAATCAAGGTGTAGTCGAAGTCCCTCAGGACACTGTCGCGGCTCACCGTGCCAGCCATAGGCGGGATATAATCGTGCAGGATAGAAGGGATGAGCTTCACATTCACCAAGTCATAACGATGCTTGGTTCGTTTCTCTGTCACAACTTGGGATGGTCCAGATCCACGAGCAGTCGATGGGGATGCTTTCACTCCTCTTGTCGACGAGGCTTAGACTCCTGTAGACATGACCTTTTCAGTCATGAGGTCTATGAGGATCTCTTTGACAGATTTCTCTACTTTGTTGAAGTCACCCGACATGCACGCTCGAGATCAAGTATCTCAGGTCGGCGATCAAATATTCAATGTAACAGAACGGGTGGCGAGGTCTCAAATAGGTTGATCATTTTGTGAAATCAACTAGTTCTCTATAGGCTCAAGCCAAATGCAATTGGCAAAGTGTTCACCGTTGCAGCTCAGCGGGATAAATGAATGGCATCATATAGAGACTCCTCAACTTGAGCGGTAATGCCCCAATCAATATGGTGCATCTATTTATGGTGCGGTCCCAATGGTCTAATGGTGATCTTTACTGCCATAATTCCATCTATTATGGTGCGGTCCCAATGGTCTAATGGTGATCTTTCTGGCCATAACTATGGTTCGAGTCATTCTAGAGCGTTAGGCTAATGGTTGGGACGCCTCCAATGGTTATATTGCTTCGTCGTGGTGAAGTGCCAATCTTTGTTGTTCTAGTATACCAGCGAAGTTCCATTTCTGCAAACCTTCCTTCTGTGAAGTCCTCCCTGGAACTTCCTGTAACTTTTCTAACTTTGTTTTCTTCTTGCTGATCTTTCTAGCTTTCTTTCCTGAAATCTGAGTCACTGGTTTCCGCTTTCCATTAATTTTTCTTATCTCCTCTTGGCATAGTAACTTCGCACTATGGAGGGTCTTTCATAGGGTTCAAGGGTAATACTTCTTCTCTTTCTGGGGTAGGTGATATACTCTCTTGTACAGGCAGGTGTTTCCAGTATTCATGTGTTCTTTCAACTTCAACGTCCAGATCCCTAGTCCTTAGTAGCTTCGAATGGTCCTCTTGTTCTTCCAATAAGTACGTTATTATCCTAGCCATGAAAGCCCTTAGTTCTTTCTTTTTTTGTTCTAGATCCTCCTCTTCTTGTTTCCTTCGTATCTGATCTTTCTCAATCGAGGTTTTTCCTAGAAAAATAGAAAATGGGGCGTTGTTCTCAATAAATTTAATGATCTCAAATTCTTCCAATATCGAAGTTCCATGAGCACTCATAGTTGTCTAGGTAAGACTTTCAGATAGGGTTATCAGCTTTCCTCTAAATAATCCTATTCCTCCTAATGAAGGAACCATAGAAGTCTTTCCCAAAATTTCCCAAGTTCTTTCTGTCATGATATTCACCTATGTTTCCTCATCCAGAACACAGTCTATGTCGAAGTCTCCTATTCTTGTTTCAATGCATTCCTTCGTGTTTAATATCTCTGATAAGTTGATATCTCTGTGATCGTTCGGGGTTTCTTTCATCTGTAATAATGCAATCTCTGATACTTTCTGAGGTTATATCATATCCTTAGTTTCTTGGCCTGTCTCATGGTTTTCTTGTCTCATATTCATCTTTTCAACTTTAGCAATCATTCTAGGGAAATCAAAAACTTCATGGTCCATATCTTTGCAGCAAAGACAACTAGGACCTCTACCAGTGCATTCCTTAGCAATATGTCTCAGTCTTCTGCAATTATAACAAAGAGTCAATCCTCTCTTTCTCTTGAATGGTCCCCAACCTTTCCTATACTACGCACTGGGATCACAGTGGTGGATCTGCAAAACAATCTTTCTAGGATCCTGCATCCACTTGTTAGTCCAACAGTTCTTTCTATGCATATGAATAACATATATTTCACTAGTTATATCAGATCTACTCATATCAAATCTTCTTTCTTCTAGATGCACCCTAGTTTTCAAACTAGGAAAAAATATATCAAACATACCTAGATTCATTCTTTCGAAACAAAAAATTTCACTTATCTTACCTTTCTCTAAGCACAAAGCTTTAAGATCTTACCTCTTTTCTTCAGATCTGATTCCTTTCTTAGCACAGAGCTTCGCAGTCAAGTAGAATATTGTGCACTAAAGAAACAGATCTACGCACAGAGCTTCATTTTCTTCAGTTCCCAGCAATCACAGTTTCAGGTCCCGGCAATGGAACCATTTGTTGGCACAAGGGCAGACCCAGGGTTCAACAACACACCAACAAAACCCTAATTATCATCCCTTTTGGCAACACCTGCAAAGCACATGAAGTCTCACCCGAGGTAGAGGCAGGGGTGGTTACATGATTCAAGTGTCTACAACCTAGCTAGGACACAGATCTATGATTAAAACACTTAACAGAGCACTTAGTAATTAATATTCATCAGTGTTTAACCCTTATTCACATCGCAGGTTGAAATCCTAGTTACAGAGCAGCGCAATATTCAACAGGATCTAATACATCCAAGCACTTAGCATATAGAAATATCTCAGGTCTATCTTTCATTCACATTACTAAGCAATAAGCTACTATATCAGATGCATCTAACATATATCACTACACTAAGCATAAATCACATCAATAACATAACAACTATAATGCACAAAGCAACCACAACATAGGATATATGTGGTTCACCCCAGTGTGGGGCTACGTCCACCAAATCTTCTCTTATTTATTGTCTTCTTTCAATCTTCTACAAGCATAGAGCCACAAGAACCCACTCCGCATAGGACAGGAGATCTGCGCGCAGCTCTCCAGATCCTCCTTCTCTGAGCTAGGTTTAAGCACAAATCCTTCTTACAATCTGCACACAGGCTTCTTACAATCACTTGCACTTAACTCTGCAAGTTCTTAACACATAGTATGCACGAAGCATCTACAACTGTTTGCACTTAGCTCACCGGCCACATTACACATCTAGGTCTCCTTCCTACTTACATCGCCTAGCTTTCTATTTATACATTACAAAAGGGCCTAAACATGGGTAAACCCATGGGCCGACATCCCATACCTGTTACATAAACCCTAAACCCAAAAATGCTCTAAGAAGGGGCCAAGATCCCGCAATCTCCGCTTCGCCTTGCGCTCTGCCTTCGACCAGCCTATTGAAGTCCCAAAATTGGTCAAACGTGACCAAGGTTCTCCAAAACTTGGTCAAGGGCCAACATGCATGCTAATCAATTTTGGTTTTCTTAAGTAGTATCTGATAACCGATAAACTTCCCTTAGTATTATTTCTTTATAAATTTAGATTCATATATTGCTTACTCACTGCTACTAAGGGTTATCTTGAGCACAAATTTCTTCAACAAACCTTTTTCTTTTATTATTCATATTTTCTTCTCTCACTATATAGAGATAAAACACAAGAAACAAAACAAACAGAGATAATCAAGTAAATAAAAGAATGAATTCAAACAAATCATTAAAGCTCATCGAATGGTTGTCAGACCATTAATTCGGAGGGTTATACTATACCAAACAAGGAGGAGTCTAGTTGGGCCTAGTCCTTGGGTGTAATCCCTCATGTTGAGTTAAAGGGAATCTACCCCCTCAACAACTAGTAGCACAATTCAGGCCATAGTGTTTAGCAAATAATTTTCTCTTCCATTTAGTGAGACAATTCCAACTTTTTCTTGCATATTTCAACCCATATTTTCTTAACAAATACTCAATTTCTATACATGTTGAAGGTGTGCTAAGTGAAAAAACAAAAATTATCACCACCTTTTGAACCTTTTTTCATATATTGCAAACAATTGCTACCAAAGCCTTTTCTTATATAAGATATATTGGTTAGATGTTTTGATTGTCAAGAAAACAAGACATACTTCTATGACCATAGCTCGTAACGCATACTAGAAAGCAAAAACACAAAGCTCAGGTGTTCCCTACACATCTCACAACTACAACAAATCTTCCTGGAATTAACAGAAACTTCTTTCCAACAATATCAAAATGATATTAGTCAACATTGGTTGTGACTTCAACAATTTCACCTATAAGGATCTCTTACAATTTTAATCGACAATGTTATCATTGGATACACAAATCAGTAAGACCATTTTCCTATTGTATTGTTGTGTACTTGTGACAAAAACTAATGCTTTGCATCTATGTTTCTATATAAAAAAATTGACACTTATCATACTAGGCTCTTTGCATTTTGTTGTTTTTGAAGAAGACATCTATATTATATATTTGAATGCTTGTTTGATTAAATTATTATTGTTGCTTCTAATTTTTACATGTTTTTTATTAGTTTTATGTTGTCAAACTTTTATTTTTATTCCACAATTTCTCTTTAAAAAACTTGTTTTCGTTTACATCATTGTAAGATTGCTCAAATTCATTTTTTCCCTTGTTTTTCTCGCATTTGACTTTATTGCTTTGTTTGTTACAATGTTCTCTAAAGAGACTACTAAAAACCAATTTGTTTTTGTTTCTTTTGCCAAGCAATGTTGAAAACATCAATGCAACAAGCACATAAAAACTATCTGCCGAGTCTTCATATCACCCAACCCCTATAGGAACCTATAGAAAAATAGAAAATTATGTTTGTTATGGCTACTTGTTTAGCAAGACTAGAAAATTTTATACTTTGCACATTTCTATTAACTTTTGAGAATTTGTGATTGAATAACAATTTTGAACTTTTACATCATTTTTTTTTGTACGTCGACTAGGAAAAATGTTTCATCACACACACACACACACACACACACACACACACACACACACAGATATATATATATATATATATAGAGAGAGAGAGAGAGAGAGAGAGAGAGAGAGAGAGAGAGACCTTCCAATAAATTTGATAAATCATATATTTGTAAGTTTTAAACCTTTGAAGTGAAACAATGCATACATATTATTATTAAGAAAAATAGAGAGAACAACAATGGCACACATACAATAGAGAGATATTTACCCTAGAAACACTTAACCAGGAAAACCAACAAACCTTAGAGCCACACCTCTATCTTCTTCATTATATTAACCTCACCATTCACAATACAATATATAGGTATTTTGCAGCATCCAAAACCCTAATTTGTTAACCCATATTAGATTACAGCCCTAATTCCTTAACTAAAATTAGATTAGAATGGGTCGAAAAACCATTAGCTGAAAAACCCAAAGAATATAACACATGTAATATAACCATGCAAAGAATATAACACGCTCCCAACAATATTGCCCTTCATAGTCTTATTTTGAAAAAAACATTCTATATCAAATATATTTTTTGAACACTCAAATTAAATCTTTATTGTTTATGGGAATAGTTTTTGTCATTGTTGGATCATTCTTACACTTTGTTATCACCTTAAAATTGCTCACTTGCGACATTTCTAGAAATTTTACTAAAATATGTCACTATTTGTATGCAGAATTACCATTTTCAGCCCCTTTCCACCACCATATGACCTCTAACTCACTGGAAAATGCAAAGTAAAACCTTGATTTTGACCAAAAAGTACCACCACAGATATTACCCCCAATAAGTGTGCTCGAACAATGCAAATAATATCGCCAAAAGTTGCACTACTCTGCCAAAAATCCAATTTTGATTGTTTTCAAGACAAATTTGCTAAAACAGTATGTTAGTTATATGTGGACGATCCTAAACCGTAATTAATATTCTTAACCTTTATTTAGTAATCTTTAAAAACTATATGAAAATAATGTCAAAGGGATTTAACCACTATTTTCCCTATAAATAAAGCCTTGTGGTCATTCCATCCATCCATTCACCATCATAATAAGGTTATGCTATTGAAATTCCACCAAATTGTTGAGGACCTCTTCTTCGTGAGAGAGTTTCTTTTCTAGGTGTCTTACCCATACATCAAGGAGGGACTCATCAACACACCATGGAAGCCAAAGACCCATTCCAAGAAGGGGTTTTAGAGCCCATTGTCTTCATAAAGCTTACTCCACATGTATTATCTTGTCCTTATTCATTTGGTAATGGAATTCTTTTATTCGTTTTAAACTTTTTGTTCATGTAAGTGTTCTTCTTTCATGCTTTACATTATGATATTGGTTTTATAATGGGGAAGTTAGGTTAGGGTTAGGGTTTCTATCCCTAAAATCCATTATTGTATGTGCTTAACACACAACTGTTAAGTTATTGTAATTTGTACACCCTTGTTACAAATTGCACACAACAAATTGGTGACTCCACTGCGAAAAAGAGACATTTGTTCTTCTTTGGTTGTGGGTGTGTGTGTTTCCCCCCTCACCCCCTTCACTTATCATGTAAATTTTTAAATATGATTTCTATTTCTTTCTATTCTAGTTGCCCATACATTTATAGGTCAGAACCCTTCATTTCTGACTCGGGAACAAGTTGGCATATTTCATTGTCAGTTTCAAGGCCAACACAATTATTGACCACTTGTTTGCACTTGTTCAATACATAAATCAACCTGAGTTTCTGCACATGTTCTATGCACTTTTTTTTTGTGGGGGGGGGAGGGGGTTCTACACTCATTCAGTGTAGAAATTGCCCCTTGTTTTTGCACTGCCAACATAGATTTTGGGGTGTTTTTATACACTTTTCTCGGAATTAAATTGTTTTTTCATTTTTTAGTTTTGTCTTGGTTTGAGTAATACTCTTATAGATTTTATTCATACTTTTAGGTTATTGATATTTTTCTATAATGCATCATTTGAGGAATGGGTAGAGAAAATCCCCCCTGGGGTTCTTAATGCCTTCCACTTTTAGGATTTATTTTTGCTACATTGCATATTTTGTTTTAGTACACTTAGGATAGAGTCATAGATTTCTCGAATATATCTTAGACTTGCTTAATTTACAAAAACTTTGGACAAAGAAAAGCCTCCCTTGTTGCATTGATACATGTCCTAGGATTTGGGTTTTTGTGTGGGGTTTTAATCTTTGTTTTTACAACTAGCTAGATTCTTGTTTTTCATATTTCATCCCTTTCATGTTTGTTGCTAAAGTAGGTATTTTATTTTACATTAGAAAGTCTTTCAAGTTAGAGAAAAGAGTCTCTCGTGTTGCTTAGGACTTAACTTTTTTAGTTTGGATTTTTAGTTTGAAATTTCATGCTTATTTGGCCCTAGTCCTTAGCTAGGGTGAAGTAGGAGCTTTTATTTGTGGATCCAAATTGTTTCGTGCATCTTTCTCCTCTGAAATTTCATTAAGATGAAGAAAAAATTTCCTTTATTTGATTATTTGTCATAGTTTATAGCTTGCTTTTCAATTTCACATCTAATTTATATTTTTTCACGAACCCAAGCTCAAACTTAAAATAAACTACTTAACTTAAAAAACTTAATCCCCCCTTGGGGCCAAAAGAGTCTTGTGGTTAAGTTAGGGTTGTGGGGATAGGCATCCAAATAATTCACCACAACCATTTCACATATGAAACATACTGGTTGTATTTTAGGGAACTTGAAATCCTTTCTATCAAATATAGTTAGACATGTTTAGCAATGGGTGTGCTCTTCAGAGTGGATAGTGCCAAAGTTGGTATCGGAGGTTTGATTGAGATTCCTATCTCTTTCAATACTAAAGATCCCCTAATTGTTTTTTTTCATCTTGAAGGAAAGCTACCATGTTGCATGTATTGGTGAAGAGGTATCTTAGTGACCATTCTACTAGGTTCCTTCCTAGGTGGCTCTCGTAGGAGGGAGGGCCCCCAAGATAGATTTCTACAAGCCATTGGGATTTCATCACTCTTCATCTCCTAGTTATATTTGTCTCGTTTGTACCTTCACTCATCTACACAAGGGATTTCATCACCTCTTGTGTTAGTCAATACCTTCAACCATTTGGAAGAAAGGGTTAGGAAGAGTCTTGGTATAACCTTGTTTGAGCGCACTTATTTTGTCTCTTAGACTAGAGTATTTTTCTTTGATAAGATGGAAGCTTCAATTAGGACATCCACATTTATATTCAAATACACTTGAAACTACCTTTTACACCACTAATCATGTAGTGTTTTTGTTTGATAATTTTGTTTACTCAATTGAATGCTTTGGTGACTTAAACCTTTTATATATTTATTGTCTTTTAGGACAAATATTTACACCTAGTAATTCTTGTGCCCCAAAGGAGACTCTCTATGTAACACCCTGTTTTCCCCAGCTTGTAAATATAACTGGACTGGCCAAGAACTATGGCGAACTCATAAATGTGAATATGTGATGTAAATGGACCTTGAGGAAAAGGTCAATGAATGTGAATAACATTTTGAATTTATTGCAGGACTGTTGAGAGGGGACGTGCAGAAAATAGACCACGATGGTGGTGGAAGGCACCTGAAAAGGTGGCGTTAACTTCCGCCGAGAATTAATACCGTATTTGGACTCCACTGGCCTGGAGAACCAAAAGCGGCTCGCTGGCCCTGAATTAAATGTCTCATAGGCTGGTAGGTAGATTGTTTAATGAGGGATGGGAGGTGAACCTCCCATCCGTAGAGCCGTCAGGCCTGATCAGCGTGAGGGTAATCGCACCACATGCAACCTCGCAAGAGGATAAGGCATGGGGTAGAAGCGATTGCGGGGGCAGATGCGAGGGGAGAACTCTGGCATTACACAGAGTGAGTGATAGAAGAGAGGAAGGATTGCAACCTTTGCTCCTGGTCACTGGAAAACAGAGACGTAGTCTCATAGCATCGTGGTCTCAGCTCGGGGGTGGCTAGTGGTAAATCCGCTGGGAGTCGCTAACCCTACGGTTGGGTGGAAACGAGCGCCCCTCTCAGCAGTTGCTTGACCCTGGTGTTATCTCTGATAAGTTTTTTGCCTCTGGCATCTTGATATACATATATATGTGCTTATTCTGATAATTATTCTCATAAGTTGTGAAACTGTGAATGATTTCGTTATAAGAATGACTGTATGGTGTTTTGATCAGTACTAGTTGTTGTATATTTATATGGAAAGACTACGTATGATTTATGTCTTCATGAATTCGTTATTTGTGTGCGTACTAATCAAATTCAGACTTCACGTCTGGTTCTCGGGAGGACAACATCCTTACATACCTCAGGTAGTACCCTGAGTAAATCTCCCCATAGAAATACCTTCCTTGAAAAGCCCATCAAGAACCGGGGAGGCAGTTGTGAAGGCGTAAGGCCTTAGTAACCCTGCATAAGGAGGAACGATCCTCTTGAAAACCGAGATGACAGCATAAGGATGAAGTAATGAATCGACGAATGAGATCTCGTCGGGAGATCTGTGGTCACTCACGACCGTCAGATCGGAGGAAGGAGCTGGAAAGTTAAGTACCTTAACCTTATAGGTATTAATCGACGGATGAGATCCCGTCAGGAGATCTGTGGTCACTCACGACTGTCAGATCAGAGGAAGGAGCTGGAAAGTTAAGTACCTTAACCTTATAGGTATTAATCGATGGACGAGATTTCGTTGGGGAATCCGCGGTCACCCACGACCGTTAGATTAGTAGAAGAAAGTAGGGCGTTAAAATGCCTTACCCCTTTGTTTTATGTGTCTTCGTGGGCAGTGAGGAACTTGGGATCGTAGATCTCCAAGGTCCATGAGATTATCTGGACCATGGACCTTTTCCACGTCCAAGGAGTCGTGGAAGAACGCATGGGTAAGAACCGATCTGGGTCGTCAGATCTCGGCTGGAAAAATACCGACAGCCGTTGGATCTATCCAGTGTTACACGAGGGTTAAAAACCCTCGTGAATCGGGATTTCGATTGACAAGAGATCGGGACCTTCCATTGTGGAAATCTCGAGATAGATCTAAGCCATCCGATTGACGAAGGCCACGTGTCGTAAGCTCACCCATTACGGGAAATCGGGGATCGCGAAATTGGGAGTCCTGGTGACAAGGGATCGAGACTCTCCAAGGTGGAAACCCCGGAGCAGTTGTGGGTCGTCCGATTTAAGGAGGTGACGTGCCGAGAGATTACCTGTTTCGGGAAATCGGGAATCGGGGATTCGGGAGTCCTGTTGACAATAGGTCGGGCTCTCGCCTTGATAAATCCCGACGGAAGAGAGGTTGCGGTCATATGGGAAGAGGTCATATCGACCAATGCTTAACCCAAGGGGTTAATCTCCGATCGAGGTTCGTTCAACACTTTGGCATTTTGGCATTTGGGATACCGAAGGGACTTGTTACCCCGTGCTTTCAAACCCCGAAGTCCAGACTTATAAACCTCGAGATGTTAGCATGTGGTCAGGCTCTGACGAATGGTCAGGATCCTCTTGGAGGATCCTGGGTCTGGGATGACCGTCCGATGTGAGGTAGAGATGTCAACTTTATGCTGGGGCACGAATGCGCATAAAGGTAAGTAGCGAGCAGATCTGGATGGCCAGAGTCCACCCACTCAAATCTACGGCTGAGGATTCATTCCAGAGCCCCCTTTCCATTCTGCCTTTAATGGGGGGGGGGCCCCCTCCTGTCATGTCGACTACCGTGTCGAGTTTCCATTTTTGCCACCTGTATTCCACTTACCCGCGCGACGGGGCCTATTCTCACTGGCGGCTCTCTACCCCTGTTGAGATATGTTCATATTGGCCATTTGTTGACCCTGTAGGGATTCGTCCCCATTGGTCGATCACTAGCCCTGTCGGGGTTCAGCGGTTGCAGAGTCGAACGTTTAGACATTACTGTAGCGCCAAGGCACGAAATGCAAATAGGCACTGCATTCAAAATGAACCGTGAACATGACCCGCGATCACATGGGAACAGAGAAGGAGAGAGAAAGAGCCAGCTTACACAGGTCCTCCATGGATGTTTAGGGCTTATGATTTGGCAGAAGACCAGAAAAATCTGATTTAGGTAGTGGGTATCCAACACTCTCATAGACATTGTGGCATATATCCCTTGTGTAATCTGATCATTCCTTATCTCCCACTCAACAAGTTAGGGCTAATCAACCTAGCACTCCTTTGGGCTCATCACCATTGAATTCGAGAATTTTATATTCTTCATATTTTGAACCCTCATCCCCTTTGATGCCATCTAATTTAGGTTCTCCTAAAGCTATTCCACCTTCAATTAGTTTACCTTCACCTCACCCAATTATCACCATGGCAAGAACTAAAAATAACACTACTCAAGCTCAAACGCAAATCCAACCTATTCTACCTTGTATGGTAGGGTTGAATCTCCCTAAATTGACTAAGCTCATCATTGATCCTATTCATCATAATGCCACTTGGCTAGCTATGTTGACCAAGCTACCCTCATATATCCTTAAATTGAGGGCCATGTGGGAGAGGATCCCTCCAATCATATCATGTCATTCCACCTTTGGTGCTCATCTAACAACATCACAAACAACCCAATTAGATTGAGGTTGTTTCAACACACCCTCATGGGTGTGGTCATAAAATAGTACATTGATCAACCAATCCATTCCCATAGCACCATTGATTCTATATCCAAGGTATTATTAACCTTTTCCAACTTACAGTTCACCATGATGTAGGGATAGAGATACTCATCAACTTTCATCAAACCGCAACAACCCATATCATAGACCATATCCATGAATGGCGTAGATGATGTGGCTTGTATAAAGCTAAGATTAATGATAGATTCCTTACAGAGTGGTTTTTGAAGTCATTAATTCCTCCAATCACGAAAGCGGTGGCCATGACCATGCCAAATAATAAAGAGGAAGCCATAAAGAAGGCACAACAATATGACCTTATCTATGCCCAGTCAAGGTATTTATATTCCATCCTTCCCGATGCTCCTCACTCTGTCTCAGGTGACTTGTCAGCATCAGGAGCATACCATGCAACCAATGGTGTGATCGGGTTTATGTCAAGAAATAATACATACCCTTATCCCCTAAAGATAATGGGTATGGTACCCCATATGGTGTGTTTAGTACCTCTTATCCCTAGCTCCTGTAAGGTTTCCTCAATCCCTTACAATTATCCAAACCCTCCATGAGATTCTTCTCATTCCACGTCTCAAGTGGGAACTACCACCTTGTATTTAGGTCTCCCTATGCACCAATATGCACATAATCATAATTTTACTAGTTCTTCTTGTAGTGGAGTAGCCATGAATCCATACTACCCTTTTCCTAGCCTTTCGCCATCAGTTCCTCCAATCAGGGTTCCCCAATATCCCATTAATGTTGATCAACCCGCACCTCCTCTTCAAGGATAGGTGTATGCTCAACAAAATGTACTCAATACCCCCATTTAAAATATCAATAACAAAAATAATAATAAAGGGAATGGAAAATAAAACAACAAATTCCAAAACCAAGGGAACCAAGGGAATCAAACCCAACAACCAAATAATAAAGCTAGGGGCAACCAAAATACCGCAAATCAGGGACAAGGTAAAACTCCCTGACCAAAATAGGGGAACAACACTCAGCTTCACACAAATCATCCTTGCTCTATTTGTGATGTCTACAAACATTACACCCATGATTATTCACTTTTACTTGAATTGCTTTGATTGAAGGAAGTGGCTAAGAAATCACATGCAATATCTACTTAGCATGCTACTCAACCTACCCCTCCTTTGTCTTCGCAACCAGTGGTACTTTGAAACCCTTTTCAAACACAATTATTTATATCCACACCAGAATCTACCCCTTCCGATCAACCTGCCAATTTTAACCCTTTTGGAGATGGTACTTACCAAATATTGTACATGAATTTGACCAATGTTAATCTGTCAACCCAATCTCATCAATATGGCATGCCCCCTAAAGTGTTGTCTACTGAGCCAAGTGATCCCACATAGGATAGTAATGGACCTTTGCAAATTCCCTAACCTATATTCAATATTCCCCCTAAGGTGCCAAAGATTCCTTTACATCAGAATGCCCGCAACCCTTTTACATGGGTTGCTCATAACCATTGTATGGTAGATGATATAGCTCAGTCTCCTACGATTGTGTCATTGATATAAGTCCTTTAAACTTTCCCTCCAAAATGAAAGGATTTTATATCTACATTGGGCACAATAGATCCTTCAAATGATCATATGATTGTTTTTTTATATCGAAAACGGTGAGCCCCATCTTCCCCCTTATGTTTCCTTTCAACTTCCAGTCATGATTATGAACATCATTATTCATCAATGCATTATTGATCAAGGGAAATCCACATGCATGATTTCCACTCATGTCTAGAAGAAATTAGACTCTCTCGAGCTTATTCCATCTATGATTACCCTTCATGCATATCATGGTCAATCCTCCCAACCATAAGGGTTGTAACAAAAATGTCTTATCTAGTTAGTTGGAAAGCATGTCCTTCTTGATGTTGAGGTTATAGATTCCACCATGGAATATAATATTCTCTTAGGACATAGGTTTATGTATGTTAAGAAGACAGTTGCCTCTTTGGTTTTTCTTACAATGAGCTTCCCCCATGATCGGAAGTTCATTACTATCAATAAACTTACTTCCCCTAATCTTAAATATCAATTGAATCCTAATAGTGTTTGTTGGTTGTGGAGCCTGATTATCTTCCTAATTCAGAGGTATTTGTTTTCAGTTGTGTTTATACCCCATGAAGATTGTACACCCCTCCACGCGGGAGGGTTGCAGGGAGGGATTTCCCCCCGGCTTGGGGGTTCGAGGGTGAAGTCCCCGAAGAAAAAATTGCCTTGTAAAATATAGTAATTTCGTAGTCAATCTGGATCATTCATTATAAAGACGTAGATCTGACAGTAGAAGTTATTTTAGGGTTTTTTTCCCTAGAAGGAAACCCTCTTTTATGAGTGAATTGTATTGTGGATGTGTATGTGTGTGATTATTGTATTCTGAGAGAGGAGACTGTGAGAGAAAGAAGAGGAAGTTACATCGGGTGTGTTGTAGGTTGTATCCCTTCATTTTATTGGATAATAAAAAGGAAGGACCTGGAAATTTCTATGGTGGACGTAATCCACACTGGGTTAACCACGTATATCTGTGTCTCAATGTATTGTGTATCTTCTATGTTTTATTTTTTTATTTGTCTTATTTTATTGCTCCGTGATCCTATTTTTCTAACAGTGTTGTACCTTCTATGGATGAGAATGAAATCATTTCATATTTTTTTAGGGTTAGTCCAAAGTTTTTAAAGAGTCTACATTGCTTGACACATATTACAACCCTCTTCCAGTAATTACCTCCCCAGGGCCATCCAATGTGTGCATGGTTACAACATCCCGGCGACACGCGACCTCGACACCCTTGTTGTCTGAGACTTTCTCCCCACTCCTTATATTAGTCCCATGTCGCTTGTATCGCCAACACTATCATGGGAAAGGAATACCCCTCGAAGGACTCCCTTTGCTAAAGTGTCATTTATATTCCCCCCTCTAAGAATAGTAAGCACCCCTATAATGGCTACATTATCTTTGCCTAATTCGACCTTGGGGATTCTAGACTAGTATCTGGATTCCCCAACCCCTTCCATGGCATCGGTTCCAACTCATAATTTGGTACTAACACATATGAATCCTATAGGTACTACTAATATATCTTCTACATAGTCTACGCAGGCCCACCCAACCCTTACCAAGTCTAGGAAAGGATTTTCCATAGGGGAGGATTCTAAGAAGACTCAGAGCACCTCTAATATGGACATGTTACGGCCACTGAAACTACTGCACCTAAAGTCATTTCCACATGTTCTTTATATGACCTCATTGGCCACACAACCACAACTGTCCAATGCTCCCATAATTCAAGGTTACTTTTAACACCGATGATTTATAACCTAATCCATCCACTCTCATGGTGAAAATATATCTTCCTAAATCTTCAATTAAGCATATTAAGTCCTTATACATGAATCATCTATGTGCTTTGTGTGATACATACAATCATTGTTCTCATCATTATCCTAAGATACTTCAATTTAAATATTCCCTCGACATCGTTCGTCGTCTCAATTCTTCTCTTGAGGAGAAGCCAACCCCAATAGTGGACAATATTTCCCCTCAATGTGAAAGGTTTTTTCATACTGAAGGTAAGTCGATTGCCGAAATCATCCCTCCTCCTATCAAAACTAATGATAATACCATGCACATTGTTTACCTCTCAACTTCCATGGGGTCTATATATTTTGAAAATCCTTAATTTTCATAAGATGCACATTGGAGCATCCCTATATTCTTGGTATCCCCTTGGTATCAACATCAGTGGGATCCCCCTCAACTAGTTCCATGTCTTCCTCTTTATAAGTATCATGTGTGAGCCAATACTCTCATTCTTGTGCCATTGACAAAGGGTTCATTATCCCATCTTCTACCACCACCACAATGTTACCAGATAATGTCAACTTTAGTACCCCAATATTTCATTCTAATGAAGAGATTGTAAATTCCCTTACCACACTAGATTATCCTTGGGATGATATGTAATATTGTTCCTATTTTTGCTCCAGCAAATGAGTCCCTTTGAGCAATACGTTATTAAAATAAAATACTTTATCCCCCATGGAAAAGTCGACTAGTTTAAGACTCCCATTCTTGCACCTGATGTTGTTGAACATATCATCCTTGGAGAAAATTGTTATCCTAAAGAGATTAATACTTATAAATCCCTTTTCTAAGAATTTTGAGATTTTTTTGCCTAGTCATATGCAAAGATTCCCAGACTTGATCCTGCCATTGTTGAACACCAAATTGATACGTGGTTGAATGTCATACTTGTTTGTCAAAAACAATGGCCTATTCACCCCATCAAGGAAACAACCATCAAAGTTGTAATTGATAAAGTGCATCAGGCAAGATTCATTTACCCTATTCCATACACCTCAAGAGTCTCTAAGCCTATATTGGTCATGAATAAACAAGGCACCATTCATGTATGTACTAATTTCCATGATCTAAATCAAGCATCTCCCAAAGATAATTGTGTGATTCCATTCATCGATCATATTATTAATGCATGTGTTGGCCATGAGATCATTTCCTTTATGGATGGATTCTCAGGATATAGTCAAACCTAGATTTGACCCAAAGATCAATACAAAACCACCTTTACTATTCCTTGGGGGACATTCACATTCAGATTAAAGAATGTTGGAGCCACTTTTTAGCATGCCATGTCATATTATTTTCATGGCCTCACTCACATTATCTTGGCCTATCTCAATGATCTCACCACTCATTCGAAGAAATGGCCACAACACTTGGAAGATTTGTGCACTATCTTCCTTAGGTGTTACAAGTACAATATACATGTAAACCCTCTTAAGTGTGTCCTCTACATGCCTACTGGCTATTTATTTGGATTCATAGTTTCCAACATTGGCGTGACTATAGACCCTCTGAAAGTTGATGCCATCAATAAATTACCACTACCTCCTAATCTGCACCAATTGCATAGCCTATAAGGGAAAGCCAATTTATTGTGTCAGTTTGTCCCCAACTACACCACCACTACTCAAGGTTTTCTTTAGTTGTAATAATCATATGTACCCTTTGTATGGGTTTATCAAGTCCAACAATCATTTGATGTGTGAAAGTGTTCCCTTACTTCAACACCTTTAGTTAGTCCTCCTAACTTCGATAAGGATTTTATCCTTTACATAAAGTGTTCCCTTACTTCAACACCTTTAGTTAGTCCTCCTAACTTCGATAAGGATTTTATCCTTTACATCTCCGCCTCACTCTTTTCAGTCACCAGAGCATTAGTTCATTATGGGCTCGATGGATGCAAGCATGACATCTATTTTGTAAGTAATAACCTATCTAGACTCTCATTTTCCTTCATCCATGAGGAGAAATTGGCCTCGGTGGTCATTTTCTCCATTTAGAAATTTTGTCATTTCATTCTAATGTGAAAAACAAAAGTTGTGACAAACTCCAACCATATGTTCTTTATGTTGAGGTGGTGAGTAATAAATGGCAAGTATGCTCATTGGATCATTATCCTTCAAGAGTTTGGCTTGGAATTTTTCATGCCCAAGATAAAGAAATCCATGTCCCTTGTTGAGTTCATTTTTAACCTCCCAACATGAGCATCAAACCCATTGTTGAATGATGACCTTCTAAATGAATACGTATTCTTTATATCCATGGTCGATCCCTGGTATGGTGACATTATAGTCTATTCACAAACCCATAAATTTTGTCCGCATTTATCTCGCGACAATTGACAATGTATTCATCATCAGACTCCTCACTGTCTCCACATTGGAGATGACCTCTATCCAGGATTTGATACCTTGTTGTGGCATGACTCATTGTCTCACTCATGATGAGGTGGAGTGGGTATTAAATGCTTCCCATAGAGATTCTTGTGGTGGCCACTTTTTTAATATGGCTACTACCCAAAATATTATCCACACATGTTATTTTTTGCCTACTCTTTTTACCGATTGTATGAAGGTAGTTAAGCATTGCGCTAACTATCAACTCTATGCCCCTAAGGTGCGATATCCTCTAGCTCTATTGCACCGTATCGTCGTCATAGGCCCTTTTTTCAAATGGTCCATTGATTTCATGGATTGTAACTCTATTTTTGTCGATGTTCATGAATACATTATTGTGGTCATCGATTACTTTACAAAATGGGTTGAATCCATGCCAATGTTCAATAACATCGTAACTACTAAAACTCGTTTTTTTTTTAACCATGTCATCACTCAATTTGGTATCCTTAAACAATTGTTCTATGACCATGGTGGCCATTTTGAAGATGAAATATTATGCAATATAGCTTCATTGTTAGGTTTTGAGCACCAATATTCATCATAATATTATCCACAAGGGATTGGCCAATTTGAGGCTATCAATAAAATCCTTAAAACCATGCTCCAAGAGACTGTGAATAACCACAAGACCAACTAGCTGCACATGCCCTTGCTATCTTATGGGCCTATAGGACATCTACTAAGACTTCCATTAGGTTCACACCCTTTCATCTCTTCCACGATAAGGAGGTAGTTTTATTGATCAAGTTTCAAATCCCCTCCCTCCATTTAACTATTGAACTCCTCCCTAATACCACTCCCTTAAAGCAAAGATTAGTAATGTTGGACTGCATTAATCAAGACCGTCTGGTTGCCTTAAAAAAACCATTGAAGCAACCAAAAAGGGTTCCAAATAGAAATATGACTAAAAGGTGCACCCTCATGTCTTCCATGAAGGGGATCGAGTCCGTGTGTATGAAAAAACCCACAATATTTTAGATCAAGGAAAATTTGAATCGGTATGGAAGGGACCTTACATTGTCCAACAATGTCTAGGAAAAGAGGTATAACAACTTGCAAGGCCCTAGTGGGAGCTCCTCCCCAACCCTTGCAATGCACTCTACCTAAATAAGTTATACCCCTAATTCTTTGTTTTACAAAGTGATTTTATTTTGTATATATGTTAGATAGCTTGTTACCTCCTTTTTGTAAACTTTGCATCTCATATGTTATCTTCTTACTCCTTCTAAATGGACCCCTCATTCTATTTATATATCGGTTATGATGATGATGTGAGTCATTATTCATGGAATATTTCCTTGATAGCTTGGGCCATATTTACCCCTCCGCACTCTCTCATCCACTTTTATGGCCTTTGCGTTGGACTTTCCATCAATAACTAGGTTGAATATGATGTTGAAATTAGTTTGTTATATGATGCCCTTAAACATTTCATCAATCACCTTTGTGTTTGTCTTGATTCCCAACTACTTGTCATGTAGTTGAATGGCATTTACATGTCATAACCCTCACCTTTGTAGAAAGTATTTATGAGTTAAAATTTTGGTGCAGTCATTTGAATCAATTTCATTTATCCATGTTCCTCAAAGACGAAATAATTTTGTAGATACCATTGCAAATAAAATTCTAGATTGGCATTTAACAAATGCATACATAAGAAGATAACATTTTGCATTCACATTTAATCTACCATGCATCAACTTTTGTAAATAAAAACACATAGATTAGCGATCCACATTTGCATTTAAAAAATTGCATCCATAGTGCTTGTGTGTGTGTGTGTGTGTTTGTGTTTGTGTGTGTGTGTGTGTGTGCATGATTCAAAATATCACAAATAAATTATCACGGAGTCCATCGCTCTAAATTTGGGGCATGCTCATAGCATGTTATATACAAAAAGTTGGGAGCATAATTTCCATCAAAACAACTCATTCCCTCCATTCCCATCGAATGGAGGATCATGAGCCAAGGGTAATATGTTCCCTCGGGATAGATCTCTGACACATCAATTGGCCATCATTTATGTCCTGAGAATAGGGTGTCACTCGAGTGGTGCTATTGTGTGCAGTCATGCATAGACATCATCAATCTTGTGCCATCTGCGCTCGAGTGCCCCTCCTAGCAACGAGTCTAGTTTTTGTCTCATCTCTTCTATATCATGATACCCTATCGTGTCAGTTTCCACTCTCTTCCTTGGCCTTGATGGCCTTGTCTTATCCTCCTCAACTCACCCATGGTAGTGGGCATGCCCAGGCCTCCTCACTGGGTGTAATGTCTACAAACACATATAGTATATGAGTAGTACAATATATTGAAATATTCTACTATGTAATCAAATCAAATCAAAAAATACATATAGTCTAGGCCCTAGACCCATACAAGTGGTAAGGGTAACTTCAGGTCTCCTTGGTAGTTCATCCCACCATAGGGATAGCCCTCAATGTGTATGAAGAGTTGGTTCCAATGTGCAAAAAACTTAGGGTGAAACACATTTCCCTAACTCCCCATCCTCCCCATCCCAATAGTTTCCCCCATTGGTGCATCCTCAGCTCCTGAGGACCTCCATCTCGGATACAAACATGTGGTTGAAGAGTAGGTATCTTGATCTTAATCAAATTTGACAAGAACAATTGGCTATCGATATAGGCTCTAAGATGATCATCACAGACAACGTTTAAGGCTATGGACGATGAAGGATATCAACTTTTTGATATGAAGGGCCCGATGCCATCACGATTGATGTCCACTTTTGTATTTAATAAAGTCTAAGTCAAACGAGATGTAAAGTTAGGTAACATATTATTGTTCATAAAGTAATAATGTATTATAAAATTGTGATACTTTCATGAGATCTTTCTCCTAGGAGAAACAACAAAACAAACAAAGAGAATGAGGAGAAACAAACTAGAGAGAAGTTGAAGCATTGGGGATGCTTGACCTTCCAACTAACCTCCCAGTCAACTCAATATTCTATATCATGTTTCCCCATAATGAGGGAGGGTTATTTGGTTGTGAATGATGTGATGAAGTTTCCTAGATGTCACTAAGGAGCATGTAGATGAACCAGAGAGCCTATAACTTTCCCATTGTTGAATAATAAAGATCTTGGTCGAAGCCAAAAGAAACTTGGTTTTTTGGTCTGGGTTTCTAGGGTAGATTATGAGTTTATGTATGATTGTTGTTTGTGGATGCATTGTATATGAATGGTAAATGGTGTGCAATAAAATTTAGTGGTTGTATGTGTATTGTTTAGCAAAGAGAATTATGTGCCATTTATTATTCGGGCTCATTTTGCATGGATACATTTCTTATGATCTTGTAAGCCAGACCAACCACTCTTTAACCATGCCCACACATCCATTCTGAAGTTGGAAATTGACAACTCTCCTTCCAAAACCATTTTTATTTACTTGGGGGTTGATAACCTCATGTTAAGAGTCATTGGGGATTTTCTCTCACTCCTACAATCGATTTCACTGCTACTTGGTGTCCACACATTGTTTATAGGTCATGTATCACATTATTGACATTGTTGTGGCGTTTCCCTTTTCCCACAAGTCATATACGAATCACACTTTAAAATCTAGGATGTTCGGGAATTTATTATCTACCCACAAGCCAGATAAACATTTTTTCAATATCCCCATCTACCAATTTCGTTCCAAACGTTTTTCTTTGCAATTGAATATCAAAAATCGCCCTCCAAACGTTTTAAATTATCGTGGAGTATCAAATTTCCCCCTGGATGTCTTATTTTTTGTTGAATGTTAATTTCTCCATCTAGATGATTTTTTATAACCGTCGGTTGACCCAATTATGCCCTTTGTTTGAATGGATTATCATTTGGTCATTTTCCCCTCACTTATTTGGCCGATAACAATTTCTAGTCGACCCAATTCCACCCTTTATTTGACTAGGTTTCTTCTCGTCAATTTGTTTCTCCTTAGTCAACTCGACTTTTGGACAACTTGCTTTCATCCAACTCGTCTTGTAGTAGACTTTCCTTTCATCCGACTCAAATTGTGGTTTACTTGCCTTTCATCTCACTCAACTTGTGGTTGACTTTCCTTTCATCTAACTTGACTTTCGTTTTGACTTCCTACTCAACTTTAAGGAAGTTGACATCCTTATCATTTGGTTGACTCATATTTTTCTAGAATGGTCAAGTTTCCATAAGCAGATGAGAGCTGAGATTACAGTGGATTGCAGAGGATTTTGTGTTGGTGAGATGGATTGGCTATAAGCCTCCCATTTACAGGTCGTATGGTATCAAAGAAAAAGTTTGAATACGTCTAGTGAGAGCCGTATGTTAAGTACCCACAATGATTATAAAGGAAGTGGATAGGATTTGTTGTCAGGGCTAGAGTGAAGTAGAGAAACAAGAATGGAAGGAGAACATTATGGAGGAGATGAGAAAGAAGATCCCAAGGTCGGGTTGGGTTGATTTGAGTAAATTTTGGCCATGTTTTGACATTGATGGTGTCACAGCTATTAGCATCAAACTGTAGTGAAACACCATATACAAAGGCTTGTCATGAAGGCCCCAAGAAGGAAGAAAACAAGCCAGAGATGGGAGAATGCAGCTATAGTAAGACATAAGTATCATTCCATGTAGAGGCGATGGTGGACATCAAGACATATGCCAGGGAAGTGGATGTTATCAAGTTGAACCAATGGATGCAACAGATGGAGGTATACTTTAGCATGCATGAAGTAACTGGAAAACAAAATATTGTTTTTTCTTGGTTGAAGCTTGAAGGCCATGCTTTGGCATGGTGGGAGAGTGATGCAGTAAGCAGAGCACTAGGAAATGAGCAACCAATGACTAATTGGGAGCTATTCAAGGACATAAAAAAATCTCAATTTTACCCAATAGGATATGAGGAACACCAACAAATAGTATGGAATTACTTCAGGCGGAGATGAGGACAATTAGTGCGGGAGTTCACAATAGAGTTCAGGAAGAGAGAAATTTAGATGGGAGTCTCTCTCAAAATCCCAGACATTTTAATCAAGTATTTGGGGGAATTGTTTCCTCTTATTCATAAAAAATTGATGCTATTTAGACCAAAGACGATTAATGAGGCCAATATTCAAACACAATACCTTGAGGGAGACGAGCAGAAGCAGCAAGCAAGCACACAAAAGCAACCATAACCACAAAAGGAACAAAAGAAAAGGAAAAAAGAAGAAGAGGTGGAATGAGAAGAATATTGTGGCTGCAACACAAGAAGATACACCTTCCTCCCAACAATGTAAATATTTTGATTGAAAGGGACACACTAAGGAGAACTATTGGAAATTGCTCCCTGAGAAGCACCCCAAATATTTCGAAGAAAAAAATAAATAAATAAAGCATTGATATCAGTGGATGTTGAGGAGCGGGTGGAAAACACCTCAAAACTGGAAGGGAAGATTAATTGCAGTAATATTCATAAAGAGGTAGCATTAGTTGGTTGTAGTCACAAGGAGGACAAGTAAATGGCTGAATTTTCTGCATTAAAATCCACATGAATCAAAGCAAGGTGGATTGTTTGTTTGATCTTGGTTCAAAATCCAACTTTATCTCTACGTGACTGGTTGAGAATATTGGGTTGGAGACCCAATATCATCTATATCCATAACACCTGGGATGGGTAAGGCGAGATGTGGAATTGAAAGTGAGCAATCAGTGTAATTTTAAGTTTGTTATCAATCAAAATTTTGTTGATAAAGTAGTTACAGATGTGGTTCCTCTGGACATATGTGGAGTCATCTTGGGAAGTCCATATTTGTACGTGAGGGATGCCATCTTCTGAAGGAGAGATAAACAAGATATGTTAGTCAAGGATGGAAATGTGTATGCCATAAATTCACATAAGGACAAAGCTAATATCTCTCTGATAAGTGCTAATCAAGCTAGAAGAATCATGGCTAGCACAAAGAAGTTTTTCTTTTTGTTATTGGGAGAAGGAAAGTAGTAAGGAGAAGGAAGTGATTTGGAGATGAAGGCATGCTTGCAAGGATGTAGTGGTGAGTAGCACATAAAACTACAACAACTGATTGAAACCCACATGGAAGTTTTTCAAGAGCCTCGAGGACTACCACCTAAGAGAGAGGTTGAACAAGAGAGTTAGTTGTTGCCAAAGACTTCACCACTACCTAACATTGGACTCTATAGGTAGTTTTTCATTGAAGCAAATGAAGTAAAGAATCAACTCCAACAGTTGTTGGAGTAGGCAGTCATCAAACCTAGTATGTTTCCATGTGGTTCACCCATCATCATGGTGCCAAAGAAATATGGAAATTGGAGAAGGTGTATTGACTATCATGCCCTGAATAAAATCGCCATCAAGAATAGATATCATTTTCCAAGGATTGACGACTTGTTGGATCAACTGTGGCAAGCCAAATTATTCACTAAGATGGAACTCAAATCATGTTACCACCAAGTGAGGATCAAAGTAGAAGACGTGTGGTAGACAAAGTTCAAAACAAGACAAGGTTTGTACAATTGGTTAGTAATGCCTTTTGGATTATGCAATGCACTTGAAAACGCTCAAGAGCACTTCTGAGATGTGATGAAGGTACTAGATACCTAGAGGAAGAATCAGATGATTACCAACTTGCAAAAATGTGAGTTTGGAAATACTTCCTTGATATATCTTGGACACATTATTGGAGGAGGAGAGATAAGAGTAGATCCAAATAAGATTGCAACCATCGCCCAATGGCCTATTCCTACCAATGTGACAGACGTTAGCAGTTTCATGGGAGCAACTTAGTATCTAAGAAAATTCACTGTAAACTTCTCTAGAGTAGCAATGCCATTTCACACCGTGACCGCCAAAGGAAAGAGCTTCCATTTGGGTAAGATGCAACAAAGAGAATTTGAATACTTGCATAATAAAATTAGTGATTATCCAGTCTTAGCCATGACAAATTTGCAGCGGCCTTTCGAGCTAGAGACAGATGCCAATGGGCATGCATTCAGAGAAATACTCATGCAAGGAGGAAGTCCTAGGTGCTACCATTCATAGTTGTTTCATGGAGAAGTACTTGAATACCCCACTTATGATAAGGAGCTATTTGTGATTGTATAGGCAATAAAGAAGTGGAAGCATTACCTCTTGAGGAAATAGGCCATCATACACGTGGATCATCAATTCCTTTAGTATCTACAAAGTTAAAGTAAGCTATATCATGTGAGGCTTTACAAGTGGTTAGGTTTCTTGCAACAATTTCATATATTGATTAAGTACAAGAAAGGAGTCATGAATAGGCTACCATACATATTCTCTCAATCACCACTAAAGAATATTGTAGCAATTGGAATGATATGCAGCTTGAGCCTTTCACTCGTGAAGTTCCAAGTAAATATTATGAGGGAGGTGAAGATTTTAGATGAGTCTAAAAGCAATTGAAGGAGAGGTCGATCATTGTCATGGAAGGAAATGAATATCACCTCCAATATGGACTATTGTACAAGTTGGAAAAACAATGCATACCCCAAGAAAGAAGAGTTTAGTTGATAAGAGAAGCACACACTTCTAGGGTTGTTGGGAATTTTGGTGTGACAAAGCTATTGGAGAATTTTTAGTATGTGCATTGTCGGGAGATTTAGGAGTAGGTGGAAAATTTTGTTATATGCTACATTCTTTGCAGCATTAGCAAAACAAGCAACCTGAAACTCGTTTCGTACATACCATTACCAATACCAAGCAGGCCTTGGGAGATCATCTCAATGGATTTTGTTTGAGGTTTGTCTATATCTCATAGAGGCCATGACTACTTGTTCGTTGTGGTAGACCGCTTCAACAAAATGTGTGTGATCATTCCATGTAAGAAGACAATCTTTGGACAAGAGGAATCTGAACTATTCTTTAGCCATGTTCGGGTACATTTCGGATTGTCAACCTCCATCATATATGACTGAGACAGTAGGTTCTTGGGCAGATTTTGGACAACACTTTGGGAGAGAATGGATACCAAGTTAAAGTATTCCACTGCATTCCATCCTCGAACTGATGGAAAAACCAAGGATGTCAAAAATATGCTGGTGAAATTGTTGAGAAGCTACAATAGAAAACATCCAAAGTCTTGGGACAAGTAACTAGTCTATATCCAACACTCCTACAATATAGCACTTCATTCCTCCACTAATAAGTCTCCTTTCGATATTTGTTTTGGTTATTTACCTCCTTCACCATTTCATATTGTGTCTGGACAACAAAAGGAAGAATCAAGGCTTCAAGGAAAAGAACAAAAGGCAAGCACATTGGACAAAATCAAGCAGATACATCTAAGGGTTCATGAGCAGCATGAGAAGAGCCAACAGTTGTACAAATCCAGGCATGATCAACATTGGGAAGATCACAATTTTTTTGTTGGAGACAAGGTGTGGCTCTATCTTTGCAAAGAATTATTGCAAGGATCAACAAAGAAACTCAAGCCCCTTAGATATGGACCATTTGAGATCATTGAACAAGTGTGTGGGAATACCTTTAAGATAAAACTTCCACCTTGTATGTATATCAACTCAGTGGTGAATATGGAATATTTGAAGTTGTTTGAACCTTCCATGCTAGATTAGGAGGAATAACTTTAGGTTCTTCCTACTGTGGAATACCTTGCACCTCATGGTCTTGAAGAGTTGAAGGAAGACATCGTTCTACAACATAAGGAGCGGATGACTCATAGAGGATAGAAAGCAATGTGGCAAATTGGTCTCAAAGGATAGACTCCAAGGAAACCAAAGTGGTCTGAAAGGAATCATATTGCAAGCAAGTTCCTTCATCTATGCTTGGCATCTTTTGGGGACCAAAAGCCTCCCAATGGGGAGGTGTGATCCGAATTAGATCTAAAAAAAAAAAATGGCTATCGACACAGGCTCTAATATGATCAGCATGGGAAATGTTTAAGGATATGGATGAGGAAGGAGATCAACTTGTTGGCATGAAGTGCCCCATGCCATCACGATTGATGTCCAATTTTGTATTCAATATAGTCTAATTCAAATGAGATGTAAAGTCGGGCAATATATTATTGTACATAAAGAAATAATGTATTAGAAAAATGGGAGACTTTCATGAGATCTTTCTCTAGGAGAAAAGACAAAACAAACAAAGAGAATGAGGAGAAATGGACTGGAGAGAAGCTGAAGTGTTGGGGAATCCTGACCTTCTAGCTAACCTCCTAGTTGACTTAGTATTCTATATCATGTTTCCCCACAACAAGAGAGAGTTTCTTTAGCATTGAATGATGTGAAGGGGCTACCCCAAATGTCACTTAGGAGCAAGGAGATGAACCAGAGAGTCTGTAACTTTCCCATTGCTAAATAATAAAGAGCTTGACCGAATCCAAAAGAATGTTGGTTTTCTCATTTGGGTTTATATGGTAAATTTTGAGTTTATGTGTCAATGTTGTTGGTGGATGCATTGTCTATGAATGGAAAATGGTGTGCAATGTAATTTAGTGGTTGTCTGCGTATATTTTAGAAAAGACAAATATGTGCCACTTATTTTTTAGCTCATTTTATATGGATACGGTTCCCATGAGTTCGTAAAACAAAGCAATCGCTCTTTAACCATACCCACACATCCATTATGAAGTTGGAAATTGATGGCTCTCCTTCTCGAATCATTGATATTTACTTGGGCGTTGCTAACTTAGTTTTAGGAGTCGTTGGGGATTTTCTCTAACTCCTAGAGTTGATTTCGCTGCAAGTCGGTCTCCACACATTGTCCATAGGTTGTGTATCACATTCTTCACATTGTTGGGGTGTTTCCCTTTGCCCACAAGTCGTATACAAATCACACTTTGAAATATGGGGTGTTCGGTCATTTATTATCTACCCACGAGTTAGATACACATTTTTTTTCAATCTCACCAGCTGCAAATTTCACTCCAAGTTTTTTTCCCTACAGTTGAATACCAAAAATTTCCCTCCAAACATTTTTAATTGTCGTGGAGTATCAAATTTTCCCCTAGATTTCTTCTTTGATATTGATTATTAATCTCTCCCTCTATATCATTGTTTATAACTGTCGATCAACCCAATTTTGTCCTCTATTTTACTAGGTTATCATTTTGTTGTTTTCCCCTCACTTATTCGGCTAACAACAATTTCTAATCAACTTGATTATGCCCTTTATTTGACTAGATTTCATCTAGTCGATTTTTTTCCCTTGGTAGACCAAACATTGGTCAATTGGACTTATGAATGACTTTCTTTCATCTGACTTGACTTGTGGTAGACTTTTCTTTCATCTGACTCGACTTGTGGTTGACTTTCCTTTCATCCGTCTCGAATTCTATTTTTACTTCCTACTCAACTTTCAGGAAGTCAATATCGTTATCATTTGCTTGAATCGACTTTGGCTAGGCTGGTCGAGTTTCCATAAGTTGATGAGAGTTGAGATTATATGGAATGCATAGGATTTTGTTTTGGTGAGATGGATTGGTTATAATCCTCCTATTTACGATTCATATTATCTCAAAGAAGAATGCACATATCAATGTCCCAAAGGTAAAATTCCTTCGCATTTCCCTGTAACGTGAGGTGATTTGTCACTTTAGTGCCATCAATAGCATATGGGCCCACCCATAATAGGTCCTATCTAGTACACTCTCTATGAGCATCGTTAGTCCCCCTGGAATCCTATGTGGACCACAAGTTCCCATGATGTGCACCACCACAACAACTACAACTAGTGTCTCTAGGCACTCTAGATTTGTAATCAAGATTGCATTATATGTGTCCTTGGCATTCTCATTGCCATGGATCTTAACCATTTCTTTCGACCTCCTCCCACAAGGAAGTAATGGTTGTGTATCATTGAAGATCCCTATCATTGGTAGTCTTGTAAGGAAGTAGATATCTTGAGGAGTTATCTCTATTGACTCCCCCTGCACCACAATGACACGTGTCTCTATGTCCAAGTACTGCACGATATGAGAGAGGACCCCCTCCCCAACTCTCATTCATGGATTATCAATATAATTGACTAACCCATGTCCAACTAAGCCCCCTCATACAACCTGGTTACCACTAACAACAATTAGAATATCTTCAAATTATCTTTCCCACCATAGTACTTTGAAGCTAGACATACCTACACAAAAATTAATTTTATCATATATATATCCCCTATATATCTCATATCTAGGTTAAATATATTTTTTACCTTGTAAAATTGCTTTCTCGTCACAATTTTTGGGCCAAAAATATGCACCGAATCAACGCAGAAAACACCCTTGTTTTTTGTGTTGGATCAGTGCAGAAACATGGGGGAATTTATACACTCTTAGCATAGAAACTACCCCCATTTCCTATGCTGGCCCTAAAAATTTTGACCAGACCTCCCCAGGTTTAACCAGGATCTATCCTAAAATGGTAAACCACTGGGGAGGATTAGACCACTAAAGTAAAACTCGTAAATTGAAATTACCATGGTCAGTTTATCTAAAACAAGCACACAAATAATTAGGGCCTCCTCCCTCTCTCCAAAATTAGCATGCATAAATGAATTTGAATTTCGGGGTTTATCCCTATTTATAGAAAAGCCATCATCTTTATTTTTCTTTGTTTAGACTCGTATGAACTCCGATTGATGTGTCATCTACATCATTGCAATCATATTTCCAAGCCCTTCAAAAGGGTATTCTTGAATTTTCCTACTTTGATATTTCATATGGACACCTTCTTTCCTTCGAGCATTAAAGTATGTTCACTTTTTAATTTGAATGTCTATGCATTGGTTTTCTTTTCATAAACACTTTTACGCTTTGGTATTATTTGACTTATGTGTAGGAATACACTATGGAATCCCTTGTCTCTCTATGGTATGTGGTCCTCTTTAGGTAATCTTTCTTACCTTACATTTAGTATAACGTATCTCCCTTGAGTATGTTATATTTTCCATGTATTCCCCTTGGAATCGCACGTAGGACCACCATCACTCAAGTAGATGGCTTTGTCCATCCATATTTTTTATTTTCCCTCTACCCAATGATAGATCCTTCCCTCCATGGGTTCCCCATCTTAGTGACCCTTGTTGTATTTTGTGCCCATTCCATTACATTCTCCTTAGGATTAGGATTCTATATAGTCTACATCCCAAAGTGGAGCCTCATGTATATATATTCACCATGTCAACAACCTTACCTCTTGGACTCCCAAACTATTAGTTGGTATCTTGTTTGTTGTATTAACACATATCATAATCCCTCTACTTCATACATACTACGATGATTCGTCCACCATTCACCAACCCCCAAGGAGATTATCATTCATGCCCCTACCCCTATTCGCTTCCATTTGCAATTTTCACCTTCAACATAACAATCACATGGTTGCTTGTTGGGGTAGTTATCTCCTTGTATCCCCTTCTCTTTCCATCCGGTTTCCCTCTTAGGACTCCTTTTGGCTATTGTGTCTCTCAGGACATTGGTTGGATCTTTTGGTGGGACTCTCATCCCTTCATGATGATCTTTCATAACCTATTGGCACCCCTTTAGAAACACCATGAGGGTCTTGCGATTCTTTGGAATAGGTTTCACGTATGGTAGCATCCCTTTGCTTTCCTTGTTCAAAGCATCTATGATGAGTCACCCTTGTGTCCCATGGAATCTGTTTAGTTCCTCTTGAGTCCTGCTACAATTTACCCTTGTCTTCGTGAGTTTTTCCCTTTAGGAATTGTTGATTTTTGGCCTCCAGTTCTCCCCTTGGTTTATTGACTTGTCCTTGAACCTCTTTTTCCTAGTAATTGACAATTCCTCATGGAATGCTTTAAGTATCTACGAGGTTATCCTTGCATTTATGCTCTAAAAAAGGGAAGTCGTGATTCCAACTCTTTTTGCCTTCTTGTCATCCATTGGTCTCAATATTTGTTAGTTATATTGTGATTTCTACCTCATGTTGGTTTTCAACAATCCCTTAGTCCCTTGACTCCAACGGGACTTTCCCTATTGACTTCAACACTTGTTTTTCTGGGGTTTTCTTTAGAGCAAAATGTACCTTGGTCCCATCTTCATCATTGGTGGGTGCCTCAAACCAAGCATGCAGAATCCTGTTTGTTTTTTGACTTGGTTGTGTCTCATGTGCTCAACTTCAGCTCATTATTGCATTGTTGAGATTTGTACACTCGGTGATTCAGTGATTCAGTTGATTGTACTCGATTCCTAGACATGTGTGAGTTGGATCAATCGTCGAGAGGCAGTTTTCCTTTAGGTAGCTCCCCACATGTTTTTACCACAACACTTGTTTCCAAAGATATAGCTCCAACTATTGTACTTTAGATGTTGGGACTTAGGAGTTCCTCCTATTCCTAGGTGCCAATGGACTTTCCTCCTATCAACACCAACACCTTGATTCTAGGGGTTGGTCCTATGTACCCTGGTCCCATTTTCTTCATTGATGGGTTTCCTTGGAACAAGTTGACAAAGGCCTCATCACTTTAAAACGTGGAAGGATCTCATGTGCTTGACTTCAGATCATTCTTAAAACATTGATATTCATATATATGTATCAGTGACTCAACCTCAATTGTAATTCCTTGGATTTGGAAGGCTCGATTTAGCCATTTTTAGAGCCATCAATTTGAGCTTCCTTCTTACTAGCCCAATTTAGATCTTTTGGTTCTAATTCTCAAACTGCAATGGTACCTACTTAGACCTCTTAGGTAAATTCGGTGCAATCCACATAACCAAAAAATCCTTAGCAACCTGGAAGAAAGAAGAAGAGGAACAGAAAGAATAACTTTGATACTGAGAAAGGGACCGCTCCTGCCCAAAATAATCAAAGGGGGGCACAAAAGAGAAGAATAAGAATCGTTTCCCCTACACGACTTGTGGGGAATACCACCCTACTCATTAATGTCCTCAAAAGGATGAGGTACAATGATTTTTGGCTTACCAAAGGCCCCCTCAACAACATGTTGTCCTAACTCATCATTTTCCCCCTCCACCTCAACACATGGTTGCAACAAACCATGCACCTCCATGAGGGGGCATGGAAAGTACCCCTTAGCATGAGGGTTCATGGAGTAGTCATCATCGAATACTTCCATTTTTATGTGTGACCATACGTTCAATTTGTAGACTCGAGCAAAGAACTACAAAAAATTCCAAGTCTACTCTTGTTGTGCAAGATCCAACATCTTCTTCCCAACCTGGTGGCCCTCTTCGGATTGAGAATCCATCCTTTGACACACCACTTCTCCCCCTCAAGGGATTTCTTAAATGAACGACACACAACCCGAATACATGGGCCGCCCACAACTACAATATTGTTGAAGACTTGGCCCAGGCACCATGTGCCATGTCCACACTCGAAGCCCTCCAAAGTTGCTCAGTGCAGCGAAATGCCTTGTTGTCTACTATAGGCAGGGTTGATCCCTCGGAGTCTAGTTTGATGACCTTTTATTTCGAAAAGGTTCATCATAGGCTCTCCCATCAAATCGCTTTCCATATCAAAGCGAGATCGATGGGGGAAAATATATTTTACACTGTGATTGGTGAAGGAGCCTTGACTTGCATTATGTCTATGTCATGTTGGAAGACCCTAGAATCTCCAAAGCTTGATACATATACCACATTGTTGAAATAATTCAATGGACATATGTTCCATCCCCATGGGATTATTACTACCTTACCCATCGAGTTAGGTGGTAAGATTGTCTCTGTTGTTGTCGAGGTCATTGACGAACCTCTTGAGTACAACTTGTTACTAGGGCGCACTTTGTTCTATGAGATGACTACAGTTGTCTCATCAATATTTAGGGCCTTACGCTTCCCTCATCAAGGGAAAATAGTGACGAATGATCAACTTGTGTTTTGTACCCCACACCTTGGATCCAATGTGAGATCTAATCTACCCTTTGTTGGTGATACCTATCAGTCTGACATGAGTGTTGGTGCAGGGATGTTCAAAGACTCTTCACTCATGGTAACATTCCCTCTTCCCCCCCCCCACCTCTTGCTGCAAACATTGCTCTAGTCAACATGATTTCTTTATTTACAAATGTATCCCTCGTCTCTGTCGATCCTTGGGTGGTACCTCATTCTGAGGATGTTGAATCATACGAAGCTTCTATGCCATTCACCCTGGTACATATTGTCGATCTGAAAATCCCATCGACATCCGTTGATACTGGTCAACACCTCCATCCTCATATGTAGTGTTATCAACCTACTCCTCTTGTATGAGTTGTTAACTCTCTGAGTTCACATGATTTCCTAGATATTGAGTTTCCTTCATATAAGGCCATCTTGGATGTCATGGCTTCCCTAGATAATCCCAAGGATTAGGTGTTGCATCAATCATCTTGTATTGATTCAAAACCAATGAGAGTTAGAATGATGAGTTGTGACCCGATATTTGTGGAATTTGCTAGGGCATCCAATAGCCCTCCCAGTCGTGACCCTTTTCTACCTCGATTATCTTTTTTGGAACTTGCCATCAAATTTTATATCTCCCCTTCCCTCATATATTCATATTTCATACTTCCTTCATGTCTTGATGGACCCCATCCAGGAGCTTACATAGCTCATTAAACCACTATGTTGGCACAGGGGCAGACCCAGGGCTCAATGCTTCAACAGCGCACCAAAAAAACCCTAACTATCGGCCCTTTCGGCAACACCTACGAAGCATATGAAGTCTCACTCGAGGTAGAGGCATAGGGGGTTGTAGGACTCAAGTGTATACAACCTAGCTGGGACACAGATCTGTGATCACAATACTTAACAGAGCACTTAGAAATTAACATTCATTAGCCTTTGACCCTTATTCACATCGCAGGTAAAAACCCTAATTACAGAACAACACAGTATTCATCCATATCTAAATATATCTAACCATTCAACACATAGCATCAAAGAAGATCTAGCATTCATTCAGATCATAAGCACTCAACATTCATAGATCTATCTATCATAACAGTGCACTAAGAAAATACAAGAACAATATAGCACAAAGCACATGACATAGGATATACGTGGTTCACCCCCAGTGTGGGGCTACGTCCACCAACTCTTCTCCTCTTTTATTAGCTTCTTCCAATCTTCTTACATGCACAGGGCCACAAAGCCAACTCCGCATAGGACAAGAGATCTACGCGCACCTCTCCAAATCCTCCTTCCCCGAGTTAGGTCAAAACACAAAACCTTACAGAGTCTGCGCACAAAGCCTCTTACAATCACTTGCACTTAGCTCTGCAAGTCTTAACACACAGCATGCACAAAGTCGATTACAAATACTTGCACTAAGCCACACACATCCACTACTATCACACATATTGGACTTGCACTTAGCAAAACCAGATAGACCTCACTCTAAGTCTTATTTGCTTATTTATACATTACAAAAGAGGCCTAAACATGGGTAAACCCATGGGCCGACATCCCATACCCGTTACATAAACCCTAAACCCAAAAAGCCCGTAAAAGGGGGCGAGATCCCGCGATCTCCGCTTCGCATGGGTGCTCCGTCTTCGACCAGCCTGTCGAAGTCCCAAAAATGGTCAAACACGACCAAGGTTCTCCAAAACTTGTTCAAGGGCCAATAGGCCCCCAACACTCACCTGTTACTCATCCCGAGTCACTCTGATCTGGGCAATTCTGCTTCGAAGGCCTCGATCTTGGCTCGAGCTACCTCAAATTCCTGCTTCGCCAGAGCCTCCTGCTTGGTGAACTCTTGAATGATTGTCTCGGTGAAAAGTCCTTCCAAGTGTTGTTCCACTATGGTGACCATTTGTTCCAGTTGTGCACGTTGTCCCTCGATCCCCTCAAAACGTGTCCAGGCTTCGTCCTGTACTAGCTTGAGTCTCTAGGTCGCTTCCATAACTCTACTTTGAATGGCATGGACATATTGTTGAACTGCGCGTTGTTCCTGTGACCTTTTCATCTTCTCAACCGTTGAAAGCAATTTTAGTTGCGCTTGCACTGTCGATGATTGTTGCTTTGCCTCCTGAAGATGTGCTTCTAATGTTCTTAGTTCTGGGTCATATGCAAGGCACACTTCGGTTACTTAGTTGCTTACATTCCAAGGCCAACGCCTTGATTCTTTCTATTGTGCCCCTGGCAGTTTCTTCCCTCTGATCTCGCACTTCCTACGTAGTGCTCGGCACTGCTTGCAATTCCAATTTTGCTACCCTTGCTTGAAGTTGTTGAATGGATTCAGTGAGCTTCCCCACTTGGCTCTCAGTTGTCTCTTCTTCCATCAGTGCCAATCCTAGCACAGAGTGAAGTTCTCGAGTGACTGCTTCTCTAACTCCAATCTGCTCCACAAGAAGTTGATCTTTCTCTCTCTGGACCTGCTCTCTGTCCTCTTCAAACTTTGCTCGGAGGTCATCTTTCTCTTTCTTGGCAACCCGATTTTTCTCTAAGGCTTCCTCCTTTGATTGCTTCAAGGCCTCTGTGACCTGTTATTTTTCCTCCTGTACTCTATGAAGGTGAGCCTATGTCACATTTGTTAATCTTCATATTTGGGCAGGCTCATCTCCTACTTCTATACCCCGTGATGACAACGATGCAGTAGACATTGTGCAGCTCGAATAGAGAGCCTGTTGTACCCCTTTGAGCTCCACCTCGATCCTGTCATGCATTGTCTCCTGTTTTGCTTCGTTTCACTGCAAAATGTCCTCCGAAGTATCTGATACAGCTGCGATGATGAGCTCAATATCATCCACTGTAAGTATAGTCTGTAATTGACATTTATTGGCTCGTGACTTATTCTGCGTTGAGGGTTTCTTTGAAGAAACCTTTCTTTTCTTTGGCGTCTCGGCCTCTGTAAGGGGATCTTTAGGTGGTGTCACTTCGCCTTATTCCTTCTTGTCTTCTTCCCCTTCCTCTTCTTGGTTTACTTCGTCATCTCCTCCTCCTCCAGGTGACTCTGATGCAGTTTCCTCCGATGCGTTGTTTATTTACAGCACCTCTTCCTTATTCTTCTTCTTCCTGCTGTTGGGTCCATCATATTCTTCTCGGGTGACCACAGGACTTTTGATGATATCGGGGTTGGAGAGCTCTGTCTGCTCGACTGGTACAAGAAATTCATCCGACCACTCCTTAGTTATCTCCTCCATGTCTTCATCAGTTAATTTATAGTACGACTACAACTCCTCCTTGGTTTCATCCCTGCGCACAGTGATGTAAATGAAGTTCCTCTCTGCGTGGAACTTCTCTAGTGGCCTGAACCAATGGAGTGTATTCAGAGTCATTCAGAGGAATGACTCAATAGCTTGCATGAGTTGTAAATAGTAAGTGTGGAATACAACATTCGACTTCCACTGCTTCACCATATCGTTCGAGTACCAAAAGGTGGTGAACCTCGCAGGGAGTAGTTCGGACGACTCAACTTTCGGGAAGGTCGCTCCTTCCGGCATCTCCCAAGTGACAAAGGCAATGAGAATCAGCAACCAGTTGAAGTGAAACTCGTAGCCCTGGTCCTGCGCTACTCAACAATCCTACTCCAACTTGTTGACGAGGTAGCTCGCCCAATTCATCTACATCCCTTCAACGCACTTTCCTGTGAGATTGACGACGAACCCCGTGACCTGCGTTGGTCTATTCTTCCTGACGATCTTTCCTGCTATCAGTTGACAAGCTAGGCGCACTGCACCATTTTGGATGGAGGCTACCTTGTAGCCCCGCTTCCCTTTCTCCACATCGCCATAGGTGTCTTTTATTTGCTACGCCAGGGCGCGATCTGCAGCCTTCCCTGGGTAAAATCCTAAGGGTCTGGTCCCTGCATGCTCAATCCAGTGATCCGGTGGATCAGCGTTGGATCTACAGTGATGCGCCTATCCAACCATAGGTACCCTCCATGGAAGCATGACAGGAGGAGTTTAACGCATGCGTTAACCTCCTGATGTCTGCTGAAGTGTGGTATGTTCATTACATTAAGGATTGTTGATCTCACGATGTCCATGGTCCACGGCTGGGGGACTATATTCAACTTCTTCCGCATTGTCTTTGTCAAGAACTTATGTAGTGCGACCATTCCATAATTATTGCGGTCTCCTAAGTTGAAATCACTGATCTTGAGCATCTGTCCCAACTGTGGTCCAACGTGGTCCAACTGCGTGTATCCCCTTCGGGAGGTATGCGGTGATAAGTGTATAGTCGAAATATTTCAGGATGTTGTCACCATTAACCACGCCAGCTAGAGGCGAGATATAGTCGGGCAAGACCGACGGGATGAGCTTCGCATTTGCCAAGTCATCATGGTGCTTACTTCTTTTCTCTGTCGCAGTTCAGGATGGCCTAGATCGACGTGCAGTCGACGAGGATTCTTGCAATCCTCTCGTCAATGAGGCATGTGCTCCTGCGGACATGACCTTCTCAGCCATAATGTCTATTAGGATCTCTTCTACAGACTTCTCTGCTACGCTAAGGTCGGCCGACATGCACGCTCTTGGTCAGATATCTTGGGTAGGCAGACAAACACTCAAGGTAATAAAATCGTGTGGCGAGCTCTCAATAAGCATAGCACGGTAGCAATCAGTTCTATATGGGCTCAAATATCTCAATTTTCAAAAGTGTCCCCAATGAGTCATTCGACGTATTAAATAGACAATGTCATAACGGACTCCTCCAACGGGCAGGAATGCCTCAATCAATATGATTCCCTCCGTTATGGGGCGGTCCCAACAGTCCAATGGCAATCTTTCCGGTAATAGTTGTGTTTCTAGTTGTTTTGGAGCGTCATTCTAATGGTCATGATGCCTCCAACGGTCATATTTCTTCGTCGTGGTGAGGTGCCAGTCTGCGTTGTTCTGTTATTCCGGCGAGGTTCAAGTTATGCAATCCTTTCGTCTGCGAAGTCCTCTCTAGAACCTCCTGCAATTTTTCTAGCTTTGGTTTCTTCTTACTAAGTTTTCTTGCTTTCTTTCCTGTGATTTGCGTCTCTGGATTCCTCTTTCCATTCTTATTCTTATCTTTTCTTGGCATAGAAACTTTGCATTGTTGAGGGTCTTTCTTAGGATTCGAGGCCAATACTTCTTCTCTTACTGTTTATAGAGTAGGTGCTCTTCTCTTCTGCATGGATAAGTTCTTTAAGCCTTCTTGCGTTCTTTCAAATTCGACAGCCAGGTCTCTGGCCCTCAGTTGCTTCTACTTGTCCTCTTGTTCTTCTATTAAGCACGCTATTCTCCTAGCCATGAAATCCCTTAATTCTTGATTTTTCTATTCTATAGCTTCCTCTTCTTCTTTCCTTCGGATCTGATCTCTCTCAATCCAAGTCCTTCCTAACAAAAGTGCAAAATGAGTGTTGTTCTCAACAAACTTAATGACCTCGAATTCTTCTTCTGTTGATGTTCCATGAGCACTCATAGGTACATGAGTAAGTATTCCACATAGGGTTATCATCTTTCCTTTAAACAATCCTATTCCTCCCAATGAAGGAATCATAGCAGGATTTCCCAAAATTTCCCAAGTACTTTCTGTCATGATATTCACCTATGTTTCTGCATTCAATACACAGGCTATGTCGAGGTATTCTATTCTTGTTTCTATGCACTCTTTTTCCTTTAATATCTCTGGTAAACTCGTGTCTCTGTGATCATTCAGTGTTTCTTGCATCTGCAATAATATAGCCTCGGATTCTTTCGGGTTCTCTAGTATATTCTTAGTCTCTTGACCTTCCTCGTGGTTTTCTTATTTCATGTTCATCTTCTCAACTTTAGAAATAATTCTAGGGAAACCCAGAACCTCATGACCAACAGCTTTACAATAAATACAAATAGGACTTGTACCAAGGCATTCCTTAGCAAGATGTCTCGATCTTCTGCAACTATAACAAAGAGTCAATCCTCTCTTTCTTTTAAACGATCCCTAACCTTTTATGTACTGTGCACTGGGATCACAGTGATGGACCTGCAAAAAATTCTTTCTAGGATCCTGCATCCACTTGTTAGTCCAAAAAATATTTCTATGCATAGGAATAACATATCTTTCACTAACTTTATCACATCTATTCATATCAAATATTCTTTCTTCTAGTTGTGCCCTAGTTTTCAGACTAGGACAAAATCTATCAAATATACCTAAATTCATACTTTTGAATCAAAAATTTCCACTTATCTTACCTTTATTAGAGCACAAATCTTTATAATCTTGCCTCTTTTCTTCAAATATGACTCCCTTCTTAGCACAGATCTTCGCAAGTCAAGTAGAATACTACACACTACAACAACAGATCTATGCACAAAGCTTTCTCTTTTCTTCAGTTCCCAGCAATCACAGTTTCAGGTCCTGGCAACAAAACCATTTGTTGGCACAGGGGCAAACCCAGGGTTCAATGCTTCAACAATGCACCAACAAAACCCTAACTACCGACCCTTTCGGCAACACATGCGAAGCAGATGAAGTCTCACCCGAGGTAGAGGCAAGGGGGGTTGTAGGACTCAAGTGTCTACAACCTAGCTGGGACACAGATCTGTGATCACAATACTTAACAGAGCACTTAACAATTAACATTCATTAGCCTTTGACCCTTATTCACATCACAGGTAAAAACCCTAATTACAGAACAACGCAGTATTCATCCAGATATAAATATATCTAACCATTCAGGACATAGCATCAAAGCAGATCTAGCATTCATTCAGATCATAAGCACTCAACATTCATAGATCTATCTATCATAACAGTGCACTAAGAAAATACAAGAACAATATATCACAAAGCACATGACACGGGATATACATGGTTCACCCCCAGCGTGGGGCTACATCCACCAACTCTTCTCCTCTTTTATTAACTTCTTCCAATCTTCTTACATGCACAGGGCCACAAAGTCAACTCCGCATAAAACAGGAGATCTGCGCGCACCTCGTCAGATCCTCCTTCCCCGAGTTAGGTCACAACACAAAGCCATACACAGTCTCTGCACAAAGCCTCTTAAAATCGCTTGCACTTAGCTCTGCAAGTCTTAACACACAGTATGCACAAAGTCGATTACAAATACTTGCACTAAGCCACACACATCCACTACTATCACATAGATTGGAGTTGCACTTAGCAAAACTAGACAGACCTCACTCTAAGTCTTATTTGCTTATTTATACATTACAAAAGAGGCCTAAACATGGGTAAACCCATGGGCCGACATCCCATACCCGTTACATAAACCCTAAACCCAAAAATCTCATAAAAGGGGGCGAGATCCCGCGATCTTCGCTTCGTCTGGGCGCTCCGTCTTCAACCAGCCTGTCGAAGTCCCAAAAATGGTCAAACACGACCAAGGTTCTCCAAAACTTGGTCGAGGGCCAACACACTCACACTAAGTATCTTCGATTGCAAAAATCCATTCATGTGTGGCATGGCCCCAACATGGTAATCCATATGATGCCAACATCGGCTCATGAGTTCATCAATTATGAAAAAGATCCTTGGCATGAGCATAACAATGGGACATATTTGACATAAAGCATCAAGATGTGTAATTCCTTGTACATAGGTGTGTGGTGTGAGTATTTTTTGTTTTGCATATATCATATACAAAAAATCCAACGAAATTTTCTTTTTTTACGATTTCACTCCATGTTTTGACCTTGGAATCTAGTTTACATATGTGGACAAGAATACAACGAATTTGTTTTACATGATGGAAACTTCCAATGAACTTGAGGTATGTTTTCCCAAATTGGCATATAGGGGCAGGTTTTCCCTGCATCCACGATTTGCATTATTAGTCGTCCATTTTTGCCATCACATGCTTTAGATTCGACGTCGTCAGGTTGTGACATTAGCCACTCCATTTTTGCACATCGTAACTTGTATGATAGTGCCAACCCTTCATGGGCACCCTAGTTAGCACATGGATTTCCATTCAACACACATGTTATGATTCCTCGTAGGCTCGGGAACCCTCCTATAGTCCTTCCATGACTTGATGTTGAGACTCATTTCCATCTCTCCATCTATATCATGGCCATATCATGAGGGGGTTCACGAAATTTTCATGTTGCTTAATGGTCGCTTATGCATTTGTTGCTTGCATCATACACCCCGTCATTCCGTTGTTGTTTTCCCAAATCCCGCTTACCACTACTATAATAGACTTTGACCATCCGCCTCTTGCATTATTTGGCCTCCATTTTGCATCCATGTACCAATGGAGAGAACAATTGCTAAGAGTGGATCTCATTTTCCAGTACCATTTGCATGCATTTTGCTTAGGTTGGTTCCATGTGCTTGGAACATAGGAGCATGATGTTAAGCCACTCATTCTCTCCAGATGAGTACACTTTTATCTATTTTTCGAACTCGTTAAAGGACACAAAAAAAAACATTTCGAGTACACTTTTACCTCTTTTTTGGACTCGTTAAAAGACACTAAAAAGAAACCATCACGAGTATACTTTTAAATATTTTTCGGGCTCATTAAAGCTGAATGAAAAAGACGCTACCTAGCATAATTTTATCTCTCTTTCGTGCTCGTTAAAACATGAAGGAGAAACTAAAAGCAAAAAAGAGTGGGTTTTTTCTACCACTGATATTTACGAAATGGTAGCATTAGTCGAGTCACCCTTGAACATGGCACCTGTTTGAGTCATCATCTTACACTTGGGTTTTATCTTTCCTAAGAGTCGTCCCAGTAATATGAGTCACATATACTCCTCTGGTTGGTTACTCTTCCATTCATCATGGAGAGTGCTTCAATGCCTCCCACAATGTTGCACTATATTCATCCAGCTCTTGTGTCTCACTGCCAATTCACCATTGTGTCATGCTATATTTTCAAGGGAAGTTTAAGCCTGATTTGGCCATCTACTATTTTGTTGACTTTATGAGTCGACCATCCATGTGTAAGTTGTATTCAGTGATATTCTCTCTTCACATCATCTCTCGGTGTATGTTTCATGTTGGTTGATGGGGGATACATTCATGGCCTTCTTCAACGGATCTCTTCCTATCGACTTCAACATGTTATCTAGGAGAGGGATCTAGAAACCAGCTAGTACCTTGGAGCTTGCAGTCCTTAGTGGTAGGCTTCTTCGCATTCAAAAATCAGTTTTCATCATTAACTCTTGATCGATTGATTCTACGAGTGTTCAACATCAAATCCTCAATTCACACTCGTTAGATTGCACTAGGTACCTTGGGGTCCGTATTCCTCATCGGTGGGTCCCCTCGCGTCTGTTATGGTATACATCAATGACTGGTAATTAGAAAATTTCTACCATGCTTGACATCATCTCACCTATTTTCATGTTGTAGATTCGTACTATCAAGTTTTGGGATGAAGACCTTGGGTGTGCGTCCACATCATTCCTTTACAACATCCCCTCCCAAGTTGCGATGGAGTATCTCACTTATTTATGAGTACTTTGAATACTCCAGGGGCACTTTCCTCAGTGCTCGGTGTCTCCCTAATGTATATGTTGTGACATAGATCCACATTGTATTTGCTCATGGCTATGATATTATTGATGACATAGATCCACATTGTATTGGATCGTGGATATGATCTTATTGATCACATGGATCCACTGTGTATTCATTCATGGCCATGATATTTATTTCATGCCATGGATCTGTAGTGTATTGTTTAGTGGCCATGCTTTGATATTGTTAAAATTCTAAGTATGTTTACCTTGGGGATGGCCTATATGTGTATTTATCCTTGGTGTTTGATTATAGGTACTCTTTGACCACCAAACCTCTTTGCTCTCTCCTCACACTACCTCACATGGATATTATTTTACTGTAATGTGTTTCAACAATCCATTCCTTTCTTGACCTCACACATTCACGGGCATATGTTATAGCCTTAATTTTCACCCTAGAGGGCCAGAAGGGAATCCAACAGAAGATGAAAGCCAAGACACAACTCTAGGTTAAGATTTAGGTCACTTTTGAAGGGTGTCACTTGTTTCTTGTCATACATGGACAACAAGTGACTAGTCGTTGGTTAGCTATAGTGAAACCCATGACACCCTCTATGACCTTCTAGGTTCACATTCTTTCGAAGAGGTAAGCGAGGGGTGAGTTGGTTATTCGTGGCATGAACCTTGGAACTCACATAATTTTAGTATCCATTTGTCTCTAGAAGATCTAGAAGCTCTTCTAAGCCTCTTCCAAGGATCTATATAAAGGAGGCAAATCTTGAGCATGATGAGGAAGAATCATTTACAAATCTATGTTGCCAAAATTAAGAGGTGCTTCTCCATCTACATCAGTTGCAGTCAGGTTTCCTAGCTTGGTTGAAGAGCTGAGGAGGAGAAAGGAGTAAGGGGAAAAGGGGAATGCATCTACATCAAGAGGTATTGTATTGATGTATTTCCATTGTTCAAATTAATAGATCATTGGATTTCCCTTATGAATGTTTGTTTTCATGCATATATGTTCAGATTTGATTTTTTTATTATAGATCAAGTTAGATCCAAGCTAGATCTAGGATTCTAATACTAAGAAGAGAAGTAGGAAGGTATTGCTTGTCTTTTGTGTGCAGGGGGTAGGTTGTAGAGGTTGGAGCTAGAACTTCAAGACTGCAACAGACATGATATATGAAGGACAACCTTCAGGAAAAGGTGTGTTATTTCCACCACTTCTTAGTTGGATTATGAATTCAATTTCTTGAGTCTAATGGAAAGCCATTGAATTCTATCCCCCTGTCTGTCTAGGACCAATAGACAAATTCTAGGGAGATCTTACTATCCACCGGTGATATTTTCTCTGTAACAATGCATGATGCCTTGTAGTGGAGACTAAAAGTGATTTTTCCCATTCTCTCTTATTCTTTAGGATTTTGTCACTTGTGGCCACTACTTTTCAGTACTAATTTTTTTTATGACTTTTGTGCATTGCAAAATGGTGTTAATAAATTAGACATTCAATGGTTGATTAGTTCACAACCTACATATTTTCCAAATGCATGGACCATGCATTATGATTTTTTCTTTCTCATAACCCAATAACTCTTTCCAAGAACTCGTTGTCCTCGTGTATTTTTCTATTTGTCAATAGAATTGAGAAACCACGCTTCTGGTTATAACTTTTCTCACACTTCTTACAATGCATATATGGAAAACAAGGCCATATATGAACTCTCTAAATGCCAAATTACAAAGGGAAAAACATGGTACAAAACTTCATTAAGAAAAAAATAAGTTCAATTAAGGATTATAACTGCCAATGTGTACATAAGCACTAGCCTAAGTAATCTGGATAACTTGGCTCATGACCATTAAAAACTGCCTAAAAAAAGCATCTATGAATCGACTCACTTGTTGTAGAAGTAACAACATTAACAAAGTAATATAGCCTTTTTCTTCATAGCAAATATCTTCAACCTTAGTGTTGATTCTCAATATACAAGTCTGCTAGCAAATATCTTGAACCTAGTTTTACTTCATCTCTTTGTTCTTTAGAATTTTTTTACTTGTGGTCAGTAGTTTTGTATAATATTTTTTATGAATTTTGTACACTTTAAAATCATGTCAAAAAAATACAAGGCACTCAAGAAATAGTTGTCATATATATAATATTTTTCTTGAATTGCATTCATACAATATGACACTAGATTATTCTTTACTAAGTTCAATATCACCTTCATTTCTTGCAATGCAGCTTCATCTCACCGGTGGCTATTTACATTTTGTAGCAAAATGACTTCTTGCTTTTTGTAACACAACTCTCGACTCGTTACCTTTTTCATCCACTAAAAGTTACAAAGACATTACCACTATATATCTTTTCTTTTGAAAAACAAAATTAATCTAATTATATATATATAATTTCAACTTTCCCTCCATCCTCCACTTATCCATCTTGATTCACGTACCCAATTTACTTTTTTACTTCTACTTTTGTTTAAGTACTTAGTTTGTACTTAATTTCCTCTCAAGCTTTTTGCATATATCTTAATTCATGAATACCTAAATCATGTTGCAAATGTCAAATTATAATGAATTTGTAATGATGACTTTCCTTAAGGAACTTCACAAGATTCGTCTACCCAACCAATAACCAATTAAACGACGATGTCATGTGTCTATCATTGTCTTTGTCCTCCATCGTTCACAGATTTATCATTGAAATTGTGTGTTTTGCTAAAGATGTGCACCATAATAAATCAGAAAGTCTCTCAAATCAATAATAACTCTAACAAGGGTTGCATGGTAGCTTAGTCCCTATCAAGTAGATTTAGAAATGAAAATGATAGTTTGATTATGGCTCCTCTGGTTTCGTAACCTTTGTACTTGAAAGATCCAATTATTTGGTAATTATGGTTGAATATGTGATAGTTGAGAGAATATTTTAGGCAATTGTTGGAACAACCCTAATTAATTAATTAATTATCATGATTAAATATTTGTTTAATGAATATTAGTTTAATTAATTAATTAATTATCATGATTAAATATTTGTTTAATTAATATTATTTTAATGAATTATTAATTTTTATTTTGAAGACTAGTTAATAATACAATTGTATTGGTAGTTGGACCCATTTATGGAGGGGGGATAAGGTGGTTGAAGTTTAATGGGGGGATAAGGTGGTGAATAATGAGGAAAAGGAGGATAAGGCAAGGGGAAACACTCAGGAAGGGGGGGACTTTTGTTTGGAGTAATATTTTCATATTGGAGGAAGGAGAAGGGAGGAGGAGTGGAGACTGTGTATTTGTTATGCAAATGTTTTGTGCTTACAGACTTGAGGACTTTCACAGGGGGCACCTGTTGCTGGGAATTTTGGGCTCGGGAGCCAAAAAACCATAAGGAATCCTAGGTTGTCAGATAACCATAAGGAATCCTAGGGATCCAGATAGGTTGTTCCTAGCTGGTTGGGAGGTTAGTCAATTTTCGACAAAGCTTCAGCTTGGGCAGAGCTTCAGAACAACATCAGTTTGAGGTATTTATTATCATTAATATGTTGCATTCATTATTGATACATTGTTCATAATATTCATGCAGATCATGTTGTTTATTATCATGCTACTCATTTTAAATTCTGTTGAACATTGTTATTATGTTGAATTGTATTATGTTGGATAGTGAATTGTTATTATGTTGAATAATGAACTGTAAAGAAATTATGATAGCATTTCTATATTTAAATTTATGTTTTATAAGGCTTTGTTTGGATGGGCCTTACACATGGTATCAGAGCTCTGGTTTAAAAACTTGGACAAGGGCCTACCCGCATGTAAGAAGGAAAGTTTAGGTTTGGAATTGTTCCAACCTAGAAATTTAAACAACCCCTAAAATAGTTATATTGAAACCCTAAATAATTTGTATAGGGTATATATATATTGAAAGTAGCCCTGAAAACCTGCAACCTGAAAACCCTCGGAAAAAGGGGCCCTGAAACCCTTTAATTAGATATAAATCTGAACTCAAGTTCCAAGCAACCTGCAAGCCAAAAAAAAAACACAACAAATTTTAAACACTTGTTTTTAAATAAATAGACTTATGTATATATTGAAATATATTTGTATAATAATTAAAAATGGTGGGCCCGAGACCCAACCTCCAAGTTTGTTTTTGCTACCCTGACAAATTCAACAAGCAGATGCCTTAATTTAAACAATCTTCCAATCATATGCAAACCCTGAAGCACTCTTTCCACCAATCTCAGGGAGATTTTACAAAGCCTTTTAAAGAAAAATAAAATATCTAGAAAATATAATCAACAAAATAGCAAGAACAATCCCAACAAGCAAATAAATATCTAGTCCCAACTCGAAATAAATAAACAAAGTCCCAACCCAAATCAAATTAAAACAAAATAAATCAACAATCGCCTGCTAAATTAACAAATCCCCATATTCCAATTTCATTCGTTTCGTTTAAACATAGCCCTGATATTTAAATTTGGAGATTTGAGATAAACAAGCATAACCACAAAAGACCAATCTCTTCGTTATCTGTTAAAATCGAGAAACTCTCTTTCGGCTAAGTTGTCATATACAAGAAACCCAAACAAAACAGAAAATATCAAACTCTAAATAAATTTAACACTTGACCAAAAAAAATAAAAAATAAGCCCACAATTTAAAGAAAACGAAACACACGCATTCAAAACAACATACGAAGGAATTGCAGAAAATTAACAGCAAAGGAGCTCTCTTAAAACCCTAAAAAAAAAAACTATTGAATCATAAAACCTCGTAATCCATGGAAAACCAACAAACAAACAAAAAACACTTCAGACATCAAATTTACCAAGAAAAATTTGCAGAGATTATTGGTTTACTCTCAATATCCAGCTACGGAGCAGATCAAGGAGTCATTGTATCTAATTTCCTTGAGTCACAATCTAAGCATCAATCCTCCACAGGAATCAAAGCTGAGACCTCTGAGAATACAACGACTTACACAATACAAACATCAGCAATTAGTCATACAATTCATCGCTCAAGCCCTAGCGTCAAGCCGACCATCATATTCTAAGAGAAGAGCCCAAGTATTGAAATCACACACACCAAGCATTGAGGAGGGAGCCGCAGGGAGAATACATCTCACACTACGCGTTGGACAATATCATGTTCTGTTGTACGTGTTGGACACACTAAAGACAGTGTATGAGTCACAGCACCCAAGTCACATATAAGAAGCCCACAAGGGGCGCCAACCATAAAGCACCGAACCAAGTACTTGCAACATAACACAGGTTAGCAAACTCACATAGCACGCCAAGCTACGAGGGGACGAGCCCGCTCCTTCCCAAACATTTCTGCCCTAAAATCGGTTAGCCAGACAAATCCGAGAGAGAATATAAAAATAAAATAAAAGTGAAAACGAAAATAGATAGGGAATTCATAAGAGACTTGGTGAGCTTGCTCAGGCTTTGAAGGCCTCTAGCCATGGCCACATGCCAAGGAGGCATGCAATCCATAGCCCATCGCGCCTTTCAATACAAAAATAACAAACGAATTGTAGATGTAAGAAATAACTAAAGGGCGCAAGACGAAGAGGAACCCTCAGCCTGCAGTTGCAGAGGAAGAGAAACACTCGGCCTGCAGTTGCATAGGAAGAGGAACCCTCGACCTGCAGTCGCAGAGGAAGAGGCGGTCGGGGAGGAATGAGAAATGATTGGGAGTAAGAGAGGGATTAGGGTTTTAGGCACTGAGAGCGTGGCTCACGTGGACCTCATGCGAGGTCCCAGGATACCAACCCCATTCGAATATCTTTAAATATTTGTATAAAATTAAATAGAATAATTTATCTATAAGTTTTAAATTTTATTTATAAGTTTAAATTTAAATTTAAGTTTTAAATTTTAAAATTTAAGTTAAATCTTATTTAGGAGTAAATATAAAATATGGTTTTTAATTTTATTATTTAATATTTATTTACTAAAGTTTTAAATAAATTAATATAACATATATATATATATATATCTTATATTAATTATTTAAAATATATAGATAGTTTTAAATATAAAAGATGGTTTTAATTTTATTATTTAATATTTATTTACTAAAGTTTTAAATAATTAATATAAAGATAATATATATGTTATATTAATTATTTAAAATATATTTAATAAGGAGGGCTCTACGACCTAGAAGGGTTAGACACCTAAAGAAGAAAGCCAGTTAGGGTAAGGGGCGAGGGTACCACAATGCTAGCGCAGCTAGCCAGGTAAGAAAAATAGAAGGATACCTACCAAGATACCAAGCTTAGATGCTTTCGACCCCGAACTTTAGCCACTTACCCTAAAGAGAGTAACGTCTGTTTACAGACAAGTAAAAAAAAACTTACACCTAACCCTATGTTTTCAAGTTTAAGTTGCGCAAATGTGAATTGCCTTAGACTCTTCCTTGAAAAAGATTTGGTTTGATGCAGAGTCAATTATACAGGATGGTTAGGACTCGAGGAAATCAAGGAAGAGGGGCATCGTCGCAAGGATCGCCAATGCCGCCACCACCATCGCCTGAATTAGATCTCATTTTGCTCTCTTTGGAGGCCATAAATGAGACTTTAAAGGGGCGTCAGTCAGCAGGGATCGAAGTGGAGCCCCCACCATCTGGAGAGGGTAACCTTGAAGCGTCGAGGGATTCAGGGGGAGGGCCTCCACCTGAGGACATCACTAGAGAACTGCAAAAGATCAAATTTCCAAAGTTTGTCGGGGGTCGTGCCAGTGAACGTGCAGACGTATGGCCGGAAGGAATGACAAGATGTTTTGCCTTAAGAGACTATGCTTCCACATCAAAGAAGAAAATAACAATATTTCAGTTAAGGGACAGTGCCTTGAACTGGTGGGGCAACCTGGAGAGGCAGTTGCACCTTACCCCAGACACCGTCTCTTGGGAACTTTTCGAGGAAAGGTTCTGAAGGAAATATCTACCAGCTTACTATGAGGAATAGCAGGTGGGATCATTTCATGCTCTAGTACAGGGAAACAAGACTGTTGAAGAGTATGAGATCAAGTTCATGGAGTTGGTGAAATATGTTTCATACATGGATAATGATCAACGATAGGCCGAACGCTTTGTCTATGGGTTAAACCCTAAGATAAGGGCCATGGTACGGATGTGGAAACCGTCTTCAGTAGCGGAAGCAGTTGAAAATGCATGTTATGCTGAGAAACACATGAGCTTAAACAGGGGTATGATATTGACCTTTCCACATCATCCTGGATTTGTGGGGAAGGCTCCTAATACCTTCTCTAGGGGAGGGAGCTCGAGGCCACCTCCTTATGGAAATAGAGTCGCACAGGTATTTCAATGGCAGTGAGTGCGGCATCCCATTCATCTCCAACGATGCAAGTAGGTCCACGACCTTCTCAAGGAGTAGCTAGTGGGGGCATGGGTTCGAGGGGAAGGAACTAATTTCAGAGACCATCACAGAGCAGTGCACCATCACAGAGCAGTGTGCAGGTTCCATATCAAGTTACATGTTGGGGATGTGGAGGACCCCATTACCAGCATGACTGCCCAGAGTTGCAAGCAGGATTTGTGCATAGATAAGGAAAGGCCCCGATGGGAAGAGCAAGCGGTAGCCACCAGATTTATGCAACAATTAATAATCGCCAGGCAGAACATCAATCCAGGGTGGTGGAGTAATCAGGTATGCTAAATCATATCAATGTTAAAATTTTATTTGATTTTGGTGCTACAGATAGTTTCATTTCACCATTTGCATTAGAAAAGAGTGGGTTGGCATCTTACGAGCATGATGACTTTAAACAAGTCGAGATGGCTTCGGGGGAAAAACAAGTGGTAGGACCTAGCGTTGATAATTATCTAGTAGACCTGGGAGTGTGTACTACCAGGTTGAAGGTATACGTCACCACTCTCGGGACGTATGACTTAATCATTGGAATTGATTGGTTAGAAGCACATCGAGCTATGGTAGACTATTTTGCAAAAAAGGTGCTTTGTGTTGACGATGAAGGAAGACCAGTAGAGATCCACGGTATACAGAGAAAGGTATCTTTACGCTTTATCTCAACTATGAAGGTCAAGTAGTGCATGAGGCAAGGGTGTTGACTATATGTAGTGGAAGCAGTGAATGAAAGGAAAGGACCCTCCTTGGATATATATCCAGTATTGTCAAAGTTTAAGGATGTTTTTCCGAACGAGTTGCCAAGGTTACCTCCTGAGAGGGAGCTTGATTTTACTATTGAGCTAAAACCTGGTGCATAACCAATTTCCAAGACTTCGTATAGGATGAAAGCGCCAGAACTTTGTGAGTTGCAGATGTAGTTGAAAGAACTACTCGACTTAGGGATAATAAGGCCCAGTGTCTCACCTTGGGTGCACCGATAATTTTTGTGAAGAAGAACGATGGTTCCTTACGACTGTGTATATATTACAGGGACTTGAACCATGCTACAGTGAAAAATAGGTACCCAATTCCATGGATAGATGATCTCTTTGATCAGATGAAAGGAGCAGTGGTATTCTCAAAAATTGATTTGCGATCAGGGTATCACCAGTTAAGGATTAAGGAAGGTGATATTCCTAAAACTTCCTTTCGAACTCGGTTTGGGCATTACGAGTTCGTTGTAGTACCTTTCGAATTGACCAATGCGCCAGCAGTATTCATGAGCCTCATGAATGGTGTATTCTGGAAGTACTTAGACCGTTTTGTACAAGTCTTTCTTGATGATATCCTCATCTATTCCAAGAACGAAAGAGAACATGAGGAATACTTGTGAGTGGTGTTGTCCTGCCTTAGAGAAAACAAATTGTATGGGAGGTTGTCGAAGTGTTCCTTCCTCCAGAAAGAAATTCACTATTTAGGTCATATCATTTCCGGTGAAGGAATCTTTGTGGACCCAGAAAAGGTAAAGGCCATTATGGAATTTCCAGTGCCGAAAAATGCTCATGAGGTAAGAAGCTTAATGGGTCTAGCAAGTTATTATCGGAGATTCGTGGAAGGGTTCTCTAAAATAGTGAAACCCATCACCACTTTTCATCGTAAGGGAGTCAAGTATGAATGGACAAACGAATGTGATAGTTCATTCATCTAGCTTAAGAGGTTACTAACTAGTGCACCAATTCTACGAGTGTCAGATATGGAAAAGGACTTCACAGTCTGCACGGAAGCCTCGAAGCAAGGGTTGGGGGCCGTGCTAATGCAGGATGGAGGAGTGATAGCGTATGCGTCAAAGAAGTTGAAGCAACACGAGGAGCTTTACGCTACTCATGATTTAGAGTTGGCAGTTGTAATGCTAGCTCTGAAAATTTGGAGGCACTATCTAGTGGGATGAAACTTTGAGCTCAAAACGGACCATGAAAGTTTAAGACATCTCTTCACTCAAAGGGATATTAATTCCAGGCAGAGGCGATGGAGTGAGTTTATAAGTGAGTACGATTTTGGTATTTCGTACATCAAGGGAAAAGAAAATGTGGTCATGGATGCCTTGAGTAGGAGATCACGTGTCTTCTCCTTGGTACCCTTAAAAGTCAATCTAAGGGAACGTGTGTTGACACAACTCCGTGGAGACAGTTGGTCTTTAAAGATTACTCCAAACCTCCAGAGTGGGAGGCAATTAGATCCAAAGTATGAAGGATATAGCCTGGAAGCAGACGAACTATTAAGATATCAAAGAAGGATGTACATCCTCGAAGGTGGGGATATTCAAAGCATCGTACTGAAGGAAGCCCATAGAGCACTTTATTGTGCACATCCGAGTGTGAAGAAAATGTACGTAGACATGAGGAAGCTCTTATTCTGGGTAGGCATGAAGCGTGATGTAGTCCATTTTTTCGCCAAGTGCCTAGAGTGTCAACAAGTGAAAGCTGACCACCATCACTCGACAGGTCTCCTACAACCACATGATGTTCCTATGTCCAAGTGGGAAGTCATTTCTATGGATTTTGTTGTGGGGTTGTCGCTCACATCTCATAGACACAATGCCATTCTTATGATAGTTGATAAGCTAACCAAGAGTGCTCATTTTATTTTGGTTAGAGACACTTACGATGTCACTGATGTGGCACGCGTGTTTGTAAGTGAGGTCATTCGTTTGCACGGGATACCCAAGAATATCATTTCAGATAGAGACTCCAAATTCACTTCTAGGTTTTGGACAAGTTTGCAGTCATCATTGGGGACTCAGTTGAACTTAAGCACAGCTTATCATCCTGAAACAAATGGGAAAACTGAGAGGGTAAATCAGGTTATGGAAGACATGCTTAGGATGTATGTTATGGATAATCAAATCCTTTGGGAGAAGTACCTACCTTTGGTAGAGTTTGCCTACAATAACAGTTTTCATAGATCCATCGAGTTGCCACTGTATGAAGCTTTGTATGGAAGGCCATGTAGAACATAGTTGAGTTGCGAAAGATTAGAAGACCGCGTGACAGTTGGGCTAGAATTGATTCAAGAGATGGAGGAACAGGTGATTCAGATCAGGCAGAGACTAAAGGAAGCACAAGATAGATAGAAAAGTTATGTTGATGCACATAGGACTGACCGAAGTTATAAAGTGGGAGATCAAGTTTTCATTCGTATCAGACCCAATAAGAGTACCATTCGGTTCAGGAAGGGGACAAAGTTGTCACCTCGATTTATAAGACCATTCAAAATCCAAGAGAAAATTGGACCCGTTGCCTATCGTCTCATACTGCCACCCCACTTGCATAAAACTCATAATGTTTTTCATATATCTGTTCTACGTCATTATGTTGCTGATGAATCACATAAACTAAATTGGAAGGAACTGCAGGTATCGGATGCGGGAACCCTCACAGTAGAACTGTTATGCATATTGGACCATAGAGTCCGACAGCTCAGGAACCGTTTGGTAGACCAAGTTAAGGTCCAATGGGACAAGTATAGTCCAGGATATGCTACTTGGGAGGATGTCGAGACGTTATGACAAGATTATCCCTCACTTTTTTTTACCACCTCGAGAATGTGTTTCTCGAAGGTTGGGTGTATGTAACACCACCTTTTGACTTAGACAACTAGGATTATCGGAGGCCTAATCACCTTTATTTTCTATTCATAGTGAAACTATTAATGATACACTTGAACTTTTAAGACGTAGGAACCTTTATGAATGTTTAAATGTTATTTGAATGATGATGGATATGATGCGACCTATTATGTGAATGTAAATTCTATGAATGTTTAAATGTTATTTGAATGATGATGGATACGATGCGATTTATTATGAGAATGTAAATTCTATGAATGTTTAAATGTTATTTGAATGATGATAGATATGATGTGATCTATTATGAGAATGTAAATTCTATGAATGTTTAAATGTTATTTGAATAATGATGGATATTATGAGATCTATTTCTAACTTGAAAATTTTGATATTAAAGTTGTTGGTACGGGGATACCGAATTGAGATTATGGTTGTATGCAATTACATGATGATAATGCATAGATATGTATGAGTTTGTGTTATAGACTATTTTGCAGGTCAATGGGCTATGAAACAGCCCAGAGATAATGGTAATAAAAGTGGATATCATGACCACCGACTGAGAAACAATATGGTATGAATATTTGTATGTGAAATTATATGGTACAAATGCATTCTTATGATATATGGACCAATGCAGGTTTTCAGGTGGTGAGACTGCCCAAAAAATGAATAAACGATGACAAAATTCCCAGCAACACGATGCCACTGTATATTCCATTGTAGGGTGTGGACCCTAGTCCTATTAAGAGGGGTGGAGGCATTTCCCACCGTGTATCCTCTAAAACTTGGAGTCATGGGAGGACGATGTTAGCTCACGCTCCCCTAGACGTGTGATGATGATTGTCAGTTGTCTGCTGGGGAAGCTTGGTCAAGATAGTGACACTTTCGCTTACGGGCTCTATTTGGAGTTAGGTCAATATAGTTGACGCTCCAAGATAGTCCAGCAGAGGAAGGATAGGAATGGAAGATGGAAGTAAGTTAGGGAGGAAGGATGAATAGAAATAGTTGAGAGTGTATAAAGATTTGCCTTATGGTGGAATTTATTGGTTTTTTTTTCTGGAAAAAAAATGTGTATATGCGTATATTCATGATTACTTAACTGAACTACAATTGTCTAAATAAACATTGTTGAGCTAGATTATTGTAATTAAGGGATTTCACAAACATTTGATTGGTTTATTATCTTTTATAAAATGAATAGTCTTGTTGATTGGATTGGATGCATACAGAAATTACTATAGTGATGATAGTTATTGTTATTAGTACATGCACGAGACTTGTATGTACTAGCTACACATGCATTTCTTGCACATGTACACTAGTATGCATGAGTTTTCTTAGCTTACTTATTGATAATGTTGTTTATTGGATATGAATGTGTGAACCATGTGTCATTTCCCTTGTATCATAAATTACTTTAACTTCAGGACGAAGCTTCCTGAAGGGTGGGTGTATGTAACAACCCTAATTAATTAATTAATTATCATGATTAAATCTTTGTTTAATGAATATTAGTTTAATTAATTATCATGATTAAATCTTTGTTTAATTAATATTAGTTTAATGAATTATTAATTTTTATTATGAAGACTAGTTAATAATACAATTATATTGGTAGTTGGACCCATTTATGGAGGGGGGGATAAGGTGGTTGAGGTTTAATGGGGGGATAAGGTGGTGAATAATGAAGGAAAGGAGGATAAGGCAAGGGGGAACACTCGGGAAGGGGGGGGACTTTTGTTTGGAGTAATATTTTCATATAGGAGGAAGGAGAAGGGAGGAGGAGTGGAGACTGTGTATATGTTATGCAACTGTTTTGTGCTTACAGACTTAAGGACTTTCACAGGGGGCACCTGTTGCTGGGAATTTTGGGCTCAAGGGCCAGGAAACCATAAGGAATCCTAGGGCTAGGGAGACGGACAAGTTGTTCTTAGCTGGCTGGGAGGTTAGTCAGTTTTGGGCAGAGCTTCAGAACAACATCAGTTTGAGGTATTTATTATCATTAATATGGTGTGTTCATTATTGATATATTGTTCATAATATTCATGCAGATCATGTTGTTTATTATCATGCTGCTCATTTTTAATTCTGTTGAATATTGTTATTATGTTGAATTGTATTATGCTGGATAGTGAATTGTTATTATGTTGAATAATGAATTGCAAAGAAATTATGATAGCATTTCTATATTTAAATTTATGTTTTATAAGGCTCTGTTTGGACGGGCCTTACAATTGTTGCATATTTTTTTTATTGAAGGTATGGATATGACATGTAAGTAAGAATCATGCTTTTGTGGGTGGACTCCCTCTAAAAACTAAATATAATATGACGATATAGCAACAAATTATGAATTTTAAATTTCCATTTCAAGAGTAGCATGAAATGCTTAACTATGGTTTAATATGTGGCAGTGGTATAATATGTGGCAATTGTATAATATGTGGCAATTGTATGGCAAGTTTTTCCTTCATGGTCACTATCATGTAGTGCTTTATTGTTGAGTGATGGGTTGGTGCAGTGAATGCGTAGGTTTGAAGATTATGCACCAGTCTTTATATTGTAATCTTTCATTAAGTATTTAAGTAAAAATAAAGATGGCATGTATAAGTTTGAAGATTGTATGATTGTGCAGAGTATTTGAGTAAAAATAAAGATGTCATCTGAGGATTTGAACGTCAGCAACATGTTTGTACACTTGACTTTGCAAACATCAATTAACAATGAAACCATTCCTTAGAACTTAATTAAAACAAGTGGCACTGAGAAAAACAAATATTTTTATTATATCAAAAATTATATATTTGTTTTCTCAGATTAAACATTACATTTCACACACAAATTTAAAATAAAAGACAAAACAATGTCAAATCAATATCAAACTCATTGCTATAGTCCCTTGGTAGGGACTAATAATGCTTTTAATATAATCTAATAAATTAAAAATAAAAAGCAAATTGATGTCAAATCAATAGCAAATCCATTGATATAGTCCTTTGGCATGGACTAATAATGCTTTTAATATAATCATGATAGTAAAAATTCAAGATTTTCAATTATTTGCATACATTAAATATTTACCCATAATACTTTCATATTTCATCTTTCACCTAAAATTTTAATAATCTTTCATCAAATTTTTTATTTTTTTTTCATTTATAAAATGAGAAAAGAATATATAAATGGATGTATGATTTTGAGGTAACAAAAAATTCAATCTACTTATATTTAATGTCTAATATAAAAACATAGGATAAATATTATATAAAATAAATATATATTTATTTTAAAATAAAAAATCAATATTTTAAAATAATAAAATAAATATATATTTATCTCTAAAATAAAAATCAATATTTTAAATTAATAATGATTTGTAATTTTTTTATGTAAAATTTTGCTTCATTATAATTTTAATATTTAGTTAATATTATTAAAAAATCATAATTTTAATATTTAAATTAATATCATAAAAAAATCATAAATCAATATTTAAAAGTTACAAAAATATTTGTATCAATTAATTAAATAAAAATTAAATTTTTCATTAACCAATTAATATACAGCCTGAGTCGACCTAATGGTTAAGAACATGTGTTTCCTCTTAAGAGGTCACAAGTTCAAATCCAGAGGGGGTAAGATATGTATACCTCCAGGTAGGATATGTATACCTCCGTAGACTTTACTGTGACCTCTTAAGAGGAAATACATTATTATTTGGTGTGGTGGCTTGGTCGTGACCTTAAAAATAGATTATTATTATTATATTATCAGTTAATATATTATGTATAAACCATTATATAAAAAAAGCTATCACTGCCACTATTAAAATAAGGAAAATTATTAATATAGATTGTCGTGTAACCTTCTTTGTGTATGAAAAAAATAATGCAAAGACCTAACTATCAATCCCACTCTCCCCATACGACCAACACAAAAAGTTGTAAGCCTTAAATACAAACCCACCGCATTAAAAAATAAATAAAATAAACGATCTATGTTGTACCTGAGTGGCCATTCCGGTGATTAGACTGTATACCAAGGGTCCACCAACCATACACAGTCCTATGATGTGAGCCTGATGATTTTTTTTATTGCACGCGTGATAGGTGTAATAAATGTAGAGGGTAAGAAATTAATAATATTGGAATTATTATTTATACAACTTTATTAAATCTTTGATTTTTTGAAACAAGTGGTATATATAATAAAGTGCATTAATTATGCAATTAATCTAAAATATTGAAATATGTGAAGGTATCAATAAGAATTGAAATATATTAACCAATCAGAAATGAGAAAAATAAATGTTTTTTATTATATCAAAAAATATATATTTGTTTTCTTAAGTTAGAATTACATTTAACCCATAAATTTAAAATAAAAGGCAAATTAATGTCAAATCAATAACAAACTCATTGCTATAGTCCCTTGGCAAGCAGAGACTAATAACCCGAATTATTACCACGAATAAGACGAAAAAACACTCAATTTGATAATAACTATAATAACTATAATTAACCTGAACTATAATTTGATAAGTGGTATCAGAGCCAACCACATTTTCAACCCGGGTGTGATAACAAACTTCTCACTCTGTTATTTGTTTTATTTGCTATAAGAATTAATCTTGAAAGTCGTATCAAGAGTCTCGGGCCTTTGAAAGACAAGGTTTCCACTCTTGCGACTTTCTGAAAGCCGTATCAGAAGTCTCGAGCCTTTGAAAGACAAGGTTTCCACTTCTGCGACTTTCCAAGTTTTAACTAGTTATTGCCTGAGCAGTCGGCCAGGAGCTTATTCGACATTCTTTCACTCCGGTGCAAAGAACTAGAATTAAACGCCCTGCTTTTCTGTGCAGTAATAGTTATCACTTTCATCATGGATAGATCAGTGTCTTTTTGAGATATTCAAAATGTTGAAGAAGAAAGCACTTCAGGAAGAAATTCTACAAGCAGTCTAAGCTCTATGTTTGCAGACAACAATGTTCACAGTCTAAATCATGCAAGTATTGAAGCCATTGAGTCTCAACCACAGGCTGCGTGGAAACTACCGCCATCTCCCCAAACCAAGTCTAGAATGACTTAAGTATGTTTCACCTTCGTGCTGTGTCCAGATTCATTGTTAAAGAATCAGTTAGCCGCATACAACAAAATAGTGATGTTAGCCAAACCATTTCTTTGATCAGTGTTAAAGAAATCCAAGCTGAAGCAAAGAAACACAAAACAAACTATCTACATTTTGGTTGCATACGTATTGGAATCAATCCTTTAGTACACAAAGGAATAGATGCTTATGTTCTGTGTACTGTCTGAGATATGACACATAATAAGTTCGTTGATTCCTTAATAGGAGGCATTGCCACTCCTTTATCTAATGACCCTGTATATTTTGATTGTTTTCCAAACTTCTTTGTATATACCTTTGATGAAAACCTTGCAGATATTCTTAAACTCCAGATTCGTACCACTGGATTTGATATGTGCCAAACTAGGACAAACATTTCCATCCAAACCAGAGGATGTTTTAGGCATACAAATACTCTGTATCTTGTAGTAATGAATGCTCCCAGTCAGACATCTAAATCTAGTACTCTGGTTATTACTGACCCTCTAAATCAAAAAATGGAACACCAGACTATTAAATGGGAAAATCTCTCCTTTCCCACAAATTGGATCATTGATACTCCTCGAGTTCCAGTACCACGATCTATAACCTCTGCAAACATCCAAGAATCCTCTTCCTCTACAATCATCTCTTTCCCTACTCCAACCTATGCAAACATCCAAGAATCCTCTCTACAATCATTCTCTACTCCTCAACGTGCTCATACCTCAAAAAGATGATCGCCTTTGTTTCCTTTTGTATCAACTCCATCCCTATGTTTGCATCCTTCGCTCCAACCCCTCGCTTCCTCATTAGGACAAGTACCTTACTTTGTTTAGTGTTTAGATTGTGCTAAATTTGTAACACTCTCAACACTACCCACTCACACAGAGAATGAACAAATCCATATTGAACATAGACATCATAATCCTAGTACAAATCTTCCTCCTACAAGCTATACAACAAAAGAACCTTGTCCCCATCCACAATGTTCTAACTTTCCTTTTCCACATGAACCTCACATTCTTGTTATAACATAATCTTATCCTCTTGATATTTCTCAAATATATGTTGTGAAAAATATCCCAAATGGCATCAAAAGACCAGCAGTACTAGAAATAAGAGAGTTCCTTTCATTAATGAATGGATGCCAGAAACAATTGGTAAAATAAGAATGGATGAAAGGTGTTGAATTGGGATTTGTTTCTCCTATCCGATGCAGAAAAAGATTCTCCAAAACCATTCCTGACAAAGAAAATTGGTCTTATCAACAAAATTGGCAAGAATATATGGACCAAGAAAATCAATGTTTGGATTTCATTTCATGAATGGAAAACCCAACAACAAATTCTTGTTGATTTTCACAAAAGGTCAATGGCCCTAAAGTCTTATTGTAAACCCGCTTTGTGCCCTCTCCCAACCACTTTGATTTCTTTCCCTGTATAGACTATTTCCATCTCCCATTTAGGAAGAGAAATTGGAAATCTTAAGAAATAAATCAAGGCACAAACAAAGCAAGAAGGTCATGGTACAGGACATGAAAACAAGGCCAAGAGAATTCTCCCCATTCATCATCAAAAGTTCCATGTCCTCTTAGATGTCAATATCAAAGGGAAATTATTCAAACTCAAGACTTTGTTAGAAACATGATCTGACCTCAATCTTTTGAATAAAGATATCATTCCTATCCAATTTTGGCATAAAACACAAATGAGTCCTATTGGATTAGGAAATGTGCCAACACAAATCTCCTATGAACTCCCTGAGGCAGTTCTATGTTTCAAACATCATTGCTTATCTTTCAAATTTTTACCTACAAACATTATGGTAGCCTGTATTCTCGGAACTCCATTTTTTGCTGCTGTTCTCAAGCGTGGTCTCCACAAAATTGTCGATGGAACTCTCCGGGTTATTTTATTAGCATTCCTCTCACCAACAAATGATCAAAAATCTCCTTGTATCTTCCTCCTAGGATTTCTCCGGTTTACATGTCTTATAAGACACTCCAAGATAAGAACTGGTAAAACAAGCAACTGGAAAGTTAAGGATTATTGATCAGCTTAACCAAAGTCAAATACAACAAAAGATTCTAAAGTTGAAGCAAGAATTTGAAGATCAAATATACTCAGAAAATCCAACTACTTTCTGGCATCAGAAAAAACATGAAGTCACACTTCCATATAAAGATGCCTATGAAGTAAAACCTTGCAAAAGCAGAGCTATCCCAATGAATGCTAAATACCAAAGGCTATGTTTAGAAGAAGCCAAAATATTACTTCACAAAGGACTTATCAAAGAATCCATTAGCTCCATGGAATCGGTTGAAAAGCTCACAAGAAACACAGTCTAATTTACTTTCCTAATTAAATTAATAATAAATATTTTTTTATTTTTTCTTTAATTAAATTAGACAATAAATTAGACCATAAGTGTAGTTAAGTGAGTTAAGATTACAGCTAGTTGTAACTAAACATGCACTAGTGAGAGTTCAGCTTAATCAAATTAACCCATGCAACCCAAGATTGCCACTAACTACATGCATGCAACCAATTGAGATCTAGTTGAGATAACAAAGTGAAAGGGACAAATATTATCACAGACTTGTTCATTACTAGCGGATATGCTTATGAGCATGTGTAAACAGGAAACTGCAAGGAATCTAGATCACTGTGAGAATTTGAATTGTAGATTTCAGTGCAGGGAGGCGCTATCCGGACACGGAAACACAGCTGCATTTCGCTAATCTTGTAAAACATGCGAGACTCCATTGTAATACACCAGAACTCGGATTAGAGCTCTCATGAGATTGTTCTTTACGATTCATGATATACATAATACATGATAGTGGGGTTTTAGCTTTAAGCCTCGGTAAAACTTATGTTGTGTGTTATTGATATTTCAATTTAGGATTGTGGTTGTGATCGTGGTTAAAATCGCTTCTACTATTATTAATTGCTTCCGCAATAATAATAGAAGCGATTCTGCATTTAACAAGTGGCGGAAATTGTTAGATCGTGAGAATCGCAAGAATACATTAATTTGTAATTCAAATTTCACATGGCATCGAGCCACTTCCGAGGCCATGGAGCTATACTGGCGGAGGTGCTAACATAATTGCATCTTCGCAGGTTTCATCTCTAGCGGTGTGAACTCTTAGTAATCGAAAACTTTCAAGAACAGAATTCCCTCGCGACTCCTGCATTAAAGGTAGGGTGCAACCATTTCGGCATTCTCGCAGGCTATAGTGTATAGGCGCCAACTCCTCACCCACAGAAGGTGGTGCGTAACTTCTTTGAGTATCTTCGCAGCGCTATGGAGTAGAAGTAACTTCTCACCCTAATAGTAGAGCGTAGGTTAACTTCTTGAGTATCTCCCTCTCGAGGCTACGTTGGATAGGTGCTAACTTCCTAGCAAGTTCATAGGCTGCTAATGTGCAAGGTGTGAACTTCCCCTCGCCTACTTCGTAAAAGTAAACCTCCTAGGGAAGAGGGGTTGCAGGGTTGAGTTTTGGTGGCTGGATAACATTCAAATTTGCAAAGATCTTCTTGGTGCAATAGATGATTCAAGATCGAAATGTCTCTTAATGGCTTGAGGTTGGAGTATTCAATCAAGGGAAGATCTAACTACATCACCTTGAAGGATAGGATGAAAGCAAGCATCGAAGACAATGGCTTGAAGGTTTACATTGACGCAGATGTTTCAAGCCAAATGCATGCATAATCGCAAATCTTGATGCATGGAAAAGAAAGTGCATGTGAAGACGAGGAGGATTCTGTTGGAGGGAGTACGACCACATTGTCTCAAGTCTCCGCGGGAAACCACACCATATGCAATGTGGAAGGTTTTGACAACTGCTCCAAAACAAGAGTGACCATAGGAAATTTATGCTCAAAGATAAACTCGAAGATTAAGATGGAGAAAGGAGACACCATTCCAAAATATCTCACCTAAGTTTGTCCAATGTTGGGATGAGCTTGGAAGTATGGGAACAATACTGTTGTCGATGATTTGGTGAGCTTGGAACTCCTAGAACTTCCTAAGAGTTGTCACAGTTATCAAGACTCTATCAAAGGAAGGGAAAAATCTGCCGGATTGGGAAACTAATATGGTCGGATCTAGTGCAAGAGGAGTCTGGAGGAACATCACTCGAGATGGATCTTCAATGCCATGATGATGAAGAGGATTAGGCTTTGATTGCCAAGGCAAGGAAAGGGAAAGGGAAGAAATTCCAATCAAAATCCGCGTCTAAAGTCAAGAAGATGGATCTGTCCAAAGTGAAGTATTTTCAATCAATACTGGAATATTGGCATCTCTGCTACTAATCATTCATATACGTATAGTTAGAAGAAATGTAACAAGATGGTTGTTGATCTGAGAATCGACGCAGGCCTTGTCCTCGCAATCTCCTGAGCTTGATTTCTCTTGACGCATGTCGGATCTGGCAACGGATTGGTGTGGTATTTGATAGTAGCCTTCCACATGATGGGAGATAGAGAGTCTTCATTGACTTGGAGGAGGTGCTATCCTAATGCCTATAGAGATGGGTGACGATGGATACCAACGCAATGGGTATTGGTACCATTACCTTTCGTATGTATTCAGGTAAAACATTTCACCGGAAAAATGTTATGTACGTTCCAAACCGAAAATCCTAGTCTTAGTCGCACGTTGGAGGATGATATGATGTTGTTGTTTTAGCATAGAAGCTACCCGATATAAAAGCAACGTGGTCAAGTCAAGAAGATAGGATTCGAAGCAACTTCACATTACCGAGGTAGATGGCTCTTAATGCCACGATAGGTAAGCAGAAAAAGTGGCGAGCCGGGATGAGGGTGAATGGCACAAGAGATTAGGCCATCTTCATCATGGAGCCTTGAAGATCATGCGTAAAAATATCTACCGGACTCTCCAAGGGGAACACTGCTCGCCGACGGCACCCCTGGGAAATATGTAAAGCTCTCTGAAGAAACCAGAGAACCGCATTTGATCCCCGAGAGAATCTTACACCTGACAGGTGGATTCATTCTTGGTTGTTTAACAAAGAAACACAGGCTGTTATTTTGTTGATGAATTTTCTCAGAATGTTGGATATTCTTCATGCAGCTGATCAAACATTCTCAAGTTCCGTGGAGTTTAAAGCATTGCGGAGAAAGAGCTCTGGGAAGCGCGAAGGCCCCATGGTTTATAATGGTGGAGAATATATCCTAACGTAATCTAAAAGACTTCTACGAAGTAGAGAAGGAATTCAAGAGAACTCATAGCGCCTCATAAACCAAAACAAAATGGGGTCACAGAGAGAATCGCAATTCCATTGGTGCAGCATGAGCGATGTTGCATGTTCAGGGCCTACCATTGCATTTTTGGTCAGAAGCATGCAATAATGTGGTTTATGTGCGTAACCGTTGTCCCTATAGAGTGCCTGGTATGAGTACACTAAGAAGATTTTATCGTAAGAAACCTGATGTTTCATTTTAAAATTTTTGCCCATCTATTTGGCGCATGTGACCAAGGATGCTGAAGAAGTCGGAACCAATCAAGGCTATTGGGATATTTGTGGGTACGTAAAACACCCCATAATTATCGCGGTGTAATTTGTTGAATAAAGAAGATGATCAAGTATGCATGGGATATAAAATTCGATGAGGGGAAATCCACGCGGTTGTCACTTGAGAGGGAGACTTGCATGCAGAAGAGGAATTGCTGGTTCCTAAGGATGAGTCTCAAGATGTGATCAACCACATGAGGAGGTTCAAGGAGCAGAGGAAACCACCAAGCAGAGCCATCCATCGAAATGGCAGAAAGTTTATCTACTCTGGAAAGCTGATAGATTGAGATCAGATGTTGCACGTAATATAGGAGCCCCTATTCTCAGCTAAGGCACGGTATCTCCATCACTGTTGGATACATGGCTCCTGAGTAAATGTAATTGTGATTGAAACCATATTCTGCGTGAAGCGCAGTGCGGACCCTACCCAGCCGATGCTATGGTATATATTAGACTCCATTGTCAAAACAAGCAGCATGGGAAAATGTCCAAGACCGTGATTGATAACCGGTAGGTTCAAGATGGATCTACAAGGTAAAGCAAGTCGTTGATGGGAGTGTTGAGAAAATACAAGGCCGCTTGCGTGGCCCTGGGCTCTCAATGGATTGAGGATATCATGGCGGAGACCTTTGCACCCATCGCAAGGTACTCTTCCATAGATCCCAACCCCATACCCTCACGCATAACAATGGATTCATCGATGGATGTAAACTCCCTCAACGGATCATTGAGGTTAGCGTATTACTGAGCAAACCGTAAGGTTTGAGACCTTGGATGCAGAGAGTCGTGACAAGCACTCCACAGAGAATTGTATATCGAAGTAAGCACCTCGCGGTTGGTACACCTCGTGATAGACGTACTATTTCATCGACGGCTTCACCAAAAGTGAAGCGGATGCAAACCTATACCAAATTGCGGTGGGGAGGTGTTTAATCATCGGTGGCTTTATGCGTTGATGTGGGATTTATCAATTTCAACGCATGAACAAATGATACACTCATGCAAGGAGGACCTCGCAAGCGAATTTGAGATGAAGGATTTGGCCCTTCTTCACTATTTCCTTGGATTGGAAAATATGTTTAGATGGTGAACTTTTGTGTCTCAAGGAAAAGTATGCAAGGGGAGATAATTGCAGTTTCACATGGAGGGTTGTAAAACCATGGATACTCCTCTTCCGTGAAACCGGAGTTATACGCTACTTCCGGGAGAGGTAGTGGATGCTATTGTCTATCGATTGTGGGTTCATTTAGTCACGAAGTGAACATGAGACCGTATTATCGCGCTAAATCCAGCCTAAGTCAAGCGATGGTTGGCTCTTTACCAAACCTTTGTACATGAAGCATGTCCCCAGATATCCGCGTACATCTCGAAAGTATGGATTGCGTACGATAGACTGGATGAGGTGGGCTGCGTATGGTTTCACGGATGGTGATTGGGCTGTAGCCTAACCACGTAGCGAGCACATCGTGAGGGATCTTTAGACGGTCTACAGCTTGTTTTGGTACAAGCAGAAACAGAAAGATCCGCGGCACTTAGTTCAACGGAAGCTGGCAATGCAATACAACAGCCGCTCGATGTGGAAGCATTCCGGATGAGACGTATCTTGGTTGGTTTTGTTTGAAGCCCTGGCTTAGATCCGTCAAGACGATAGGATAATCGAGTTGCACAAACCCTACTAATCTTGCAGTTTCCAGGACATCTGGGTTACATAGATATCCCAGATTATCATCTCCAAAGATTGTATGTAGCAGATCTTCAAGGTTAGTTTCACATTCCTATGGAAGATCATGATTACATTCCGACGAAGGCACTCACCAAGCAAATTCAAATATCAGCGTAGACAAAAGGATTGGGGTGGAAGGATAACCTCTTGTTGAGAGGGCGTTGAAAGTCAACAAGTTTCATGCTCCAATTTACTTTTCCCTTTTAATTAAATTTGTGGACAATGTAAATATTAATCTATTATCTCATCTATAACTAAGTGGTTTGGATTTGTACCGCACTATAAGTGTAGTTAAGTGAGTTAAAATTAGTTGTAATAGTTGTAATTAAACTTACACTAGTAAGAGATCACACCTACTAACTCACATGCAACCCAAGATCTGGCCATGGTTGTTCCATGCATGCAACCTACTTGAGATCCAAATAGAGATAATCAGTGAAAGGGACAACATATCATTGTGATTTGTTCACACATGCAAAGGGATATTCTATGAGCATGCAAACCAGGCAATTCGCAGTAAACGATCCCTTGTGAGAATTCAACTGCAAAAAGATTGCAGAGGAGGCATGTTGTCTGGACATAGGAATTGGCATATGTATTTGCTGAATTTTTGTATGACGTTGTGAGACGATTGTATTGTACGTAGAGCTCTTGGATTAGAGTTTTGTATGAGATTGTTTCATATCCATGATATACATAATACATGATAGTGGGTTTTTAGCTTCACGCTTTCCTGTTAAAACTTTTGTGTTGTGTGTTATTGATATTTCACTTTGTGCATTGTGGTTGTGGATCGCATTTAATTGCTTCCGCAATAATAATAGTAGAAGCGGTTATGTATTTAACAAGTGATGGAAATTGTTAGATTAGGAGAATCGCAGGAATACATTAATTTGTATCGAAATTTCTACAGGAATTGCTATGGATTCTATGTTAATAAACATTCTTAACAACTCAGAGGAATCCCTAGATTAGTGGTAAATTATAAACCACTAAATAAAGTATTGGCTAATGATACCTATCCTATTCCAAACAAAACAAGTTTGGTAACAAGGATTGTTGGAGCAAAGATTTTTTCTAAATTTCACCTAAAATCAGGATTCTGGGAAGTAGCAGTAAAAGAAGAAGACAAATTCAAAACAGCTTTCAGTGTTCTGGCAAGACATTATGAATGGAATGTCATGCCCTTTGGTTTGAAAAATGCCCCAGCAAAATTCCAAAGAGTCATGGATGACACTCTGAAACCTTATTTCGATTGGCTTATTGTTTATATTGACGACATACTTGTATTTTCTTCCTCTATTGAACAACATTTCAAACATCTTAAGAAATTTATACAAGTTGTCAAAGAAGCAGGACTAGTTTTCTCAAAGAAAAAACTTGAACTTTTCAAAACTGAAGTCAAGTATCTTGGCCATATCATTCGGAATAGTGAATTAACCCTGCAAACCCATGCCATTGAATTTGTTGATAAGTTTCTAGATAAAATTACTGACAAAGTCCAACTCCAAAGATTTCCTGGAAGCTTAAATTATATTAGTCATTTTTATAAAGGACGTGCTCAAGATCGTAAATTATTGAATGACAGGTTAAAGAAAGATCCAACGCCATGGACATAAGTACATTCACAAGCTGTCAGAAATATTAAGTCCAAAGCAAAGACACTCCCATTGCTTTATATCTCTGACGATGATCTTCCTAAAATTGTTGAAACAAATGCCAACAATCTTGGTTGGGGAGTCGTCCTTAAACAAGTCAGAGAATAGGGAGGTAAGAAAAGAGAAGAAATAGTTCATTTTTCTTTCGGACTTTGGCAAGCTAGTGAAAAGAATTATTCTGCCCTAGACAAAAAAATAAAAGCAGCTCTAAATGTTATTCATAAATTTGAAATATTTCTTATATATAAGAAATTTCTGCTGAGAACTGATGTTGCAGCTATGAATAAAGTTCTTAACAAAGAAATAAGAACTCCCAGTGATGCCAAATTTGCTAGGTGGCAAGCCTTGTTTAGCGATTTTGATTTTTCCATAGAACATATTAAAGGCACCACAAATTGTATCCCAGACTTTTTAAGCAGAGAACACCTCCAGCAGGTCTCTATGATTATCTATGTCCGATTGAGAAATGGATCTGAAGTCTTAACAACTATTCCAGATACATTGAGTTGGGGACAATACTCATCAAACTGGAAACCTCATTGGGAATTAAGAAGTACGAAATTGCTATATCCCATAAACCAATTCCATTGTCCAGGACTGGTCCCAGAAGCACGCAACAGGCAAAGTTCTAATCTCCTGATTCCTGTCATTTCAAGAGGTTCACAAAAGGCTGTTGAAGCATAAGATGATCTCTCCAGTATTTTTCATGACATAGATCTCATTTGGGATATCAAGAATAACCAAGGTTTTAACCAATAATACTTTTGCCTCCAAAGACCTAGATTACTATGCCATTGGCCAGAAAGAAATCAAGCCCTATACTTCCCTGGCAGTGACTATGATTATTCTCATTACAAAATGTTGTGGTGGGATTTCATACAGCAGGAAGACTTCTTGACACTTGTCAAATTTGGAAATGTTAACACTGCCACAGTAGGAAGATCTCCAAGTTGGCTTGCAGATTGGTGGAAAGATTTTGGTCTCAATAAAAGTGTAGTAGACCCAATAATTCTATCTTCTATATGCAACCTTTTATCTCCTCTACAATATGTCCAAAGTCTTTTTCAAAATGGGCCAAATGATGGGGAAATTTTGTGTCATTTCATCTTCAACCATCTTCAATGGGTAACCAAGGCTAAAACCAGTGTACAAATGATAAATGGCCAATCTTTTATCATTCGGAAAATCTACAACAAAATGTGGGACACTCTCAATTATGAAGAAAGATTCCATACTCACATTGAGAATGACTAAGTCTTGCCTATTCATGTCTTACTGGCTGACAGTGGCGTCAGTCGGTTTTCGTGGATTTCCATCATAAATCTCCACTTTGTAATGTTTTAAATAAAAGTATCTTAGAAACCTAGAGCACTTCTCTAGCTTTTGGCATGGTTTGACCCGCATTTCTAAGATTCCTTAGATACGTGGAAAGTAGATTTGAAATTTGGTCGGAAGGTTCTTGCATGATCGCTC
>SNQJ01S0011486.1:80981-126764 GCA_010110895.2 Picea sitchensis | reverse complement strand
ATGTTGTGGTGGGATTTCATACAGCAGGAAGACTTCTTGACACTTGTCAAATTTGGAAATGTTAACACTGCCACAGTAGGAAGATCTCCAAGTTGGCTTGCAGATTGGTGGAAAGATTTTGGTCTCAATAAAAGTGTAGTAGACCCAATAATTCTATCTTCTATATGCAACCTTTTATCTCCTCTACAATATGTCCAAAGTCTTTTTCAAAATGGGCCAAATGATGGGGAAATTTTGTGTCATTTCATCTTCAACCATCTTCAATGGGTAACCAAGGCTAAAACCAGTGTACAAATGATAAATGGCCAATCTTTTATCATTCGGAAAATCTACAACAAAATGTGGGACACTCTCAATTATGAAGAAAGATTCCATACTCACATTGAGAATGACTAAGTCTTGCCTATTCATGTCTTACTGGCTGACAGTGGCGTCAGTCGGTTTTCGTGGATTTCCATCATAAATCTCCACTTTGTAATGTTTTAAATAAAAGTATCTTAGAAACCTAGAGCACTTCTCTAGCTTTTGGCATGGTTTGACCCGCATTTCTAAGATTCCTTAGATACGTGGAAAGTAGATTTGAAATTTGGTCGGAAGGTTCTTGCATGATCGCTCAGCCAAATCTTAAAAGTAGATCTGATTCCAAGAGAATAGTAAAATGTCTTGTCTAAGAAATGATTCTCTTCTCCGAAATTTTGTATATAAAGAGATGAGAGGTTCATTTGAGGAGGAGGAGTCGATTTGAGGAGGTTGGCAATTTATTGAATGAGTTATAATTAAAATATTATTACCATAAATAAATTAATACAAGAAGCTATAAAAATGCATCTTTAGTTTGTTAAGGAATGCTAAAAATATAGTTTAAACTTAAAAGTATTAAAAAAAAAACATCAATAATCTGGAAACCACCACCGTGCAGAAGTTGGGAATGTCAGTTGATGGGATTCTAACTATCCACTGACTTTGACTCCAGAAAATCTTATATAACATTCCAACGTGAACCATAGTCTGTGATATAGCCTTAAAATTCATCAATATGTTGCTGAAAATTATAACTTATGTGACAAATTAAAACGTTCTTTTAACAAATTAACATTAATTTAATGATGGAACTATGTTCTCAAGCTTGAAATTCGCCAATATGTTATTCAAAATGATTACTTAGGTTGAGAATGCTCGTCACAATAACTAAGTGTAAGTCCACGGCTTGAAATTCACCTATTTTAATGACTATTTTTTTTTGTGAATAGAAACAATTTATGGTAATTTGATATTAATTTCACGCAGCTATCTTTCTAGAACAAAATATAGTTTTTGGAATTATTAATATTTCCTAAAAACAATTATTTATATTATTGTTTGAGTTTTTGGAGATAAATTGTCTATAAATTTGATACACATATTATCTCCAAAAACTCAAGTAACATGATGACTAACTATTAAAAACTATACATTCAAATTACTTATATTGCAAATTTAAGCAAACTTCTAGCAAATCACTTATTTCACATAATACTTACTAAAAATACAAACTTCACCAATACATGCTGAAATTTTTTACTTGTGCTACAAAGTTTTGGCAAAGTGAGATTAATTTAATGGAATGCTCATCAAGATACCAAGCCACGGGTTTCAGGTTTGAACCCATGCGTTCTCGTTTGGATGAAATACCAAAACCGTGCCACCATTGACTTAATCTTGATTTCAAAGAGAAGTGTGAAGAAAGGTGATTTTACATGGTTGATTGATGGCATGAACAATTGGAGCATGTGAGCTTGAAATCCCTTATTTGACTCAAGCCATGCTTCATCCCACCAATACCAAATAAAGCGAGCTCTTTTCCTTTTGGAAAACCCACCAATACCAAATAAAGCGAGCTCTTTTCCTTTTGGAAAACCCCTAACGTGTGTTTTGAAACCCTAGTCCCCTTGCCCTATTCATCGCCCACCCTTTTTACTCCAAATTTTGAGGTAAAATAAAACCAATTGACATAATAAAGAGATAAAATAGTAGAAGTCGGGACCAAAAACTTATTTACTCGTAAATGGGTTAGGCTCAACTATTATGGCAGTCTTACCACATGTTATCATAATAGTGCACCACGGAATTCTCGCAAAGGCAATAATAGTGGGCAACAATCTTTAAGATATGTTTGGTTGAGCGTTTATAATGACCATGTGAAAGAGGTCCAAAGATCCACAAATCTTAATAAATTAAGATTAAATTAACTTGTTCTGACCTAATCATGTATATAAAATTGGTAGACAAATGTGGATTGCATAAAAAAGTTTATGGGATTGCCTTTAATTTTGTGCAATAATTTCTTAAGAATTGCTTTGGCCCTTCAGCCATGCTTGTCACCCAAAGCACCCATCACCATGCGTAATTTTCAAAATTTAGTAGCCTTTCACATTTTCACTTGTAAATTCAAATTGTTATGTGCTTTAGATTGCTCTCACATAAATCATATACTAGCAATTTCTCATAAAATGGTATCATTGGTTTTTATATGCAAAGAAGTGTTGATAAGTGTATATGTGTATTGATATTATAGTTCAAACCATTAAAGTGTTTGTTTCTATGTCATTTCAAAAATATAAATATTAATAACTCTCAATATATTTCTTGTTGTTCACGGCAATTAGACTAATAGATTAGATCTTGGCAATAGGAAGGGTGATAATACACTTAGAAAGCTCGTGTATGATAGTACTTTTGTTTAAATTATTCTTTCAGGATAGTTCACTTTGTCATATCAATACCTTAGTTATTTCACATATTTGCTTTGACGTAGCTTTGCACATATTTGGGCAATTACTAGTAACTTTTACAATGTGCTCCTTTTGATTTGTTGTATACATGGTGACTATAACCTCACTAACCTTAGAGATCAAAAACATTTATTTTTGTATAAGCGTAAAAGACGACAATTTCTAATAAATTTTGGAAATCCCTTGCGCTTCATTTGACTTGTAAGATGGTGCCACTACATAGCCTCATAAAACATAAGCTGCTTTAGTCCTCTCATAATTTGAAAGTCACATTAGTTATATTTTTTGAAAATGATATTTTTTTATACAATTTTTTTCTTTCTTTCATAACAACAATTGTATATATATTAAAATATTTGTTGCAATCTAATTTAGACAATATTTAAAGTAGGTTTAAAATATTAGAAAGTTTAGATTTTAGAGAGGAGAGACTCTTTTTGGCGAGATATTTAACCAAAAATAGAAATATTCTTCTACCCAGAGATGACAAGTATATTGTCTAACAAAATTGATTACTAAAAATAAACAACAACAATATATAGCAAAATTTAGAAAGGTTGAGAATATTATGGCAACATTGGCCACTAATTTCGTCTAGATTTTGGTGTTAGGATCCTATCACACGACGACGAGAGGAAGAGGAGCATTAACATGACGTGAAGTTAGAGGCAAATATCCATTTCACGATAAATATATTACTTAACACACCTTAGAGCAATACTTTGGCAACATGTCTACATGTTATCATAATAGTGCACCATAGAATTCTCACAAAGCCAATAATAGTGGGAAACATTCTTTAAGATATGTTTGGTTGAGCATTCATGATGATCATGTGTAATAGGTCTAGAGATCCACATACGCTAATAAATTGAGGTTAAATTAACTTATTATGGACCAATCATGCATATAAAATTTGTAGACAAATGTGGATTGCATAAAAACGTTTATGGGATTGCCTTTATTTTTGTGCAATAATTTGTTAAGAAATGTATTGGTCCTTTGGCCATGTTTGTCACACAAAGCACCCACCACCATGCGAAATTTTCAAAGATTAGTATCCTTTCACATCAATTGTAAATTCGGATCATTATGTGCTTTAGATTGCTCTCACATTTTACTTTACAAAAATCATATGCTATCAATTGCTAATCAAATGGTATCATCGGTTTTTGTATTCAAAGTATTGACAAGTTTATATGTGTATTGATATTATTGTTCAAACTATTAAAGTGTTTGTTGCTATGCCATTTCCAAAATATAGACATTAATAACTCCCAATATATTTCCAGTTGTCCATGGGAGTGAGAGTAGTAAATTATATCATGGCAAAAGGAAGGGTGAGAATGCATTTAGAAAGCCATTGTATAATGGTACTTTCATTTAATTTATTTTTTTAGAATATTTTCCTCCGTCATATCATCACCTTAGTTATTTCACATATTTCCTTCGACAAAGCTTTGCACCTCTTTGGGCAATTACTAATAATTTTTACAATGTGCTCCTTTTGATTTGTTGTATAAATGGTTTTGATTTGTTGTATAAATGGTGACTATAACAATACCTTTTACAATGTGCTTTTTATAATCTCACTAACCTCGGAGCTCAAAAACAAGTATTATTGTATAATCATAAAAGATAGCAGTCTACAATAATTTTTGGAAATCACTTGTGCTTCATTTGACATACAAGATGGTGATGTTATGTAGCCTCATAAAACATAAGCCGCTCTAGTCCCCACATAATTTGAGAGTCACATTAGTTACATTTTTTGAAAATGATATTTTTATTTTAATTTTTAATTATTTCATAATAACGATTATACATATTTTTAAATCTTTGCTACAATCTAACTTGGATGATGTTTAAAGTAGGTTTAAAAGATTAGAGAGTTTATATTTTGGAGAGGAGAGACTCCTTTTGCCCTTATGTTTAACCAAATATAGAAATGTTCTTCTACCCAAGAGATGACAAGTATATTGTCTAACAAAATTGCCTACTAAAAATAAACAACAATAATATATAGCAAAATTTAGAAAGATCTAGAATCTTATTACAACATTGGCCATCGATTCTACCTAGGTTTTGGTATTAGGGTCCTACATTGGTTCCATTTCATTCGCTCATAGACCGGACCAGGGGGAATTCTCTCCTAAACATATACCCCACAAAATTAGTAATTTGTTCAATCATGTCATAAAGGGTTGTCATGGACTCATGTAGAGGCGAGTTATTTTCAATGAGGCATGCATGAAAATCTTGTGTTCAATTCCTCTATCCCCAATTCATTATAGACTCCAATATTGTTCATGCTTGCAAGGTCCCCTATTTTCCTCCATTTCTCCCATGTGGGTTTCCAATTATGCCTTGAATATGGTAGATTTCAATGTAGTGTAGGTGAGGTCACTATGAATGCCCTATAGGTCTCAATTGCACCTATTGGGGCTCTATTTTAGGGCCCATACCTCCCTAGTCAAAGCACAACAACAACACAAGCAATGCTTAGACACCGCTAAAACAGAGATGGGCAAGGAGCCAGGTAGAATAACGGGGAGAGACTAAGAATATTTGAATATAAATGAAAATGTGTATGGGAGAGGTGGCATATGGAGGAGTGAGGGAGCATGAGTGGAGGCATGTGGAGACATCATGTGATGATGAGAGGAAGAGGAGCATTGACATGGAGTGAAGGGTGAGGTGAAGATTCATTTCACCATAACCAGATTACTTAACATGCCCTAGAGAAATATTCTAGCAGTGTTGCCACATGTTATCATAACAGTGCACCACATAATTCTTGCAAAGCCAAAAGTAGTGGGTAATGTTCTTTAAGATATGTTTGGGAATTTTCATAATGACCATGTGTAAGAGGTCCATAGATCCACATATGTTAATAAATTAAGAGTAAATAAACTTATTTTGGCCCAATCATGCATATAAAATTTGTAGACAAATGTGGATTGCATAAAAACATTTATGGGATTGCCTTTATTTTCATGCAATAATTTCTTAAGAATAGTTTTGGCCTTTCAGCCATGTTTGTCTCCCAAAGCACCCACCACCATGTGAAATTTTCAAAGATTAGTAGCCTTTCACATTGTCACTTGTAAATTTGGATCGTTATGTGCTTTAGATTGCTCTCACATTTTACTTGACTTAAATCATATACTAGCAATTGCTCATTGAATGGTATCATTGGTTTTTGTATATGAAGTGTTGACAAGTTTATATATGTATTGATATTATAGTTCAAACTATTAAAGTGTATGTTGCTATGCCATTTCCAAAATATAAACATTAATAACTCCCAATATATTTCTTATTGTTCATGGCACTTAGATTAATAGATTGGATCTTGGCAATTGGAAGGGTGAGAATACACTTAGAAAGATCTTGTATAATTGTATTTTTTCTTATCCCTCAAGATGTAGATTAGTTGGCAACAAAGTGTATTGTTAAGGCACTTCCTGTATGAAGGTTGTCGGTTTAGACCTCGACTTACCTTGTGTGTCGCGTGTGGGGAAACATGGGTGCGCCTGGAGGTTATAGTGGTAGCGTTCGGAATCTACCCCATGTCATGTGAGTATGAGCCCACCCTAGTTGTCGATCCACTAGATACAAAAAAAAAATAGTACTTTTGCTTAACTTATTTTTTTATAATATTTCCCTCTATCATAACAACACCTTAGTTATTTCACATATTTCCTTTGACGTAGTTTTGCACCTCTTCAGGCAATTACTAGTAATTTTTACAATGTGGTCCTTTTGATTTGTTATATAAATGGTTACTGTAACAATACCTTTTACAATATGCTTTTTATAAACTCAATAAACTTAGAGCTCAAAATTTTTTATTTTTGTATAAGCATCAAAGACCGCAGTCTACAATAAATTTTGGAAATCCCTTCTAGTTCATTTGACATGTAAGACAACAACGTTGCGTAGCCTCATAAAAAATTATCCGCTCTAGTCCAAGCACAATTTGAAAGTCACTTTATATATGTGTGTGTGTGTGTGTGTGTGTGTGTGTGTGTGTGTGTGGTAACAATGACTATATATACTTTTAAATCTTTTCTACAATTTAACTTAGATGATGTTTAAAGTAGGTTTAAAAGATTAGAGAGATTAGATTTTGGAGAGGAGAGACTCCTTTTTGCAAGATGTTTAACCAAAAATAGAAATGTTCTTCTACCCCAAAGTTGACAAGTATATTGTCTAATAAAATTTGCTTATTAAAAATAAACAACAACAATATATAGCAAAAATAAAAAAGATCTAGAATCTTATGGAAACATTGGCATTGATTCCACCTAGGTTTTGGAATTAGGGTCCTACATTGGTTCCATTGCACTCCCTCGCAAACTAGACTGGGGGGGATTATGTCTTGAATAAATTAGTAATTTGTGCAATCAGGTCATAAAGGGTTGTCATCGAGTCAAGTAGAGTGAGTTATTTTCATTGAGGCATGCATGAAAATCTCATGCTCAATTCCTCTATCCCCAATAGCTTGCACACTTTGGTATTTTTCATGCTTGCAGGGTCCCCTCTTTTCCTCCATTTCTCCTAGGTGGGTTTCCAACTATGCCTTCAATCTAGAGTATTGCGACATAGTGTAGGTGATATCTCCATGGATTCTCTATAGGTATCGATTGCACCTATTGAGGCTCCGCTTTAGGCCAAAACTACCCTAGTCAAAGCATAACAACAACACATGCAACAACCATATGCCACTAAAGTAGAGATGGGCAAGGGGTGGTGAGTATGGGCAAGGAGCCAAGTAGAATAACATGGAGAGGCTAATAATGCTTGGAGATAAATGAAAATGTGCATGAGAGAGGTGCCATATGGAGGAGTGAGGGCGCATGAGCGGATGCATGTAGAGACGTCATGCAATGTTGAGAGGAAGAGGAGCATTAACAAGGAGTGAAGGGGGAGGTGAAGATCCATTTCACCATAACCTGATTACTTAACACACCCTAGAGCAATATACTAGTAGTCCTACCACATGTTATCGTAATAGTGCACCACAAAATTCTCACAAAGCCAATAGTAGCAGGCAACATTCTTTAAGATATGTTTGGTTAAGCATTCATAATGACCATGTGTAAGAGGTCTAGATATCCACATATGTTAATAAATTAAGATTAAATTAACTTGTTGTGTCCCAACCATGCGTATAAAATTTGTAGACAAATTCGGATTGCATAAAAAAATTTATGGGATTGCCTTTATTTTCGTGCAATAATTTCTTAATTATTGTTTTGGCCCTTCAATGATGTTTGTCACACAAAGCACCCAGCGCCATGCAAAATTTTCAAAGATTAGTAACCTTTCGCATTATCACTTGTAAATTTGGATCCTTGTGTGCTTTATATTGCTCTTACATTTCACTTCATATAAATAATATACTAGCAATTTCTCATCAAATGGTATCATTTGTTTTTGTATTTGAAGTGTTGACAAGTTTATATGTGTATCGATATTATAGTTCAAACTATTAAATGTTTGTTGCTATGCCATTTCCAAAATATAAACATTAATAACTCATAATATTTTTCTTGGTGTCCATGACAGTTAGACTAAAGATTAGATCTTGGCAATAGGAAGGGTGAGAATACACTTAGAAAGCTCTTGTACAATAGTACTTTCGTTTAGCTATTTTTTTAGACTATTTCCCTCTTTCATATAACATCTTAGCTATTTCACATATTTCCTTCGACGAAGCATTGCACTTATTTCAACAAATACTAGTAATTTTTATAATATGCTCCTTTTGACTTATTGTATAAATGATGACTTTAACAATACCTTTTACAATGTGCTTTTTATAAGCTCACTAACCTCGGTGCTAAAAAATATTTTTTTTGTATAAGCATAAAAGACCACAATCTACGATAATTTTTGGAAATCCCTTGTACTTCATTTGAAATGTAAGACGGTGGTGCTATGTAGCCTCATAAAACACAAGCTACTCTAGTCCTCACATAATTTGAAAGTCACATTAGTTATGTTTTTTGAAAATTATATATATATATATATATACAATTTTTCATTTTTTTGGTAACAATGATTATATATATATTTTTTTAAATCTTTGCCACAATGTAACTTGATGGCGTTTAAAGTAGGTTTAAAAGATTAGTAATTATAGATTTTGGAGAGGAGAGACTCCTTTTGGCAAGATATTTAACCAAATATAGAAATGTTCTTCTACCCTAGAGATGATAAGTATATTGTCTAACAAAATTGCTTACTAAAAACAAACAACAACAATATATAGCAAAACTTAGAAAGATCTAGAATCTTATGGCAACATTGGTCATTGATTCCACCTAGGTTTTGGTGTTAGGGTCCTACATAGGTTCAACTACATTCACTCATAAACCAAACTAGGGAAAATTCTCTCCTAAACATATACCCCAAAAAATTAGCAATTTGTCAGGTCATAAAGGGTTGTCATGGAGTCATGTAGAGCCGAGTTCTTTTCATTGAGGCGTGCATGAAAAAATTGTGCCCAATTCCTCTATCTCCAATTTCTTATAGACTTTGGTGCTATTCTATCTTGTATGGTCCCCTCTTTTCCTATATTTCTCCCAAGTGAGTTTCTAATTGTGCCTTCAATATGGCAAATTGCAACATAGTGTAGGTGAGGTCACCATGGATGCCCTGTAGGTCTCAGATGCACCTATTGAGGCTTCAATTTAGGGCCCATACCTCCCTAGTTAAACAACAACAACAACACATGCAACACTTAGATGTCACTAAAGTAGAGATGGGAAAGGGGTGGTGAGGATGGGCAAGGAGATATGTAGAATTACAGGGAGATACTAAGAATGTTTGGAGATAAATGAAAATGTGTATGGGAGAGGTGGCATATGGAGGAGTGAGGGTGCGTGAGTGGAAGCACATGAATATTCCATGCAACGATGAGAGGAAGAGGAGAATTAACATGGAGTGAAGGGAGCGATGAAGATCCATTTCACCATAACCAGATTACTTAACACACCCTAGAGAATTACTTTAGCATTCATGCCACATGTCACACCCTATAGTAATATACATGACTGTGCCATTGATATAATGGGTCAGGGAATGAACTTGGTGAAGGAAATGATCCTCTGATATTTGAATGAAGATCACTCTTTCTCCTAGGGACATCCTAAGATAAGATAATTTTATTAATGTCCAATTAATGACCACAAAAGTAGGTCAAATGGACTATTGAGTGCAATGATGTCAATACAATGCGAGAGTACCAAAAGGTCTCATGTAAAAGGAAAAATACAAAAAGTAAAGTGAAATAAGGTAGAATAATAGAGAGTGAGATCAGCTTCGAGGCATGAAGAACCCTCGACCCCGAGCTCAGAGACCTGCTCTGATGATGATGTATCATTGGGGAAGATCTAGTGACAAGAGGAGCCAAAAGAAGAAGAAGAAGAAGAAAGGAAATGGGTTTGTCTTGTAGTGGAACCATCTCTCCTACCACCCAAGGTTGAATGAAGGAAGATGAGTATAGTAGGGTGTCTGAAAGGGGAACTAGTAGGATAACTGGATCATTTTTTGTGTTGTTGATTGGTAGAGGTAGTGCACCAATGAGGTATGGGAGATCTCCTCCGTCTCCTCGGAAGGGATATGGTATGGTCATGTCACTGAAATATTGTGGTACGAGGGAAGGTCTCATGGATCTGCATTGATGTGGAGCACAAGGTTGCACTAGTGTCGGTCTGTCTCTTAGTTCCCCTTCCTGAGGGTAGACTGTGAAGAAGGAGGTGATCCGTTGTATAGGGTCTGGTCTCATAGGAGGCTGAAAAGTATGGGCTTGAAATCTGAAGGCCTCTTGTATGTATAAGGATAAGCACCGTTGATCTAGATACCTGAAGAATCTCGTGAGGTTCTGAGTCCCTCTGAATAAGCAATGAAATTACCCTTTGATCTCATAATAAATGGGGCAATAAAAGATGAAGTTCTCCTTAGTCTCAACCTCTTGAAGCTAGCATAGCTAACAAAGCATGTCTCGTTGGTCAATCTGGTGGTCTATCTCTACCCGAAGTTTATGAGATCCCACTCTGAACTGGCCTAGAGGAATGCAAAGATCATGTACCCAGTGGTGGAATGTATATTGTGGTCGAGTGATGAGTCCATCTCTAAGCTCCAAGAAAACTCCCAGCATAAAAGGACATATTTGGGCGTAACCCACCAGGAGGGTTAACCTAAGTGATCTAGATAAACCATTTATAAATTTCATATGTGATAATCTTGTTCAACACTTGTCTAGTCGGTAAGAGATGGCCAAGTGCATCCAAGGAACATTGAAATGGAGGGAGGCGGTCAATCTGAATTCCCATGGACTCTAAAATATCTAAAACCTTTGTGAACCAACCTCAAGCCCGGTCCAATGGGATAGAGAGGGTAATGGTCTCCAAAGAGAAATATTCCAAGTATGGTACGAGACTCACCCCTTCACCAAGTCAGGTAAGCCTCGAATGCAATGCAGAAAAGAGATCAGTCTGAACTCTGTCTCAAGTTGGAAGGGCTAGTGATCCGGATTATTTTCGGCACGAAATGAGAGCGAAGATATAATAAAGAAATGCACAAAGATATCACGTATATTCAATAATATAACACAAATGTATCAGAGATACAGTAATACACGATTTCTATTAATGAAAGAAATGTACAGAGAATGTAAAAATACAAAGTGAAAGACTTGCTAGAATGGTGGCAACTTGTCTCTGAGAAGAGATGTGACGGCTACTTGCATTCACAAGAAGATCATTTTACAATGAGGCTCTAAGGGCCTTTTTATCATAAGGAAAATCCAAAACCCTAACCCCGGAAGATGAAAATCCAAAAGGTTTGTGGGCCCCGATGGAGGTAGTTGATACGTCAACTTCCCAGAAGCGTAAATTTTGCATACAATATTTGTTTGGGGCGCTCGATACACCGTTAGAAAGATCTATCCGCGTACTACATCTTTTTTGTGAGAAACATCAAAGAAACTTCCATGTTTCTCCTCGTTTTCCCAAAAAATGTCGTTTAGGGCCTCAAAAGGGCTCCGGAAGTTCAGGACCTGAAAAACTGCTAAAAATAGTAAATTACCAAAATTGTCAGAAAACTGATTTGAGCCAGTTGGAAAAGGTGGGTGGCCACCGATATCCACTTGGATCAATCCTCCCTCCTTAGGAAGCAATGATCTCCATTGCGTTGAGTGCTCAGGGGAGAGGGAAAAATGTTTGTTCAATTTGCATCTTGATGAGTTGTTTGCCTTGTTGGAGAAATTGCACTGCTTGGTTTGTTGAAGGTTGACACGAACCCGTGGCTAGAAGGGTTGAACCTTTTTAACTAGTCTGGATACATGAGATGACTGTGTGCAGAAGGAATCTTTGCACTTTGTTGCAACCTTGTCGACTTGCTTCTGTTGGATAGAAGGTGCTTGGGCCGAAGCTGTAGTGGTTGCAGTATCATTTTGTTCACCTTTTGAACAGATTGTGAAAAAGCTAAATTTTGTAGTATGAGATACTACCTTGCAACACCTTTTAGGTGGGACATGTTGGCACAGGGGCAAACCCAGGGTTCAACGCACCAACAAAACCCCAACTACCAGCCCTTTCGGCAACACCTATGAAGCAGATGAAGTCTCACTGGAGGTAGAGGCAGGGGTGGTTGCAGGACTCAAGTGTCTACAACCTTAGCTGGGACACAGATCTATGATTATAATACTTAACAGAGCACTTAGCATCAACAGTTCATCAATATTCAACCAATAACTACTGCGCAGATAGAACAGAGCATCACATCATTCACTCAGATCTGATGTATTTAAGCACTTTATCATAAGCAGGCAGGTTATATCTAGCAGATCAAGCACTAAGCACCTTCATATAGGTCAGATCTAACATTCTTACACATCATTAGCATAAGCAGATTTTTCTATCTCTATCAAAGCACTTAACAAGAGAAGTTATAAACACATCAAGACAAACACAATGTTTACGTGGTTCACCCCCACCCTAGGGCTACGTCCACCAACTCTTCTTCTTTATACACTTCTTGATCACACAGATCCCACTCTTAGCACTCAGCAAACTTGCACAACACTTGCGCACTATTCCACTACTTCTTACATTGCCTAGCCTACTGTACTTCCATATATATATATATATATATATATATATATATATATATATATATATATATATATATATATATATACTCTATACACACAAATATATATATATATATATATATATATATATATACATACACACAAAATAGGCCTAAACTTGGGTAAACCCATGGGTCAACATCCCATTCCCATTACATATTCCCAAATCCCAAAAAGGGGTCGAGATCCCACGATCTCTGCTTCGTCTTGCGCTACGTCTTCGACAGGCTGTCGAAGTCCCAAAATAGGTTAAACTTGACCAAATCCCTCAAAACTTGGTTAAGGGCCAACAAGACAATAGTCGAAATTACCTCTAGTATTCTTTAGAGATGACCCCCCAAAGTAACAATGATACTACGGGGTCAAGAGTCATAAATAGCATGGCGCTTCCACATATATGGTTGGCCCAAGAGAACATCACAGACATCCAGTGGGGCAACATCACATAATACCTCATCCTTCAAGGGTTGGATGTCATATGACAATCGACATTGTTGGCTGACACGAAGATCTCATCCTTGGCGAAGCCACTCGATGTTGTATGGTTGCGAGTGTGGTATTGTCGACAATCCCAATTGTTTGACGACCTCTGTTGAGATGAGGTTCTGCTGGCTTCCACTATCAATAATAAAATGTAGCGGGGTCCCCTTCACCCACATCTGTGAATGAAAAAGGTGCTCACCCTCTTCAGGATCTGTTGGTTCTTCTAGTTGAATTGTTGTGGTCGTGACAATAGCAGTGGGGTCTGCATCGATGATCTGTCTTTTACCAGTATTTTCAGAATCAGAATTTGAATCAGGGTTCGACTCCTTGTATTTGATCTCAGCCACCAATGACTGTTTTGAGCGATATTCATCGGTGTTGTGCCAGGGGATTTTGTGGAAATCACACCATTTTCCGGTGTCCTTCTTCGTCTTCCCGTGACCCTTCTTTTCCTGTGGCTTAGACTAGTTTTCAGGAAGCTGTTTGTTAGAGCCTTCTTTCTCATACTTTGGTTGTTGCGGATTTACAAATCCAAAATCCTGTTTTTTCTGATGCTTAAACTTTTGCTCGATTTTAACAGCATATCGATAAGCAGAACTGAGTGATGAGATGTCCATAAAATCCATTTCAATTTGGATGTATCTGTGTAGGTTGTTAGGGCCTTCTTTCTCATACTTTGGTTGTTGCGGATTTACAAATCCGAAATCCCATTTTTTCTGGTGCTTAAACTTTTGCTCGATTTTAACAGCATATCGATAAGCAGAATTGAGTGATGAGATGTCCATAAAATCCATTTCAATTTGGATGTATCTGTGTAGAGACCCACGATATTTCAGAATCAGATGTCGCTCAAAGAATCTGATACCCATCTTGGTGCGCAAGGTATGGAAGGTATTGGTGAACTTTGGAACTGTTTGGCCCCTCTCTTGTCGTAGTGTGGTCCATCTCATTTACTGGTCCTCATAGTTGCCAACAGGGTAATATTGTTCCTTTACTGCATCCACAAAAAAATCCCAAGTGGGCTCAACCCCATATATTCCAGACTCCTCCGTGGAAATCTGCTCCCAGTAAGTTTCCCACCAATGTTTGACATGGGGAAGAGCTTTAAGGAGTGTGAAGGTGATCTTTTCTCTTTCAGAAAAATTGTGAACAAAGAAATAACCTTCTAGCAGATTTAACCATTTGTATAGGGCTTATGCATCTATCTATCCTTCAAATACAGGAATATCAAAATTAACTTGTACTTTGAAAGGCAAGGTGCCTCCAAAGTGGTCGCTTGATGAAGATGTGCCTGCTGCTATCGACAGACGTTGAAGGATGTGGGAAAAAATCTCCATCATTTCGTCCCTCTATTGCGTGAGAGCTTGCTTAAGCAATAAATTGAAAGAATCGTTTGCTCCGTCGTTTTTCTTCTCTTCCGCCATTGAGCGTTTCTTGGGTGTGCGAGAGCGATTGTCCTCGAGAGAGACAAGATCGAGACCCAACTTTCTATACTCAGACCTCGTCGGGGACATGCACTGAAAAACGATCAAGAGCAACTTGCTCTAATACCACTGATCCATATTATTTTCGACACGAAATGAGAGCGGAGATATAATAAAGAAATGCACAAAGATATCATGGATATTCAATAATATAACATAAATGTATCAGAGATGCAACCATAAACACAGAGATACAGTAATACACAATTTCTATTAATGAAAGAAATGTACAGAGACTGTAAAAATACAGAGTGAAAGACTTGTTAGAATGGTGGCAGCTTATCTCTGAGAAGAGATGTGATGGCTACTCGCATTCGCAAGAAGATCATTTTACAATGAGGCTCTAAGGGCATTTTTAGCAGAACGAAAATAAAAATCCTAACATAGGAAGATGAAAAGCCAAAAGGTTTGTGGGCCCCGATGGAGGTAGTTGATACATCAACTTCCCATGGGCGTAACTTTTGCATACGATCTTCGTTTGGGGTGCTCAATACACCGTTAGAAAGATCTATTCGAGGAATACAACTTTGGTGTGAGAAAAATCGAAAGAACCTCCATATTAGTTCCCCATTTTCCCAAAAAAACGTTGTTTAGGGCCTCAAAACGGCTCCGGAAGTTCAGGACTCGAAAAACTGCTAAAAATAGTAAATTACCAAAATTGCCAGAAAATTGTTTTGAGCCAGTTGGAAAAGGTGGGTGGCCACCGATATCCACCAAAATCAGCTAATCCCCAAACTCTGCTAGGATGATCTGATGAGGAACTAATTGCTTGCATATGATGATGTGACGAAGGAGAAGGGTCTAAACTCTCTCAATCGAGGCCCAATCAGACTCCAGTAAGGAAGGCCCCCAAATCTCTGAGCCATAGAGAACAATGGGTCGGATAAGATAGTCCATGAGAGACATCTTGGATGAGATATCCTGAAAATGGTGGCATAAGCATTGTCTCTCAAGAAGTGTCAAGGACCCATAGCCTTTGATAATCTGAGGCTAGACAACTGGTCGCAAACTGAAATGGGGTCTTGAAAATCATACTCCCAAGTATGTGTAGGCATTTGTGATCTCGATCTCCTCCCATATTAAGAAGAAATGAGTGTCCAAATACTTCTTCGACCCATTGAATATCATAACCTTGGTTTTACTAGGTTGACCATCAACTGTTAAAGGTCGCACAAGAGAGCTAAGGCATCCAACTGTCATTATAATCCCTCTGGAGATAAGGCTAGGAGGGCCACATCATCAACGAAAATCAAGATGGATATTAGAACCTAGTGGAGGAGACGTCCGTCATTGTCCTAGATATTCTCATGGAAAAAGGCCTCTGGCTCATCAATATAAATCCCAAACAATGTGGGGGATAGGGGGAAACCCTGTTTAACTCCGATGGTAGTCCTGATGAAATCTAACATCATGTGAACTATGCGAAGACAACCAAGGATTGACTCATAGAGGTGCATGATGACATTCAGTAGGGTATGGGAGATGCAAATGTCTCTGAGCCTATAGAACAAGAATTCTCTCGGGATGGAGTCGAAAAGCCTTCCGAAAATCTACGAAGCAACAATAGACTTTCGAAGACCGATGTCATGCCTCCTCAATTATGGCCAAGAGGGTAAAGATGTGATCAATGGTTTGATGATTGAGCCGAAATCCTGCCTATCCCCTAGCTCTAAGGTGTCTATGATCAATCTCACTAGAGAGCTTCATGTAGAGAGTTGTAGCATATAGCTTCGAGAATGTATGCCCCACCATGATTGTACTGTAATTGTTGGGCTTTGAGATGGGGCCCGATTTGTGTATCAAGTGAATGATGTGGTGTCACCAAGGTGAAGGAAAACCTATACGAACCGCATGGTTGAAGAGATAATCCAAGTGAGAAACCAAAGCATGAAGACCTTGATTAAAGAGTTATGCTTGAAAACCTTCCTCGTCTATTGATTTATTGTTGTTCATAGAGAGTGCATATGTGGGAAAACATGGAGCAGGGATATAGGTCTGATGGGAGGGGGGAAAGGTGGGGGAGGATGGTACACCATAATTTTTTAGGTAAGTGAGTAAGGGAAATGGATAGATCATGTCTCCTCTTAGAGACAAAGAGGCATTTCTTGTGGTGGAGAAGACGACGATAGGAAGCTTTGAGGTCGGAATAGGAGGGGTGAGCATGGGAGAATGCATGTCAAAGCTAGTGGTGGAGGGCCTTGCATTCCTCATTGTACCATCAACTCATAGGGAAGGAGTTGTGTTTTGGCGAGGTGGAAGTGTACCGGGTGGAGTAAGGATAGGATTTGAGGGATGCATCCCAAATGGTGGATGAGAGGTAATCATATTTGGTAGTGACAAAATCAAGAAGGGATAACTAGGTCTCGGAGGGGAGCATTTGTTGGAGGTGGGTAGAGAAGGTGTTTGAGTCCCCCTCATCAAAGCGAAAGGTAGTGCGGGGTGGGACCTTAGGGGGGGAGGGAGGGTGTCAACTCAGAGAGAGAAGGAAATAAGAGCATATTCTGTGAGGGGGATGGGGGAAATAAAGAAGTGATGAATAAAGGGGAGTAAGTTATGGCTATATAGGACATAATCCACAACACTCGTGCACCCTCCACAGGGCCAAAAAATGAAAAAGTGAGAGTCTGGGAAGCATGGGATCTCGTTCAGAATCAACAACTCTTGAGATTCCCCTAAGTGTAAAAGGTGTTGACCCTAAGCTGTGATATTCCCTAATGCATCATTAGACATCCAGTGAAGCCCCACTGATTATGGATCTATCTCTTGGATGCAAAACATGTCATCTGGTTGGTTGTGGAGAGGAATCTAGAGGGATCTGGTGTAGGATTTGAAGTCTCCCATGAGGACCACCTCCCCAAATGTCGTGTACTGGGTGATATCGACGTATAAATCAATAAAGGGTCCTCACCAGACCCATTATGAATGGCATATGATGAATATGTTGGAGGAAACTAACTGAATGTAATGTAAATGTCCCTTGGGAGAAGGGAAACACCATGAACCTGAACCCACAAAAACTATCAAACTGATCTGAGGCCACCATAGAGACTCTACTCCGGAGGGATTCTCTATTGAAGCAAGCAACACCACCTGAACCTTTGACCCCTCCCCAAATTCCTCATCTCATGTCTACATGTTGAAAACTGACTATATCTTTCAATGTCTAGGAGAGGCGGAACAGGGATCTCGCGTGTCTCGGTAATGAATATGATGTCTAATGATCCAAGAGCATCATACAGTAGGCCCGATGATGACTAGAAATACCCATTGCCATTCCAACAACTGATGGAAATGCATGTTCCCTATTTTCTCTCCGAGCGGGCCTATCATTTGGAAGCTCCAGAGAGTGGTGCCCACCCGAGTGGGAAAGAGTCCCTAATGACTACTCTGAGGTTCCTGATGAATGCCCATTTCCCTACCTAGCATGCTATTCTAACCTGCTCCCTGGAACTTTTAAGATTTGCAACTTGTGATATGGTGAGATATTCATCCAAGAAGATATTTTGGGAAGGGAAAACAACTTTTTCTTAGCTTTGAGAGCCCAAAGTCGATCAATTGCAGACCTGAACTGAAGAAAGAGAGTGGAGTCAGACCCCATCCAAGCTCTATCAAGAGTCACATCATGAAGGTCTTGACGATCCCCACAAAATGAGATTATGATCACCATGGGGTCTGAGGAGGGAAGAGGTAGAGGGGGCCCTCTCACTTTGAGATTCAGTTCTCGTGCCTGTCTAGTTCATTCTTCAATGACTTTAGCTTGTACCACCTCTTCAATTTCCACTAGAGGGGGGAAAGATTTGTCCTTTCCTCTGACGAACTATGCCCATGAGTTAATGTGTGTTTTTGTTTCATGTTTCAAAGCATCATGCTAAGACCCAATCTTCTCTTGTTTGCTATTAAGATCACTAATCTCGGTGCGTAAGATGTCTTCAGGGGGGTGGCGTAATGTGTCTTGTTCCTTGTCATCATTTAGCTTCCTCTTTAATGAAAGGTTCTCCTCCTCAATTTTTTCAACCCTGTGGGTGTGTTCCTTGTTCTATGTTCGTAATATCGGGTTTGATGATTCTAGACACTCTATGATCGAGGTGGATATTGGTGGATGCCCACCTATTCCAACTGGCTCCTCTTGACTGTTTTCAACATGTTCTTCTTTAATTTTATGTAATTGTGGGTTTTACACTTCTGGGGTTGTCTAAAGCCCTATACATCTTCCAGGTGGATACCATTGGCCTCCCATCTAATCCAACTAGCTTATTTTGTATGTTTTCATGTCAGCACATCTTGTTGTACTTCCAGGGCCGTTTTGGGGCCCTAAACATTGTTTTTTTGTCTCACCATAGTCAAATTGTAGACGAATTTAGAGTTTGATAGTGTAATGTGTGGTTCTCTGAAAGACCTTTCCAGCGGGCTATCACGCACCTAAAATGGAGGTTGCATGCAAAATTTACGACCCCGAGAAGTTTAGGTACCAACTTACCCATAGGGGCCCACATAACTTTTGGCGTTTCACCTCCTAGGGTTAGGTTTTTGGATGTCTAGGGTTTTGGCATTCATGAGTAATATCAAAAAGGCCTCTGGATCCTCATTGTAATCATTATGCTCAGACAGATATGCGTAGCAACCACATCTCTTCTCAGAGATAGCCACCACCATTCAAGCAAGTGCTTCAGTTCAACAATTTTACAGTTTCAACCTATTTCATTTATTCAATAGAAGATATTGTTCACTAGATATCTGTGTTGTTCTTCATATCTCTGTGTTTATTGTATTCAGTCTGTTAATCAGTTCGTTCCGCTCCTAAATATGGATCAATGGTATCAGAGCAGTCTGCTCTTCATTTATTTTTCTCCGTGCATGTCCTCGACAAGATTTGGGTACAAGAAGTTGGACTAGAACCAATCGAGTCATTGTAAGATCAGTCGCACCGGGCCTGACAACAAACCATGGGGGACAAAAATAAAGATGATGGAGTAGGAGATCCTTTTAAAATGTTGCTCAAGGAATCCCTCGCGCGACAAAGGAACAAAATGATGGACAACTTTGTGCAGATCCTTTGACGACTGCCCACAGGAGAAGCATCTTCATCAAGCGGCCATGCAACCCCCCCTTCAAGGTACAGGTAAATTTTGATATTCCATTATTTGAAGGACTGATAGATGCGAATGCTGTAGATAAATGGTTAAATCTGCTTGAAGAGTATTTTTCGGTCCACAATTTTTTTGATAGGGAAAATATTACTTTTACACTCCTCAAGGCCGGTCCCCCATGTTAAGGACTGGTGGGATACTTACTCTGAGCAAAGGGCCATAGAGGAATCAACAATATTTGTGGTTGCCCATACATGGGATTCCTTCTGAGATGCCATTAAAGAACAATACTACCCCGTTGGAAGCTATGAGGACCAGTACACCCAATGGACCACCCTCCGTCAAGAAAGGGACCAGACAGTACCAGATTTCACCAATAATTTCCATACCCTGCACACCAAATTGGGTATCAAAGACTCTGAGCGACATTTGGTGCTCAAATATCACAGTTGTTTGCATAGATACATTCAAACAGAAATGGAGTTTCTTGACATCATCTCATTGGGTGTGGCTTATAGATATGTTGTCAAGATCGAGCATAAATTTAAGCAGAAGAGGTGAGAGTTTGGATCTGTAAACTCCTCATATCCAAAGCAGGGAAAAGGTGGCCCCAACCGACAAGACAAGGGATAGAGAAAAGATGGCCACTCTCAGGAAAACCAGTCCAAATCATAACACAAGAAGGGAAATGAAAAGACGAAGAAGGACACATGAAAATGGTGTGAATACCATAAAATCCCTTGGCACAACACTGAAGAATTCCGCTCCAAGAAGTCACTTGTGGTTGAGCTGAAGGTGTCCAAGTCTGAGGCCGATTCTGACTCCGAATCAAATCCAGAAGGAGGGAAGCGGATTATCGATGTTGAACCCAGTGCCACTGTCGCTACCACCAAAGTCCAACCAAGAGAGCTGGAAGAACCAGAGGAAGGGGAATGCATTTTTCACTCACAAATGTGGGTAAAGGGGTCTCTCCTTCATTTCATTGTCGATAGCGACAGTCAGAAGAAATTGATCTCAACAAAGGTCATCAAGCGATTGGACCTGTCGACAACACCGCACCCGCAACCCTACACCATCGGTTGGCTTTGCCAAGGAAGAGATCTCTGTGTCAGCCAACGATGTCGTCTGCGCTACGACATCAAGCCTTTCAAAGATGAGGTGTTGTGTGATATTTCTGCCCTTGAAGTTTGTGATGTTCTCTTAGGACAAACATATTTGTGGAAGCGCCATGTTGTGTATGAGTCTAGACCCCGCAGTGTTATTATTACTTTGGGTAGACAATTGTACAAGACACTAGAGGTAGCGCCGCCTACCACTATTTCTTTAATCTCTGCTAAGAAATGCAGTAAGGTCATTTCATAGACCGGGAAGTTCGTCTTCTTTGTGATCCGTGCTCATAATAAGCAGAAGGCCGCTACCACATCAATGGCCTCTACACAGAGCCTCTCTTTGCAGCAAAAGCAAGTGGATGGGATCATGGAAGAGTACATAGACATCTTCTCCTCACCCACCAAGGTACCGATGCACTTCCAAGTCAAGCATCCAATTGATTTGACCCCTGGTGCACCTCTTCCTAACAGACCAGTCTATCATCGATCGCTGATGGAAAATGATGAAATCAAGGGTCAGATCCAAGAGCTTCTCCAAAAGTGGCACATCAGACTCATCTCCTCCCATTGCAGAAGCCCGATTATACTGGTGCAGAAGAAGGATGCGACCTGGTGACTCTGCATTGATTATAGAGAATTAAACAAAATCACAATCAGGAACTGGTACCCATTTCCCAGGATTGATGACCTTCTTGACCAACTCAAGTGGGAAAATTTCTTCAACAAGATTGACCTAAAGTCTGGTTACCACCAGGTTCACATCGAACCAACTGATGTATGGAAGACAATATTCAAATCCAAAGAAGGTCTCTTCGAAAGGTTGGTCATGCCCTTTGGCTTAACAAATGAACCAACCACTTTCATGAGATTGATGTATGATGTATTGAGACCCTTCACCAAATCTTTTGTGGTGGTATATTTGGATGACATCCTCATCTTCAACAAAACTTGGGAGGAGCACATGCAGCATATTCAACAAGTTTTGAGCACTCTGCAGTAGCACAAGCTATATGCCAACTTGGAAAAATGCTCCTTTGGCATGAACAAGGTCCAATACTTGGGGTACATTGTTGATGAGCATGGAGTACATGTTGATCCAGCTAAGATTCAAGTCATCTGTGACTAGCCAGCCCCGACCACACTCACCGAGCTTCAAAGCTTCTTGGGACTGACCAACTTCTACCAACAGTTCGTGTTGGGCTTCTGCCATATCACATGGGCCCTCAACTAAGTGACCAAGGGTAGTGGCAGGGCAACGTTCGTGTGGGGGAAGGAACAACAATGATCATTTGATGATCTAAAGAATCTCTTGTGCTCAACTCCAGTACTCTCATTTCCCGATCTACAATAACTATTTGAGATTGAGACTGATGCATCTGACTATGCATTAGGCGCAGTTCTCACTCAACACAATCATCTAGTGGCATACCATAGTGAGACACTCTCAGATACTGTCCATAAATACCCCACCTATGACAAATAAATGTATTCCATTGTCCAAGCCTGTCGTCAATGGAAACATTACATTATGGGAAAGGAGATGGTCATCCACACTGATCACAAGCCTCTGTAGTTCATACAGACATAGGGAAATTGCAGAACGACCGCCATTAGAAGTGGTCCACCTACCTGCAACAATTCCATATCAACATCAAGTATAAGACATGGATCTCAAATCGTGTCGTTGACTGCCTCAATCGACCTCCTGTGGCTGCACTCACCATTGTGCTCCATTCATGTGGACATAAGGCATTTGAGTGGCCCCAACTTTATCAACAATATCCAGACTTCGCCACCACCTATCAGCTCTTGGGTATCGACGCAACTGTCATTGATTTTCACATTCAAGACATACTGTTATTCCATGTGGGCCATCTTTGTGTTCCTACAAGCGAGTGTGCAAAGTTGATTAGGGAATCCCACTACAGTCAGATGGAAGGACATTTTGGCGTGGAGAAAACTGTGGTTGTTCTATAGAAACATATTTATTGGCCAAAACTTCGACATGACCTCAAAAAGTATATTAGATCTTGCAATGCCTGTGCCATTGCCAAGCCAACCATCAAGAAGCAAGGCCTATACACCCCTCTTCCTACTCCCGAGAAGCCTTGGGAATCTATCTCAATGTATTACATGTTTGGCCTTCCGTCCACCAAGAAGGCAATGATTGTGTATTTGTCGTCGTTCATCGGTTTTCGAAGATGGCCATCCTCACAACCTGCAAGAAGAATATCATAACATCAGATACTGCCAAGCTCTTCTTCGAACGAATATGTGTCCATTTTGGGATACCACAGACCATCATCTCCTACCGAGACAACAGGTTCCTCAACACATTTTGGTCTAGTCTCTGGTCACTGTTGGACACCAAGCTCACCAAATCCACTGCTTTCCACCCCCAAGAAGACGACCAAACATAGGTCATCAATCGGATGATTGTGCACATCCTGCGCATGTACAACTCCAAACATCTGTGTACATGGGATGAGAGTCTCCCATATGTTCAACATAGTTACAACAAGGCTCTCCATAGCTCCACCGATCATATCCCATTTCAGGTGGGGCTTGGATTCCAACCCTTGGGTCCCATTTATGTTGCACTACCTCTTGCCACCACATAGATAGACTCTTCCCATGTTCAATCTGAGAGCAACAAAGCCACCAGATTCATTGAGCGGATTCAATACATCCGCCAACAGATCCATGAGATTTTGTAGAAAGCCAATGCTAAGTACAAGCAACGCCATGATCAACACAGGGTACTGCACCAGTTTCAGGTTGGAGAGAAAGATTGGTTACATTTGCAAAAGGAGCATCTTATAGGGCCCCATCGGAAGCTCCGCCCACTTCGCTATGGGCCTTACAATATCACCAAGGTTGTGGGTAGCAATGCTTTTGAGCTCAACACTCCACCCTTCCTTGGCTTGCACCCAATGTTCAATGTGGACCTCCTTCGACCATATTTCCCACCATTATTGGACACCTTAGAGATTGCAGAACAACTAACACCAACATAGTTCAACCCTGACTACATGGAAAAAACATCCAGTGATCAGATAGTGGACACACAGGTCAAGGGCACTTGCTAGCAGAGGATCCAACTTTATCGGGTTGTCAAGGAAGGGAAACTCCTACACCAAGGAAAGTGGCTCATCCAGGACCAAATTCAACATAAGTTTCCTCACCAGATGGGGGAACTCAATGCAATGGAGACCATTGCTTCCTAAGAGGGGAGGATTGATCCAGGTGGATATTGGTGGCCACCCACCCATTCCAACTGGTTCCTCTTAACTGTTTTTAGTTCAACACGTTCTTCTGTACTTCTTTGTGATTATGGGCTATACACTTCTGGGGCTATCTGAAGCCCTACACATCTTCCAGGTGGATACTGGTTGCCTCCCATCTAATCCAACTAGCTTATTTTGTGTGTTTTCATGTCAACACATCTTGTTGTACTTCCAGAGCCATTTTGGGGCCCTAAACATTGTTTTTTTGGCTCACCACAGTCAAACTGTAGATGAAGTCAAGATTTGACGGCATAATGTGTAGTTCTCTAAAAGACCTTTCCAATGGGCTATCACGTGCCTAAAACGGAGGTCGTATGCAAAAGTTATGACCCCGAAAAGTTGAGGTACCAGCTTACCCATAGGGGCCCACATAAATTTTGGTGTTTCACCTCCTAGGGTTAGATTTTTGGATGTTTAGGGTTTTAGCATTCATGAGTAATATCAAAAATGCCTCTGGAGCCTCATTGTAATAATTCTGCTCAGACAGATGCGCGTAGCAGCCACATCGCTTCTCAGAGATAGCTACCACCATTCGAGCAAGTGTTTTAGTTCAACAATTTTACAGTTCCAGCCTATTTCATTTATTCAATAAAATATATTGTTCACTGGATATTTGTGTTGTTATTCATGTCTATGTGTTTATTGTGTTCAGTCTGTTAATCAGTTCGTTCCGCTCCTAAATCCGGATCACTATAGTCTCATAAATAGACCCTACATCATGTTGTTGCCCCCTTCTCCAATATCATGTGTGTTTGTGTTTCCTATAAAAGCTATGCCCATAATTAGAGGAGAGGGCCAGATGAATTGGATTAGGGTCATCATAAGAGGCTGGTAAAGTGAATCACCTTGAGACATTACCGATATGTATTTAACTCTTGTATCTAAGTCTTCACCCAATTTTCTCGATGGACCTACCTGAACCCTCGATGGATATCCTTGCTTGACGTACCTATTTGACGAGGCCCTCGACGGACCCCTGTTCGACTTCTTTCTCGATAGATTTTTTCTTTTTTAATTTTTGATGTCCAAGGTTTAAGTCAGACCCTCGATGGAACCCTGCTTACTATGCTCGCTGGAACCCGTGAAGGAAATACCTTAGCTCAACAAAACCCTCGATGGATCTGGTTTGCCTGTCTCCATTCGCTCGATGGAACCCTCGACGAAAATCCTTCCCCAAGCCTTCGACAGAACCTGCCACGGGAGAGAGGTGTCAATTTCTACAGTCGAGCTCGACAGACTATGCTTAAAGGTATTTGAGGTATCTCAACAAGGGCTTGACCGACGATGCTCGACGAATGATGCTTGATGGACCCTGAAAGACCCACACGACGATTCCCCTGCCCTAATTGATGGATGATGCTCGATGCTCGACAGCCGGTGCTAACACTTGCTCGACAGACCCACGCGACAAATCCCTTACTCTACTCGATGGACCCACACGATGATTCTCTCCATGAACATCATATTTCCATAATGTCTACTTGTGAGTTTAGATGACGTTTGACATGAAAAGGGTGACACTTCTAAACTTTTTTAAGAGAGGAAGGGTTGTTTGGAGAGTTATGCTTATGTGGGTCGAGGAGGATCTTGAATTGGCTTATGTGGGTTGAGAAGGATCTTGAATCAAGTCGGAGTGTTGAAAGGATGATGAGGTTGTCTCCAAGAATGAGGACATCCATTGAGGTTAATTCTCTTAACACTTCAAGACCTTGGAAGGCCTCACAAGTCTCAACTTCATTGTTATATCACTAGCCAATTCCCCAAGCAAAGGAAAGTTCTGGTTGTCTTTCTGGATCATAAATGACACCTCGCACTTACTGCGCTTGGATACCTTTTAATACTATTATAATAAGTATGCGATATTAATATTTGATAAAACATCCCATCACCTATGATAATTTCAAAATCTTAGCGATACGATTTTAATAGTACAGAGCTTCATATAATGATATGAAGGGGTATATGTTAATATGGAGTTAAATACATATAGTCCACTATAAGTTGAAGTTGCAGGGGATTTATGCATTGGAGGTACAACTTTCCTTGGCAGGGTGGTTAGCTAATGTGTATGTATAATACTAATGTAGCAGTACAATTGATCTCAACGTGTCAAACTAGTATTATAACCCAATCCATAAACAAAATGATACACCTTATAAGTATATGACATGTATGGATAACTACCTCCCTTGCAACGACACACTATCTCTATCCTAATATCATTTGTTTTATAAGAATGTAAGTTTTCACACTTAATCACAATATTGCTCAAACTTTATAGAACAAACACCAAAAAAATCAAGCAACATCATTTGTTTTGCCTTTTATATGAAAATTGCATAAGTATTTAACCTAAAGGCACTGCTGTAACATTAGAATTTGTATTTACGTATGCGGTGATTTTACAATAAAGACAACTAACTAGTACATAAGAGAACATTGTTGAGTCGGTAGCCTTGAATGTTGTGGCCACCTTAAACGAATGTAATGGGTTTTGGAAAATATAAGGCGTGTCGTACCACAGAAGCTGCCGTCCGATCTAAGCAAAGCTCCAAGTTGGTTAACGTTAATAGCGTGATGAGCATCACGTATTTGTATTTATTATACATGCGTAGATGTTAGCGATGGATGGGATATTTCATACGTCTTTCTGCAAGAACGGTAATTTTAATCTGCCAATTTTTGTATTTATATTCATTGTAGATCTCAACAAGATGGACGGTTGGACGTCCTTCACTTAAATGGGACCCTCTGCCCATTCTCACATTAACGCTAAGCTAATGTCCTACGACTGAATGCTGCGCTTCCCAGTACTTCTGTGGTCTTTGTGTGTGAATTCCAGAGAAGACGCTCGGGGTTCCTGCAAAATTGGCGTTAATTCAGCGAAATAAAATGGGGCAGCTAGAGAAATAGATACAAAATCTTTATTGACGTCTTAATCTGGTTCTCATATTTGTATCAGAGCAGGCTGGCCTCGATTTTCTGGTGGAAGTGTTAAATCCAGCGTATGTTTCACCACTGTTTTCCCCCTTCTAAATTTGGCCACGAATCATGAATTTTTCTCCAATTTATGTTTATTTTTCAAGGCCGTTAGATGTTTTGTATATTTGCACCATATTTAGTACAATAACCCAAGTAATGGAACCTCAGATAACTACATCCAGAGGACGATAGAGAATTTTGTTCTGTTGGCTTCGAACAATTCGAACCCTTCAACAGCTGTTGCCAAATAATGTCTGTCAGCGCTTAGGCCAAGCTGGCCCGCTGCTGGTAATGGGATTCATACGTTGTGTGCAACAGGGCTTATATTGTAACTCCCAAAATCGTTGTTAATTGACAGCAATACGGCTTCTTTGATCATCAATGGAACCCTGACGTATCTACATTCCCTTCATCTCGTAAGCTTTAATTGGTCTCTAATAGTGTTGCAGGTCATGGGCGTCGGAATTTAGTTATCTAACTGCGGGCCGTATTGCTCTGCGTAGATTCGTAACCTTGTACCCCTCTTAAAAAGCCGGTGTGGTGCGGAAGGGCGGCTTTTAATTTTTGAAGAGTGGAAGCAATAGTACAGCTCCAGGGGAAATTTAACTTTCTATACTAGTTTGCAAGTGTCAGCAATTAAAGGATAGAAGAATTGCGCCCCCGCCAACTATTGGTACCGGTATCAGTACTTATTCTGTCCCGGCACTTTTGTCATTAGAATGATTAAACTCTTATCTAGTAGCCAGGCTTGGCAGTCCCACATTGATGCAGGGCTGCTCTGCTTCTACTCTCTTCTTGACTGTTTCCTCTGCAAACTCAGCCCTGTATCTCTGCAGAACCGTTCTTCACTCTTCACCCAATCCAAGCCAGCCAATATCACAACTCAGCTGTCACATTAGAAACTTCCAACATATAATACTCAACAGAGTCAGACATAGTCTGTCAAGAAAAAAAAATCACAGCAGAAATCCATAAGAGGGTAAAAAACAAAGTACTCATCCATTATTCTTAAAAAAATCCCCTCTTTTGTTTACGTACATCTCTTATTTGTTGAAAAGATAACAAGTTCCCAAAATCATTCATACTGAAGAAAACTGTTTTTAATTTTAGAAATACCAAAAAAAATGGGATTCCAAGAATCCAAACTGTCCCCCAAATTTCTCAACAAGAAAACAACTAACTATTCCTAAATTTAACTATGAAACAGATTCTGTTTTTGGGCTGCCATTTGCCCCTATATTTCAGCAAACATGCCTTATACCATTCTCCCCTGTCAGAAAATTCAAAACCTCTTGTTTTGGAATCTGCTGTATTCAATTAAACTCATCTTCGGGCAATCCAAGTGCTATAGATTCTGGTAGTCCCTTCCATTTCACCAAATATATTTTATATTTCTTGGATCTCTTAGCAACAATCTTGGTGTCTACAACTTGTTCAATCTGCTCCCATTTCTTTCCAAGTAGATATTTAACCCCTCGTTACCAAAAACATGGCGGTAGGGGGGCACATCTGGATGACACCCCTTAGAAATGGGAAATGCATCGGAAGTACTGTTTCTGGCATGCGTACAGAAATACCGTTTCTTGTGTGCGTTTTCATTTCCTGACAGGTAATGCATTAATTGAGCCACCAAAAATTAGAAAAAAATGAAGAAAAGAAGGAAAAAACTTACAAACTAAACAATATAAAATTCTGCAAAAAAATTGATCAACTTCTATTCAAGAATCGTGCAGAGAGTTTGATCTTACTGCATCTACACGGGAACATTGTCTATAGATATTCTCAACCTCACTATACCCTCCTTGTGAAAGTTTGAATATGTTATTCTTACTATAACTCACCAATATCCCTTACAAAGGTGTCAAACTTCCTTTACTTGATTGTATTACTCAAATCTAGCATACAATTCCCATGAACACATTTGCATTTATTTTTCCACTCTAGAGATACAAAATGTCAGTTCCATTTTAAGTTATTGTTCATCATCATTGCCAAAGCAGTTTTGTCCATTGATTTTTGTTGCCGTATTTATGTTGTTCTACATTATTCAGTAGTTTCAACAAGGCATCAACATCAAATTGAATAATGAAAATTTCCTTGAAAAAATTATATGCAAATTGCATGTAATGGAAAATCATCAATTGTTTAGGAACTTGATGATTTAATTGTTGAGCAAGGCCATGCTATCGTGATCCAGGTGGCCACCCACCTATTCCATTGGCTCAAAAACACAACTTTCCACCTTGGAAATTTTTCTATGGTTTTTCAGGTCATGAAATTCAGAGGCTGTTTTGAGGCCCTAGATGACGTTTACTATCTGCTTGGCCTTTCATGGTGTGTACTCGGCTAGACCTTTTCAACGGTATACCAGGTGCCTCAAACATAGATCGTATGTAAAAGTTACGCCCTCAGGAAGTTGACGTATCAACTACCTCCATTGGGGCCCGCAAACCTTCGGCGTTTCATCTTCCGGGGTTAGGTTTTTGGATGTTTTGGGTTTTCTTATTAATACTTTATGTTAAAAAGACCTTTTGAGCCTTATTGTAAACACATCTTCTTGCGAATGAGCGTGGCCATCACATCTCTTCCCAGAGATACGCTACCACCATTCTGGCGAGTTCAGTTCGCTCTACATTTTACAGTTCTTGTACATTTTGTTCATTAATAGAAATTTTGTATTACTGTATCTCTATGTATTTCCTTATTATATCTCTGCCTTCATTTCGTTCTCAGCAAAATCCGGATCATATCGCTCATTGTAGTTGGAATGGAATGGTTGGTTAGGTCTTGCCATGATATTCTGTGTATCTACTTGTAGATATATGAATGGCAGGAAATTTTTAAAATCTCCTTAATAATTTTTGCACATATATTAAAAAACCTAATAAAAACCCTAAAAGACATTATTGGCAAAAAACGATAATTTTTCTTTCTTGTACCATACCTGTTCTTGATTTTGTTTCATGTTTCTCGTTTCTGGGAACATATTTTATCTCATTCATCGGTCACTCTGTCACCTGGGCCATCCTCCAAGATCGCCTGATAAGAATATAAATTTGTTACATAGAACATGGGACTCCGACTGTTGTCCAAATTTTTAGGTAACTGTAGCAGATATGCATTTTCATTAGTCTTTTTTAATATGTTACAAGGGTTGATCTTCTTCGATTTTAACTTGGCATAGGTTCCTTCTCACATTTCCTACAAAAATGAACCATGATTAGTTCTCCTTCTTGAAATACCTGTTCTCTTCGATGAATTTCCTATTTTTTCTTGTATTCCTCATTTGCTGTATTCTTTTCCTTACTTGCCATTGCACCTCCCAAATGTGGTCCACAAAGTCCTCGACATCTTTGCTAACTCGTACTCATTCTGAGAGCTTAAACAAATTCACTACTTCTATAGGGTTTTGTACATAAATGGTTTGGAAAGGAGACTTACCATTGGACCTGTTAACACTTGAGTTGTAAGCAAACTCAACTTTTGTCCAAAACCATATCTCACTAACTAAAATTCATAATAAGTTACCCAATTTTTTCCACAATATGCTCCAAAAGTGACTAAATTTTTTTGTGTCCTTGTCACTTGTTATAGTTTTTGGAACTCCATGCAACCGTGCGATTTCTTTGAAGAACAAGCGAGCAATTTGACTCTCATTATTTGTCTTTTTGCAGGGTAAGAAATGAGCCATCTTAGAAATATAGTACACGATCGGGACATTCTAAAAAAATTCATGGTGATATCATTATATGGCTCTTTAGCTATGAGCGACGATTTATATAGCTGAGTATTTTGTTGACCACCTTTGGCAACTTGGCAAATTCTGCATGTAGAAACTTATTTGTTTACATCTCTCCTCTATTATGGACAAAAGATTTACTCACTTACCGAGCTATGGGTCTTGTCCCTTCCAGAGTGGTCCTCCCAAGTTGCTTGAGTGTAAATTCTCTAATCAATTTTTCTGGATTAGATCCAATGGGAATGCATAATTGTATGCCTTTAAATATTTTTTTGGTTTTTTGTTTTTGTTTTATCTTGTGAAATACATATACCGGGGAAACCCATCGGATACTTCCCCTCATTTCAATGATGGTATTGAGGGTAAACCAGATTCTTTAGGGCTCGAGGCCCATACAACAATATACTCATAAAGAGCTCAACATGTCACTTGCGGGAATTGATTTTGGGTGGGGGATGATAACACTCTTCCTCTCAACTGCTTGATCCAGACCCAATTGACAATGGTATGCCTTTAAATAGAAAACAATATGCTAACAAATAATCATCAAAAGAAGTTTCACTTGTATCGTCAAGATTAGTAAGTGTTAGTGTATACTATTGACTCAGGTCTTATTATCATTACTATAAATAATAATAATAATAGTAAAATAAAATAATAATAATAATATAACATATTATTATTATAATATAACATATTATTATTATAATAATTAAAATAATAATATAACATATTATTATTATATACTTGGGTTGTGATTGAAAGTTCACAACCCCTTCTTGTATTGCAATATATAATTGGGTTATATCCCATTGTATTTTCTGTGAATTTTGGATCTCTGTGTAGTGTCCCTTTCCAAATGATCACTCCTGGAGGCTATAGTCGATGAAAAAGGGGATTAATTGGTTATTTGATGTCATTTTGGGTGGAAAAGGTAATGTTTATAAAGTGACATTAAGTAATTAAGTAAAAGGAGATGTTCTAAAGTGATTTTGGGAAAAGATTAAAAAGTGAACCTTATAAAGTCACTTTAATTATTTAAGTGAGGGTAAAAAGGTAAAAGAGTCAACAAAAGGGTAAGAGGGTCAGTAAAAAAGGTGAAAGGGGAAATAAAATAAAGATGAGAGCTCATTCTCTCATTATGATTGATTATCTGAAAAAAATGATTTTGCAGCAAAACCCTTGTGGAGAATTGGTTTCGGTGGTGAAAGATTCCACCCTAGCTGTGTAATGTTCCTAAGCCAAGGTGCCAAGAACATTGCGTTTTTCATGTGTTTTTAATTGTTGTCTGGTTGTGGCATTTTGTCAAACACTTTGTTGATTTGGTCTTTTAGGTTTCCCTAGGGTTTATACTGATGGTTGTTATGTGTGTTTGCAACAATAATCAAATAGATGTAGCAATGGAACGTACCTCAACAAGATGCAAGATCAACAACACATGGAATAACCAAAAATACCTCAGATCTGATATTATTCATAATAGAAGAAGACCCCGATACAATAGATCTACAGATCTGCTACAATATAGCTCAGAGCTAATAGCAAAATGAAGATGATCCCTAAGCAAGATCAAGAAGAGAAGCTACAAGCCTCCAAAGGCCACATGACTGCAATAGATAAATAACAAGCTGATATCCCTGCCCTTTGAAGTGCTAAACCCCAAACTGGATGAGCTGCGCCCTGCTGGAAAGCTGAGTACACCCAACAATTCGGCCTAGCTTCTAGAGGCCTCCAAACACCGTGAAAATGGCTGGAAGTGTAGATCGGTCCAAGGCTAAACCATTGGTGAAGTCTCAGGCCCAACAGTGAAGATATGACCCTCCAAATAACAATCCTCTATTTGACTTGCGCCCTCCTGGATGACTGAAACCCCAATAATTTTTCCTCCAAGGAATAAGCTGCCAAATCCCCTAAGAAGGGTGCCAAAATGTAGATCGACCCACTGGAAACCCTCTGGTAAAGTCTCGGGCTGAATGATTAAGATCTGACCAACCAAATGACTAGATCCTCAATCTGTGGTGCGCCCTCCTCTCTCTGAACCTCTGCTGAGCTCCAATAAATAATATGGTAGAGAAACCTCCTCTGGGAAAGGATAGAAAGGGCGCCCTAGGCCCTTCAAAGAATACCCAGAAGTTTGTTTGCTCCAAATCCTCCTCCTATGCATGGAACAAACCCCCTCTCCTCAAGATGGTGCACCCTCCTGCTGAAAACTTTCCTGAAGCTGTGCCCTAGATCTATCTGAGCCTATGGCTGATGTAGAACCCCTCTAATGCTGTGTAGATCTGATGTAGAATGGTGAGGGAGGAATCTTTCACCTCTGTGACCAAGCTTGGACCAGGTTGGGTGGGATCTTTCACAACCGAGCTGGTCTCTAGGGTTTGTTAAGTCAAAACCCTCAAAACCCCCAAGGCATGGGCTCACTAGCAAGAAGCCAGATATCAAAATGATAAAACAACATGAATGAGAGAATAGAGGCCCTTGTCTCTCTTTTATCCTTCATGCTCACCTTGTCTCTCCAAACCGACTTTTACTTTATTAATTATTAATTAATTAATTAAATCACTTTAATTAATTAATTAACCATTTAACCTCTGAAAAGTACCTTATCTCTCCTTGTGGCTTCCCTGGCCACTGAAAGTCACTTCTCATCATCTTATCTTGTAGTGTTTTTTTTCCCGATTCCATTGAGCTATTACACTAAGAGGTTCCTCCAATTATTATGCCCAATATGACCTCCTTAGTGAATTTAATTAACCTATAGCCCAAAATAACTCAAAATCATGGAAATCATCGGAATGCAACGGAACCAAAGCCAAGCTATGCGAAATGGATTATAATGATGAAATAAGATGAGCGATGCAAGCCGGACCCCAAAATACCCCTCAATAGCCCCTGTACTCCCTATAACCTCCATCTGGCCACTCTCGTCATCATTACACTCTGTAATATAATGATGTCCCAAAGTGGGGACATTACAGTCTCACTGCTAGAATATTGCTTGTCTTCAAACAATAACTGAACCCATCCAAATATAATACCGGGGTCCCATGTCCACCTGTGGGACACACAGTAGGCTCCATCCAAAGATGAACTATCATGCACTTCGCCCCCTGGGTCCCATATCAGGACGTGAACTGCAATACCCTGTGAAGCATGATCCTGAATCATATCAACACCAAGAGTCTCCTGCACATGACACATGGCCTCATCCCGGAATGAGTCCATCCTCCGAGTCCATATCAAGACCAACACGGTCTCCATCAATTGCACGTGCTGCTGCCATAGTGAGGTACTGCAAGACCTCCATGAGACACCCTCAAGTGATGTGCCCTCCTCAACACTGAAGCTCACTGGAAAATCAAAATAACTTTCCCTTGCAAGGGTTCACTTGCCTCTATCAGTCAATGAAATGCTCAACCCTGCAATCCCCGGGTCCCATGCTAGTCTCTGCCAAGGGTCACCATGCTGGCGCTGCACTACTCTGACCATGACTGTCTGCTCCTTGTATACATACTGGATCCCCAACTCCTGGACCCTCAAGCTGGAATACCTGTAGCAACTGGGCCTGCTGTTCAGAAGCTGCATCTGTAAAAGAACCTCTATGGAAATAGTATTTGCCCAACCATCTCCATGCTCGATCATGATGATCAAAAGGGAGAATCCGTCTCGCTCCATAGGACAAGCCCCTGCAAGCCCACTCAAAACCAACCCAAAGTGAAGTATGTGGCTCTTTGGCACAACCTGGGTCATCATAAGGTGAAACAACCTACTAACAAAATGAACTCCCGGATCCCATGGCAAACTTGGAAGTTTATCACTTCCAATCCCCGCTAATTGCTCCTGTGTCATACTGATCACTGTCGGAAGCCCTCCGTGCTCATCCTCATGAGAATCTGTATCTGTGTCGCCCTCTGAGATGTCTGCTATGCCCTGGCCTATGATGCTCACCATCACGCACAAAGTCTCAACTGTCTGCCTATGATGATCCATCCCTATCTTGCTGTATGCCATAAAAGCACTCATGTCAGGTGGTCTCGGCCTACCCACTCTCCATGTCCTTTGCCACTGTCTATCTCTCCTCATGCTGTTGTCAATGATAAAAGTGTTGGGAAAGGCTAACAGAAACATCTGTAGCTGACTGTAGGACTGGAAGGTATCATATGCTTTGGTCAGTCCCAAAGATTCCACCAAAAGCTTGTCCACTGGTGCCCATGATACATACTCGCCTATAATCATCATTGAATCCCAATCATCATCACCCCTATGGCTGCTGCTACTGTGAAGGTGATCCCCTAGTACTATGTGCTGTTGCAAAGGGGAGACATCTCCATGCTCTACTAGGTGTGTCTCCTCCCTGCAAGCTAATACACCCCTCCGAATCCCACTGTACATCTCTGCATGTCTCTGTAAGCTATCACTCACCACTGTATGCTTCTGCATACTCATGTAATCTCTTGTATACTCCTGCAACATCATGGATCCTGGGTGTACTACTGGGTCAACCTCTATAGGAAGGTCAATCGCCTCTGGGACACCAATGGAAGTGACCTCATAACTGCCCCTGGCTCTGGAGTCCCCATGCATATGTGAGTGCTCGACTGTCTCAAAGATCCTCGTGGAGGGTAGCTCCCGCGCCTCCGGATCATAACTCTCAATACTCACAGTGATCCTGGGTACTCCTCATGCTCCTCCATCAACTGGTGCTGCTCTGCCAAGCCACCAACATTTCCTAGCAATGTGACTGAAGGATATACCTGACTCTCCACTAAGATAGATGTAATGGATCTTTGTCTAATCTCCTCAAGAAGCTCCTCTTACCTGGACTCTGATTCTTGAAGGGCTGTCTGTGTGCCTCTCAAGAATCCTTGAGTGCTCTCCAACTCATGAGTGAGTCTGTCCACCTCCAACTCCTGCTCCCTCAGGGCCCTGTGATACATCTCGCCAACCTCCAATAGATAGTTTCTGTCCATCAACAACTGCTGGTAGTCGACCCTCATCATAGTCATCCTCTCCCTGAGAGTATGAAAGTCATCCATGGAAAATCCCCCATCCGAACTATCATGTGCCATCGATGCCCTCCAGTAATAATCTGCCACTAATGCATGTGTGTCATCAATGCATCTAGTGGCTTCCATGATCATGTCCTCACTGACTCTCAACTGTCCTGCCAAGTGTCGTGACTCCTAATCACAGTCCCGCTAAGGTGCTACCTCACTGCCCTCACTACTAGTGTCAACCCTGGAATCCCCAACAACACTCTCTGCAAAAGATAAAACATTGAACTGCCCTCTGTCCACTATGCTACTGGGTCCTCCTGTATGCGACTGCACATCATCACCAACTGCTAGCTCCCTCTGAATCATACTGTATCCTGTATGAGCCGCTGTATCCTCTTGTGCACTCACCCTACTACTATCATCTGTGCCTGGATCCCATAAAGATGTGTCCAGACACGTGCTAGGGTCATTTCGACCACTAAGGGGTACATCCCCATCATTGTCGACCGATCCTGGAAGTAAGTGTCCCATCAGACTGTCAGTCTCCACAATCTGACCCACTAACGGAGTCTCCAAAAGAGATGACCCACTCTCCTCATAGGTCTGTGTAAGATCAACTGTCTCCAAGTCATGTTCCTCATGAAGGTCCATCTGTCCCTGGTGTGCAATCCATGCGCAGGGCTCCACTACTATATCACTAATGCCATTGATATCCTCCTGTGTCATGGCTATCACAGGTGTCTGAGAAGGTACCAACTGTGTCACAGTCACTATAGGAATCTCATCAGGTCTAAGTGCTAACACGTGTGAATCCCCATTAGTGTCACTACTCTGCCGAAGTGTAAGGTCATCAACACTATGTGATATGGCTACTGAAGTACAGGTGCTCTCATCCCGTCCATCCCACTGCACCTCCAATATGCAAGGGTCACTGTCCTCCCCAATCGTGCCAGAATCACTAGCCTTTGTGCAAGAGTCACTAGCATCATCAGATTGCTCCAAATAAGCATCTATCGTTGCATCCTCACACACCTCATCATCATTGTCATAGTGCACCTCAATAATGTGTTTCTTACCTTTACCCCTACATCTATGATTTGGTTCCTAAGGCACTTTGCAGCTATAGCAAAGTTGCCTGGTCCTAATGGGTGTAGGAATGCTTTGTTCTTCCTTCCATCTCTCTCCCATTTGTCTAATTAGTTCTCCATTATGTCGTATGTCGGCTATCAACTCACGTATGACTATCTTCAATTCTTGTCTATCCATTTCTCCCTATGGAAAACCCCTCAAACTGGCAGGAGTCTAAGCTCTAGATGCATGCACTAATCCCCACTGGATGGGAGGATCAACGCTCTGATACCATTGTAATGTTCCTAAGCCAAGGTGCCAAGAACATTGCGTTTTTCATGTGTTTTTAACTGTTTTCTGGTTGTGGCATTTCGTCAAACACTTTGCTGATTTGGTCTTTTAGGTTTCCTTAGGGTTTATACTGATGGTTGTTATGTGTGTCTGCAACAATAATCAAATAGATGTAGCAATGGAACATACCTCAGTAGAAGACTTGTATTCTTGAAATTATTTGCAAGATTTCAATTCATGTGTTAAAATGCAAATGGATCAACTTTGCAACACAACTTTTATATAAATTACTCATTCAAGATGCATATAAACAACAACAATAAACAGTGAACAGAAAACACATAACACAACAAATGATAAAGGAGTTCACCCCTCTCTTGGGCTACATCTCCTGGTCCAACTTCCAATGGATCTCTTGTATTATTTGCTCAAAGTGCTCAAAAATGTGCTTTACAATGCTCAAAATGCCAAATAGATGGCTCCAATGGCTCCAGAACGTCCAAAAACCCCTGGTTGGGCTTTTTCGGCACCTCGTTTGGCCAAAAATTGAAGAAGAGAGGCTTCCTGGAAGTCCCCCTTCAAACTTGCTGTCTCTGGATTGCCAAAATGCACCCTTGTTGGCTCAACCTAGCGCCCACGCGCATTTATGTGGAAAAACCCAACACCGAGCGCAACCGCACAACCGGTGCGAACTGTAGGACAGTTATGGGTGCATATAGCCCCTAACTGCCAAGGTCGAGGTCATGTGGCCCATGTGACCACGCGCAAACGCAAATCGGGCTCCGTTTCAAAGGCGAATAGGTAATGGACATTTGGTGGGCGTTATAACTGCTTAAACCAAATACAAAATTGCGCGCGCGTGCCAACGGTGGTCGTGGTACCCACTGTATGGTCATATGGATATGGTCGTGCAACCGGGGGTTGGGGCTAAGCCCCAGCCCGGACCCCCGCGCCAACTATTAAACAACTCGAACTTAAATTTATATAAAACCATTCATATAATAAGCAATACAATGTGGTATGTTGGCAACGCGGACTTTGCAAAGGTTTGGACTGGTGGGGAGGTCCGGGGTTCGATCCCCACGGACTTCCATAAATTTTAAACCATCAACCAATAACAAGGTGCCACGTGGCAACCCACGACTGGGCCACGTGGCACCAAACCATTGGACGGAAAATGCCACGTGTCAGCAGACTATTCGTCCACCTAACTGCCAACTGTCCGCCACTCAACTCTGCCACCTGTCGTACGGTCCTGTCACGCGTCGTACGGACTGCCACGTCAACATTCGTACGGACTGTGCGGACTGTACAGTTAGCATCCCTTTTTTTTGCCTGTTTGTCGTTTTGAACAGAACGCGATATCTCTCGCTCCCGACGTCCGTTTGAACCCAAACGAGTTGCGTTGGGTTCGTAACGACGAGGCCTACGCTCCCGTTCGATTTGAAGCAATTCCAAGCACTTTGAATTTTGAGCAAAATTTGATCCCCTGGATCAGTCTATAAGCTCTGGATGCATGCGCTAATCCCCACTGGATGGGAGGATCAACGCTTTGATACCACTGTAATGTTCCTAAGCCAAGGTGCCATGAACATTGCGTTTTTCATGTGTTTTTAACTGTTTTCTGGTTGTGGCATTTCGTCAAACACTTTGCTGATTTTGTCTTTTAGGTTTCCTTAGGGTTTATACTGATGGTTGTTATGTGTGTCTGCAGCAATAATCAAATAGATGTAGCAATGGAACATACCTCAACAAGATGCAAGATCAACAACACATGGAATAACCAAAAATACTTCAGATTTGATATTATTCATAATAGAAGAAGACCCCGATACAATGGATCTGCAGATCTGGTACAATATAGCTAAGAGCTAATAGCAAAATGAAGATGATCCCTAAGCAAGATCAAGAAGAGAAGCTACAAGCCTCCAAAGGCCACATGATTGCAATAGATGAATAACAAGTTGAGATCCCTGCCCTCTGAAGTGCTAAACCCCAAACTGGATGAGCTGCGCCCTGCTGGAAAGCTGAGTACACCCAACAATTCGGCCTAGCTGCTAGAGGCCTCCAAACACCCTGAAAATGGCTGGAAGTGTAGATTGGGCCAAGGCTAAACCACTGGTGAAGTCTCAGGCCAAACGGTGAAGATATGACCCTCCAAATAACAATCCTCTATTTGACTTGCACCCTCCTGGATGACTGAAACCCCAATAATTCTGCCTCCAAGGAATAAGCTGCCAAATTCCCTGAGAAGGGTGCCAAAATGTAGATCGGCCCACTAGAAACCCTTTGGTAAAGTCTCGGGCTGAATGATGAATATCTGACCAACCAAATGACTAGATCCTCAATCTGTGGTGCGCCCTCCTCTCTCTGAACCTGTGCTGAGCTCCAATAAATAATACGGTAGAGGAACCTCCTCCGGGAAAGGATAGAAAGGGTGCCCTAGGCCTTACAAAGAATACCCATAAGTCTGTTTGCTCCAAATCCTCCTCCTATGCATGGAACAAACCCCCTCTCCTCAAGATGGTGCGCCCTCCTGCTGAAAACCCTCCTGAAGCTGTGCCCTAGCTCTCTCCGAGCCTATGGTTGATGTAGAACCCCTTTGAAGCTGAGTAGATCTGATGTAGAATGGTGAGGGAGGAATCTTTCACCTCCGTGACCAAGCTTGGACCAGGTTGGGTGGAATCTTTCACCACTGAGTTGATCTCTAGGGTTTGTTAAGTCAAAACCCTCAAAACCCCCAAGGCATGGACTCACTAGCAAGAAGCCAGATATCAAAATGATAAAACAACATGAATGAGAGAATAGAGGCCCTTGTCTCTCTTTTCCTTCCTGCTCACCTTGTCTCTCCAAAGTGACTTTTACTTTATTAATTATTAATTAATTAATTAAATCACTTTAATTAATTAATTAACCATTTTACCTTTGAAAAGTACCTTATCTCTCCTTGTGGCTTCCCTGGCCACTGAAAGTTACTTCTCATCATCTTATCCTGTAGTGTTGTTCCTCTCGATTCCAATGAGCTATTACACTAAGAGGTTCCTCCAAGTATTATGCCCAATATGACCTCCTTAGTGAATTTAATTAACCTATAGCCCAAAATAACTCAAAATTATGGAAATTGTCAGAATGCAACGGAACCAAAGCCAAGCTATGCATAATGGATCATAATGATGAAATAAGATGAGCGATGCAAGCTGGACCCCAAAATACCCCTCAATAGCCCATGTACTTGCTATAACCTCCATCTGGCCACTCTGGTCATCATAACACTCTGTAATATAATGATATCCCAAAGTGGGGACATTACACGATGATTGAGAAGGAAGATTACTCAGATCTTCCATTTGCATTCATTGGAGGAGGACAATTTGTCCATTTGCAGAGATTGGAGTTTTTGGGTGGAGTTCCATGGCAGTAGATTCAATTTTTCTTGTCAGCTGTATTCCTTCTTTGAGGCCGAGTTACACATCTGGAGGTCGTATTTGCTGGTATAGATCGAGTTTCCTTGTGTGGGGGTCGAGTTCTTCATGTGGAGGCTGTGATTCTCTTGCAGTAGCCAAGTGTCCAATTGCAAGGCCCAAAATATCATTGTATAGGCTGAGTCTTCTGGGTGGAGGTCGTGTTCTCTCTTGTTGGGGTCGATTTCTTCTGGAGAGGGCGTATTCTCCTTGTGGAAGGGCCACATCTTATCTGGGGAGGCCCCATTCTTCTGTAGGCCGTATTTTCTGTGTAGAGGGTCCACTTACCTTGTGTGGGTTGCCATTTCTTCTAGAGGGACAGTGAAGGTTACATTACTTCACAGGAGGGGTGGTATTCTTCTCGGAGAGGTCGATTTGAGCTTCCATAGCTGCCATGCAGATGTAACATGTCAGTATATAAATAAAATCAGATCAGTTTTGTGGTGTTCATTTGCTAATTGTGGTGATTTAGTTGAGCATTTCCATTTGTACTTGCTGTTATAAATATTGCATACAATTTAAGTTCTATTTGGCACACATAAACCTATGCATATATCACAAACACTTCAAGAGACCAAAACAACAATATAACAACAACAACCAGGGGTATTTTATATTAGATTTGAACCTACAGCCAAAGTGTTTGACGAAAGCCATGAACTAGCAGAGATGTACAAAAACATATCAGCAACAAGTTGCTTGGAAAAAGACCTATTCTACCTGCAATACTACGACATTCCAGCCATCCTAACCGTTTGACAAAGGTCCTATACCAAACAACAACACAAAAAAGGGGCCGGGTTCTATAGTGAGTTTTGAGTATACTAGCAAATTGTTTGACAAAAGTTCCCAACCAAAATAGGCAGTAAAACATACCATCAGTGAACAAATATTCATATCAGCAGTGGGTGGGTTATTATACTCTGCCACTTACTATTACTTTAGAAAGACCATGAAGTCTATGAATTTCCTTCGTAAACACTTCTACCACTTGGCTTGCTGTATATGTACTTTGAATTCCACAAAAATGTGCATATTTTGTGAGTGTATCAACGACCACAAAAATGGTATCCTTACCTTCAGATTTTGGTAACCCTGTAATGAAATCCATTGATATCTCTTCCTATCTTTGAGTAGGTATGTGTAATGGCTGAAGTAACCCTGGAGATTTGACTGTCTCCTTTATTTCTTTGGCAAGCCTGACATTCTCTTACAAATTTTTGAATATCGTTTTTGAAGTCTTTCTTGCATTCTCTTACATTCTATATTTTTGGAGTCTTTCTTGCATGAGCACATCCAGGTTGGAGATGAGTATCTTCTCCACCAGGTCCTAATTTCGATCTTGTTGTTTGCTGATGATGTGATCCTTCTAGCTTCATCTTTTGAAGGGTTGCAGAGACAATTGGATGCCTTGGCCCTCTTTTGCGACCTTCGTCAGTTGACGGTGATCCTAGGTAAAATCAAGGTCATGATATTCAACGGATCAAAGAAGATCCTCTCTGATCACTATTTCTTTTTCATAGGAGAGGAGATCGAGATCACTAGCACTTATACTTATTTGGGGGTATTGTTCACAACACCTTGCTTTAGTCTGCGGCATGCACTTCAACCCCGAGTCAACAAGGGCTATGCGTTCTTGGACCTTCTTGAGAGGCAGTGTTTCCATAACCGTTTTCGAGACACATTGTCCAAGCTGTCACTCATAGACGCTCTTGTCCGACCCACAGTTCTATACGGTTCCGAGGTCTGGGGACATGATTTGCTAGAGTTTGATTGGTCTTCAGCAGAGAGAGTACAAATCACCTTCCTTCATCACATCATCAAATGCAAGCATACAGTTCCTCAACCCATTGTCCTTGCAGAGTTTGGTGCTCGCTTTTTCTGGTTTTAGATAACTTTTGGTCTCATATCACTCCTGCACCACATTTGAAGCTTTGTTGATACAACGAAGGGATGAGACTGGTATCCATACCTGGCTTACTGCTCATCAGAGTCCATTGCATGAACTAGCTATCCGGTTTGATCTCGGTGTTTGTACACTAGGGTCTCAGATCTCCTTGCATCTGTATGGACCGACTCCCTCCATTTAGATATTCCCTAGATGCACCTGGCCACCTCTTACCTACCAAACAGGAGATGTACACAATCATTCGAGAGGATATCTACGGGCAACGTGTACAATTCACTTGGATAAATCCTTAGGGTGGGTTACGTCTAAAGATGGCCTACTATGCTGAGCACTTCATGGTTATGAGGGATGGACTCATTGTTCGACTCCATCACACACTTTTCCATTGGATGCACTCTCTTCGGATCCCCTTGGGTTAGTTCAGAGTTGGTTCTCATAGATTGCAGATTGAGATTGACCATCAGTTTGACCGTTCAGATAAGATATATCAGTTGTGCCACCGAGAGATTAAGATTGAGGAGCACTTCATCTTTTGTTGCCCGATTTACTATGAGATTCGAGGACAGTTCCACTGTCTTTTCAGGGAGCTATAGATGCTTGGGATCGTCTTTGGGTACCCTGACCAATGATGCCTGGCCTTATACATGCAGGAGGCCCTCCGTCTCTGCTCTTCTATCCTCTAGCCACATCCACACCCTGGACCAGCAACCACCCAATGGATCACTTTCTTTTTTACACTGCTCTCGACTAGGGGCACCGAGCGATAGTTAGATAGGGATGATCCCAGATTAGTGAGGACACAGGGCATCTCTACCTTTGTGAGACCCCAACAGAGTCACCAGAGCTGACATCACATTAGCAGACAGACTAATCGTTGGATGAGATTGCCAGAACTTAATGACGGGGTCTTCCTTCCAAAGAACAACATAGTACTTGTTACCCCCCAATGCCTAGGGGTAACTAGAGGAGATCATGTCTCGTGGCCTGTAATGGAGAACATGATCCCGACCATGATGATGATCAACATGTCCATAGATGGCAACCTTGCAACCCCCCTCATATACCTTTACAACTATAGGTCAACCAAGGCTCATCACATCCAAGCAACCCAGTGTATGGCAGATGGTAAACCAACATTACCATGAGGTATGTTAGTCCTTCTTTCATGTGAAGTGTTGTGCTTAATTTGTTGGGCATGTAGATGAGTATCTTTGGTTGAAGTTGGATAATGGATCACTGGCTTGGGAAATTGTGTCAGTTGCCTTGTTTCATCTTGGTGGTCATCTTCTATGCCCTACTCCTGTGTTTTCACTGCCTAGGGAAAAGGGGTACTATTGGGGGGCCCTCACAAGGGTAACGTTCCATTCCCCACCATACTTAACACTTTCCATCCTGGAGCCTCTCATAGTGCACTAAACTTTAGTAATGGGTTGTGGTCCATTCTCTCATGAGAAGAAGGGGATGAAGGCCCAGAGGTTGGTGAAGCTGCTCTATACATGTATTGCTAAATGATAAAGGCCACCATAAAAGCCTCAGGCCAACTTGAGCTCTACCCTCTCTAATGGTAATCTCCTCTGTCCGGATGCGAATGAATGTACCGAATTATAAAGGACTACAACCTAGTACAAAATGAAGGAATGAAACTTGCTTGCACCCTAGATATCCTTTTCCTCAAAGTCTAAAGCCTAAGGCCCAAACGTGTTTGCACCTTAGGGTTTAGACTCTACCTCTTGGTTTCAATTAGATCAATCTTCAGGTGTAATGCATTTGAGACTCCATAGGCCCTAGAATGACAACGACACTGATCTAGAAGCAATCTTGTGGTGAAAGTAGTTGTTAAAATCACTTTTCTTATTCTCTTGAGTGTCTTACTATCTCTACTAACCCTAACTCTAGCAAACTCACAATATTTATTGCTGTTGTTACAAAAGTTTGCTATAGCCACTGAAAATTGTTTTAATTTGCTGCATACACCTAATTATAAGTGGATTAACTTGTTCATGAATCATCTCTAACAATTGGATAATATTCTATTGGTTAAATGCTTACTTTTCATGGTCAATTGTGGTGTTTCTGAGCAATAATTCTTGTTGCTGTTGTAAATCATTTATTGCTGTTATAAAGTTGTTTACTGCTGTAATTTGCAACAACCACCGCAATCTAACTTGTCCACTGTCCAAAGAGGTCATTATTGCATCATTTAGCTTGGTAATAGTTATATATGTGTTGCAAAATTGTCTTTCCTTCCTAGACCTAGAGCAACTAACCAATGATCAAGAATAGGGGGTAGTGGTAGGCTTGGCTATCAAACTTGCTATTCGATCCCTTAAGGTCACCGGGGAAGCCTCCCTTGTGTTGGACCTCTTCCATCACTAAAACGAGGGAAGATCCTACTTAGGTGACAATGGTAATTTCTTTCATAGTTACGCAAGATTTGGGAATCTTGTGGTGGGCTTTGCACAAGTACAAATCCTATGATAACAATACTCATACGAGCGCCTCTCCCGTTTCTTTTTCTGGACATACATCTATTTTGAGTTTTCTTCACTTGACCTCAGATGTTAGGAGAGGTGGCTCTAGTGGACTAGTATAGCCTCATACCATCGACACCATATATTTTAGATCCACTTACCTTGTACATCTCTCCCCTGGACTGCATCTCCATTTTTGGAGTCGACTTTCTAGGTTCTAGATTATATTTCTATTCTATTTTTGCTTCCCGCTTCTTCTTTTTTATAGGACTCACTTTAGTGCTCCCGCATTGTATAGACATCATTGTACCTAACAACCCCATTGACCCTGTTATCGCACGGTTTGTAGGAAAGGTCCAAGGGCTTGAGTCAGGGCTTGAAACCGGCGTAACAGGAGCTTCCCCACCCACTGTCACCTCGATGGGGGCTCTTTCTATTTAGGAGGGCAAGTCCAAGGGAGACGTCCCTAAGGCAATCTG